>JBBCBC010000003.1:10119750-10546501 GCA_037126765.1 Stenogyne calaminthoides
AGCGGTGATTAAAGAATTTGATCGATTTGATGCAGGATTCGTTAGTTAGTTCCATTGAATATCGATTATTATGCTTTAGTTGAAAACATACAGCAGATAATAATGCGATCTTTGAAACAAAACAACCGCGACCATTCTCGGTTGATTTCGACTCCCTCGTCCAACTCTCTCTGATCTTGAGGAGAATTCCTTAACCAACTACAAAAGGCTTTCTAATTTGCTTTCGACGTAGCTTACTCATTTCTTGAGTTTTACGACTCAACAAACTTACTAACTCAAGAAACACACACAAGTGTTGGACACCACAAGTAGCCACTAACTTCTTCTCTAGAAAGTTTTTCTTAACTTCTTCGACATGACATAACTCTTTACAACTCACAACTTCTTAAAGCAAACACACAAGCCCCACCTTAACGAGGTTTGGGTTTTGGTTAGTTTCCTACTAGGGGTGAGATATCCTTTACAATAGGAACTAATGCAAGGCTGGGATATCTCTTCTAAGCTTTAGATATATCTATCATTCTAGGCTTAGAATAGTGAGAGCTCTCTCCAGTGTGAAACACTGGGAAATTTTAGGGTTTTTTATTGTTTAATTTGGCGATAATTAATGAGCTCTTGAGTTGCTTTTGAAATTTCAACCTCTCAATGAAAGTGTCTTTGGTATTTATAAAGTAACTTTCACCAAGGTTACTCTTTTGAAAACTATAATTTGGAGGAGATAGTATCATGGTTTCCCTTCCAGTGTTTGATGAACGGTATTTAGGGTTTGAATATCCCTCGCATGTTTTAGGAAATATGGGTCATGTAGCCAATCACCAATTTTTGCGGTCTGAACTTAAGATTAACGATATGATCTTGAGGTCCATACGCTTTCAAAGGTCGATGAAAAGTACGTTGTCTTCCTCTGATTGGTTCTTGTCTTCAAAGTGAATGTGGTAACAAAATGGCTCTTTTTGGTCAATCTCCGAATGAGACAACCTTAAACAACACTTAGACTTAGTTCCCTTTTGTCCGTGATATGAACATGTTTTGGGGCAATATCTACTTTTTCCTAACATTCGCATTTTTTCGCTTTTAGTCTCAGATAGATTATATTCAGCTACTTTTGAACATTCAAAGTTATAATGAGATTCAGATTATCGTAGTCTTCAGAGAATCATCGGCCTTCAGATCTTCCTAGTCTTCGGTCTTCAAAGAACTTATCGAGTCTTCTGGGTCTTCAGCGACATAACGAAGCCTCAAAGGTTTCCAGCAACTTTCATCGAAGTCTTCATTGTCTTTACAAATCTCATCGAAGTCTTCAAAGGGCTTTCAAATCTAACCGGTCTATATCTACGACCATACATGAAAAGATAATATCGAATAATCTATACCGAAACTCGACTTCGTCTTATCATGAATATCCCTAACATGTCATACTCGTGGTTTTTGGGATCTAATCAAAACTCCTTTATTAAATTTTATCTCCTAACAAAAGATCTTCTCGGTTTAATTAGATAACGTTTTATTTTCTAAATTTGATTTAAAATCGTGATTTTGGCAAATACATTAATCAACCCGGATAGGTATAAACCGCCTTTTAATGTTCCATTTGGTCATTATGAATGGATCATATGCCTTTGGGCTTAAATGTTCATCATAATTTTAACAAATTATGAAATTGACATTTTTAATCCTTATAGTGATTTTATTATTGTTTATATTGATGACATCCTTTATTTTCTAAAGATATTGAAATACATTTTAAAACATCTTGATATAAGTTTAAAATTTGGTCATTAAAATGGCCTTGTCATTTCAAACCTAAAATGGTTTTATTCCGCATTAAAGTAAAATTTCTTCGTCATATTATTGATAAAGGTAATATTACTCCAATTCAAAAGAAGTATTGAATTTGGTAATAAATTTCTATATTATAATCGATAAAATCTGATTACAAAAGATTCTTATGAAGCCTTTAATTATGTGTCTTCTTATATTATTAATCTTTTGTGAAGATTTAAATTATCTTATATGATAAAGATTTAAAAAGAATCATTCTCCTTGGAATAATGATCATACTAAGGTTGTTATCGAGGATAAAAGAAAAGGTTAAAAATATTCCTTGTCTTAAGTCGCTAATCCCTCTTGGGAAAATTTTGTTGAAACCGATGCCCTCTGGTATGGTGGTATTTTAAAACAAATTAATCCTGATAATAAAAAGGATTATATCATTAGATTTTATTCGTAAATGGAATAATAATGAAGAATTATTCCCCACTTTGCTAAAGAAATTCTTGCTATAGCTTAAATGTGTCCTTAAATTTCGGGATGATTTATATAATCATAAATTTACTATTAAAATCTGATTAGTGGTCGCTTACTTTTATTTTCTTCAAAGATTTTGAACATAATGTTTCTAAACAAATGTTTGTTCGATGGCAATTGCATCTTGCTTATTTTGATTTTGATATTGTTTTATAAGCAAGGGAGGATAATCATCTTTCAGATTTTTTTAACTTCGTGAATTTATTTCTTCATGATAGAAATGAGTCATGCCGAAGAATTCATATTCCTCTTTATAGAGGAAGAGGAGGAAGAGGCCATCCTCCGATTATACAAATATGGGAAGAAATCCTTTTTAACCGTAATATTTCGAAGTGGTTCTTCAAAAAGGAGACAAATGTATAAAAAGGAAAGTTTAAGAATTCACGAGACAAAGAGGAAAAATTTTACCAATTAAGGACAATTCCTCAAAAAGTTAGAAGATGAAGAATCATATTCTTCAATTGCACAAAAGAATACAAATTCTTTGATTCTTCTAAGAAATAGTCGATTCTTATTATTGAAGATGATGATGAGAAATTCAAAGAGTCCCCATGGATTCTTATGGAAAAGTATTTTTCAAATTCAAATTGAATGTTGAGACTTACAAATCCAAGAGGATTTTATGAGAATATTCTCATTAGTCTCAAGTGTTGAAATCCAAGATTTTTCCTCCTAAGAGTAAAGCTATCAATTACTCTAAATTTATTATCGAAAAAGATTATTTCCATCCAAGAACGGGGAATCCCACCTTTTGCAGAAAGCATATGACTAATGGTTTCATTATTATACCACTTACCAAAGACTGATTCTTTGGGATTACCTTCAAAGTTTTTATAAAACTTTATTGTATCGTAACGCTACATTCTCATACTTGGTTGATTAAAATCTGCGGAGAACATTAACAGAATCAAATTCTAACGGGCTTTTCTCATGGTAGGGGAAATTTTGGGCTTTGGCGAGGATATCTTGCCGTAAGAGGTTAAAAATCTCTTAGAAGAATATACTATTGTTTCTTGAGACTTAAAGTCTCCATAATACGAAAGTGGTAAAACTATTTGTATTTTTTTTTGTGGATTTCGAAATCCAGTGGGTTCTAAAATGAGACCAAAGAGTTTGGTTATATGAATATTAGACACCTTGTTTATGGAGAATCCATACAACACGATTTTGGAATAACTTAAATGTTATTACCCCTGGTTCTAATGAGTCACCATTACAAGAAAAAATATTTCACTTATAGTTAAATAAAATGGAAATGGAAAAATTTCTCATGGATAAGACTTCTAGTTCTTCTTTATCATTCTCTCAATACTCTAAGAAGTATTTTTGGTATTTTCTCAAAAAAAAAAAATTACGGATCTTTATATGGATCATATTAAGAATGATTTATTCAAAGATATTGATTTTTCTCGATTCAAAATCATATGCTTCAATGATTTTGGATCTCGATCTTCAAGATCTGCAGATCCAAATGAAGATGATCGTGAATTTTATTCAAGAAAGTTTCGATCTTTGAAGAATTCTCTAAAGGAAATTAAAAGAAGACAAGTTTTAATGGAAGGTTCTTACATGTTGGTCCCGGTGCTAACGAGTCTCACACGTGTATGGGTGGGGGGGAATACACGTGTTCAGTGATTTTTAAAACTTTTCATTCACTGAGGTCAGATGGGTCAGGTTATCCTGATGATTTTTCCCTGAGAAGCATAGATTGCCCTGAGTCAAAGTCTACTGAGACAATGATCCTGAGCTGCTTTCAAAAGCTTCAGATTAGCCCAACTGAGCCTGAGTTTATCAGAGATCCTGAGTCGCTTGGATCATATAATTATCTTACTGAACCCTCAGTTTGGTAACTATCTGTTCTAGCTTCTCAACTGTGCAGAATGGTTGGCCCTAAGTTTATACTCGTTTTAGCTTTGCTGAAAATCTTCCCTTTAATAAAACAGTGATTAAGGATGTGATCAATTGATGCAAGTTCAGTGGATTGGTTCCAACTGAATATCAGTGAACAATGCTTTCAGTGAAAAACATGCAACAGATAATAATGCAGTACAGAAAGCAAAATAACACAACAATTATAGTGGTTCAGAGACTCAAACTCCTACGTCCACTGTCTCTGATCTTCAGATAAATTCCTTAACCACTTCCTAAAGCTTTCAGGCTAACTCACTGTAGCTTACTCACTTTTCTACTTTGAGTTTTCTAGCTGACTCACTGCAGCTTACTAACACAAACACATACAAGTGTTCAGACTACCACAAGTAGCTTACTAACTTCTTCTCTAGAGTTTTCCTGGCTAACTCACAGAAAGCTTACTAACTCTTATAACTCAACTCACTAACAAAACACACAAACTACCTTTAACAAAGGGTTTGGGTTTTGGGTTGGTTTCAACCAGGATGAGATATCCTTTACAATAAGATCAAATACAAAGGCTAGGATATCTCTTCTAAGATTTGGATATATCTATCACACTAGGCTTAGAATAGTGAGCTCTCTTCAACGTGAAACACTTGGGAAATTCTAGGGTTTTCGAGTGCTTCAATTTGTAATAACACGAATGAGCTCTTGAGTTGCTTTGAAATTTCCCATAACCTCTCAATGTAAAGGGTCACTAGTATTTATAGCAACTTCACCAAGGTCACTCTTGAAAAACTATCCGTTGGAAGAGATAGCTTCATGAGTTTCCTCTTATGGTGTTTGATGAACTATTATATTTAGGTTTGAATAATCCCTTGCATGTTTTAGGAAATATGTATTATGTAGCTAATCACCAATTTTTTAAATTCGGAACATAAGATTACCAACATGATTCAGGTCCTTCCGCTTTCAAAGGTCGGAGAAAGTACAAAGGTTGTCTTCCTCCTGACGTTTTGTCTTCGAATTTAGACAAACAAACGGGGTTTTTTGGTCAATCTCTGCAGTGAGACAACCTTAAATAACACTTAGACTTAGTTCTTTTTGTTTGCGATATGAATGTTTTGGCCAATATCTACTTTTCCTCAATATTCTTGATTTTTCGGCTTTTGTAGTCTTCAGATAGATATTATTCAAATTCCGAACATTTAGGTTATACCAGTATTATTCAAAGATCTTCAAGAACTACCGGGTCTTCAAGATCTTCATCGGTCTTCAAAGCCTTCGCGACATAATGAAGTCTTCAAAGGTCTTCATGGACATACCGAGTCTTCAAATTTTTCGCCATTTATCAATCTTCATTATCTTCAAGTGACATAATCGAGTCTTTGTCTTCTTCAAGAATCTCATCGAAGTCTCTTCAAGGTTTCAAAGAACTCATCGAAGTCTTCGGGCCATTTACCGAGTCTTCGCCATTTAGTTATTTAATGAATCTTAAAATCTTAATCTAACCCGATCTATATTCACGACTATACATGGTGCATATAATTTCTGAACAATCTATATCAAAACTCCGACTCATTTATCAAGATTATCCCTGAACATGTCATACTAAAGGTTTTGGGATCTAATCAAAACTTTTTATTAAATTCATCTCCCAACAATTTTTTGATGATGCCAAAACCATCTTGTTACATTTAAGAAAAACCTAACCTATCCTCGTGTCTTGGGTTTATCTATTACAATCCAAAATGGCATTCTCCCAACAATTTTAAAAACATAAGGCATATCAAACATAAAAGACATGTAAAAGATAATGAGATATTATCTTTGAGCATAAAGATAAAAATTTTCAATGATGTAAGATGATGGTCCCGATTATAAGTGGAGAAAAAACCCAATTTATGCAGCGGATGTAAAAAACATGACATGTGATGCATATAAAACAGGGGAAAGGCGTAGTGATTCCAAATTTTTTTGCTTTTTAAGAACATGCAGGTTGCTTTTTGCTTGTAATCGAATGCATATGACAAGTAAGAACATTACAAGAAAGAACACACGATTTTATAAGGGTCGGACAAAAACCCGCCCTACATCCACTTTCGCTAAGGGGCACCAACTTAACCAACTTAACCCATCGGGACTTAGTTTTATGTGTTAGTCCAACACCCAATGATGTTAACACGAAGTTCGACTAAACGGGACTTATCACCTCACTGGATTGCTCTACCCTCCTCAAGGGATTGCTAGATGTTTACCAAGTTCACACTCACCTACAAACTTATCCTATCAAACCGATTTGGGTAAGGTTTGTTTGGTTTCAATCTAGTTTGAGATTTTCCCTTACATTTGTTTTTTTTCAATGCTAAGGGACGGAAAAATCTCTAAGCTTAGGATATAGCATTTGTGGCTAGAGATATGGTAGAACACTTAATTTAAATATATGTGTGTATCTTCAATCCTTAGGTTCTATGGTGGGGAATGCTTGAGTATGCATGTAGAATCGGGAGCACAATTCTTTCAACGCCTTTGTGTTGGGAATTTTAGCCGTTTAACATAACGCATCAGACTCGTGATCATCCGCGCACACGACTGGCCGAAACTGGCTGAACCATATCTTCTTAGCGGCATCAGGCATCTTTTGCTACATTCTCCACACTCTTCCACTTTCATCCACACTTGATAATGAAGGAAGAATCAGATTTAAGGTGGATTTGAATGTTACGTAATGGAGAGAATCACATTCAAATCCATATTTACAGAGCTTTTTACAAATTTTTTTCAAAGCTTGTCGCCTTCCTCTCTATTGGTCCACGCCAAATTAATCTAACGGGGCTATATTTTTCCCATTTCATATATTATTCCACAAAATCTTAATTTCTACTCATTCGATATTTTCAAAATTACAGTCAAGATTCCAAGATTTCAGTTATCCGATATTCTTATTTGTAGCCATATCAGTTATTCCAGCTATCTTTCAAGCCTTCAAAATCTCAGCCCTTATATTTCAAATATACTAATCTTCTTTCCTTTCGAATTTATCTCGAACTTCGAGTTTTGAATTTAAGAGATAATCTTTATTCAGAATACATATCTTCATTCCATAACAAATACTAAAAGAAAAATCTTTTCAAATTTTATCCATTTGAAAAATAATGGAAAAAATACAAGTAATATTTATTTTATTTTAATCCGATTTTTTCGTCATTATTGGACTATATACGATCAAATCATCGTATCTTTAGTTAAAAGATCTCCAACGGATCTTCGGAATTATCAATATCACACAATATTATCTCATCATAAATATTAATTAATCTCGACTACATAATTAATATTTCATCATCCGATCCGTGAACCTTCTTCCGACGGTCCGGGCTTTAGCTTTTCCTCACTTCGATTTCGCGACAATTTCATCACTTAATTTTAACTCATCTATCCTTATCCGATCTCGATCATTCTTGGCTCCAGAATTTGACCGATCTCGATCTTCTTCTTCCGATTTTTGAGTTTCCTCAATTTGTTCTTTCGTCTCTTAACTTGTTATCCTGTGAAAATAGCTTAAATAACAAAAGTTAATAATGTTTTGGCATAAATTATCAAAAACTAAAATATCCCAAATATAAGATAAGAGTTACAGACATAATGAAAATAAAAACAAAAATGTAAGTACAAAGTCTTTGCTTCTTCCACTTCATCCTCCGCATTTCCGTGTTGAACATCCCGTAGTATCCTTTCTTAACCATCCTTGCTTTGATGATATCGTGGTTGTTCTCGTTAGGCCCAACCGGTTGGCATATCGGGCTATTTTCGAGAAACGGATGTTTCATTCATATACCATTTCAAATCTAGAGCCGGGCACTTGTATGGACCAGGGCTACTATCTCGAAAGTTCCTTCATCCGCCAAGTTGATCCAACTTTGGATTGTATTTAGGATAGAATGTCGGAAGTACTTTTAGTGAAGGCTTCATTCTTATCCGAGCTTGTCCCTCCATTCTCTTAAAATCTCATAATAGAACCAAAAGGTTATTCTTTGATCTCCTCCCATGCATTATTGAAGAAATAGCATCCACTTGTCAACGCCATGCCATTTCTAAGTTTTTTAAAAGATTCTCCTTTTGTTCAAAAACTTTTTAAAACCACTTCTTCTTTTTCCGCTTCTTCTTTTTTTTTTTCCCGATCAAAGGAACACCGGCTACGTATAGCGAATCTTCTTCTTTTTTTTCGATTTGAAGGGTTTTCAGAGTTTTCTTGGTATTGAAGACTTTTCTAATTTCCCTTTTCTTCTTTTTCAAATTTTCCCCAGATTCTTCAAAAATCCATTATCAATTTCCTCCGAGTAGTTTTAGAAGCTTTAATTTCCTTTTCTTCTATTCTGCTCTACAAATGCAAATACCCTTTCTCTTATCGTGTCCGGACTTGATCTTCACCTATTATGCTTTTGTCTCAATCATCCTTCTATCACTCACTTTCTCATAAATTACTTCTTGAACGGTTTGATCATTTATCCGAGTGAAGGTAGGTTTCAACTTTCTTTTGAATTTTTTAGCTTCTCAAATGGCTTCAACTTTTTAAGGCATCGCTAATTTTCTTTCTTCTCCTTTTTTTCTCGAAAGCCTTTCTCCAAGGTTTCAGCCAACAACTCACTTAATTTACCACTGTGCCTTTCTGCACCATACCTTTGGGAGTGAGTTGAGTCAAGTAAGATCCATATGGTATCATTTTGCTTATACTTCGCAGACTTCCTTAACTAACCGATTATGCTCATCTTCTAAATTTTCTCATGTAATTCTCGCCATTGAGAATTCATCCATGAGTGGAGCAAACCGCTTTGAGAACACTTCTATGCATCATGATGTCATCTTCGGGTCATGAGCAGGAGCCCATTTCTCAACAAATTTGTCTTGATCATCCGATCATTCTTCAATCAGTTTATCTTCAAGGTAAAAGCCTGCTCGATACCTTTTACTCCATCTCTCGTGATTGAGCCTGGCTTTTATTACATCAATCTTTCCTTCCAAAGTAGCATTTTTTATCGCAAGAGTTGTTTCAGAATAAGCAGATGTCCTCAAGATGAACTCAGATTTTCCAAATTTTTGAGATTGGCTTGCAAGGTTTCTTCAATTTGAGTCATTTTCTCCACCATCGCACCATTTTCTCCAATTTATCCAAGATAGGAATGAAATCAATTTCTCGAGGCACAACAATCGCCTCCAATCGAAATGGTTGCTCCAATCGAGCCTCACCAAGAGTGCTAACTTTGGGCCCATCGACTTTTCATTTTTTTCTTTCAAGATCTCGCTCCGAGGTTCCTTTCCCTCGCATTGCTTTTTTAGATCACCTTCTTTTATCTTGATCCTCATCTCTTTCGGATTCATGTAATCGAGGCATCAACATCAAATTTTCCTTTTCACCCACCTTTTTTTACTAGCTCATCAAAGTCGTTAATTTTCATTCTCGAGCTGGTCTTCTCGAACCCTGAGAGAACTCACAAAAATAGCAGCCCCAAAGATTCCACCAATCTTCTCCTCTCGAAGGAGGCTATATTCAGCATCTCCCAAGAGTCCGATTCAAAGATAGACTTTGGTTCCGAAGCCCAAGAAAAGATCCCAAGGTCGATATGCGCCAACTCAGGTACCTATCAAGAATGAATCGTTCTTCACTGCTACTTATTGGGCTTTTCTCTTCTTTCCTTTGGGCTTTTGGGCTCAGAGCAAATGGTTCAGAAGAGTGTACAAGTTTCAAATACGGATCAAGAAAAGGTTCATTCAGAGCAAGATCCAAATTCAAGAATTTCGAGGTTCAGATTGATCTCAAGCTCGAAATGGTCTCTCTTCAGAGATCCGAGGTCCCTTGAAGATTTCCCCGAGAAATTTTATCTCGAGCTCAGAGAGGTTTCAAGCACCTCAGAGAAAACATGTTTCCTTCTTGTTTTACACATTCTTCACCACCGAGCAAGAACGGTAGGAGATTTCAACCCTGCTATCCTTCAAAGTTGAATTTCTTTGATTCATCAATTCTCCTTCTCAAAGAATAGATCAATTCGGGCTTTTTTAGGCAAGTTGATTTCTTCTTCAGCTTTTTTTCTCCTTCCCTTTTAACTTGCATCAGGCTTTCCCCAAATTTTTGTTTGGCTTCTTCAAGAGTTCTTTCTTCAAAGCCTCCTCCCCGAGACTTAGATATTTTCACTTTCTTTCTCAAAGTCTTCTTTGTTGGTGGTTTGAACATGACTTTTGACTTTGGAAAGGAAGTGGTATCGCAAAGATGTCCTCCTCTTTCTCTCAAAGACATTTCAAGATAAATGCAATCTTGTTTGCATGTAGAATCTTTCCTTTTACAACCAATCGAGCCATTCACCTCCTCAACTGCTTGGCTTGATCACTCACCACTTTGATCAAATAGTGCGTACAGCTTGAATGTGGAAGGGAATCTTCAATCGCCGCCATTAGCCTTAATCTTAGGCGTGCTTATCTGCTCAAAGCTACCAGATCTACTATAATGCATTTGCTTACAATATCCAATAATATTTGATATTTAGGCTTCAAATGCCTTTATTCAGAGTAGTTTCAAACTTCATCGATGCTCAAGAATTTTATCCAGATATTCTTGCTCCTCTACCCATCATATATATCGTAGGTCTTCACCTCTATCACTTAACTCATATATGGCATTTAGATTCTTAGAATAATATATAATTCCCTAACAAAATCCACATATTTTGAACCATGCCTAGATAGATCGTGAATCGGGGATTCTATGCAATTCTCATCATCTAACTTCGACAGAGATAAACTCACTACTTTTCAGATATTCGCCTCTTGGTTGATTCTCGACTCAGGCATGTAAGCTTTGCTAAAACGAATCATATGCAACGCTCCTCCTCGTGAGTTGCATTGGATGAGCTTTCTAGAGAAACGACATATTCATACCAAGGTTTATTAGAAATGGCGAGTTTGTCGAGATACAAAAGTGTCATTTTTGGAGAATTTTGGTAAAGGGTTTTGAGATAGTTAAAAATTTTCGGGCAATCGAGGTTTCAAGCAGTGTGAAGATGAAGATTTTTTTTTTAATAGGGCATTGAAAGAAATTTTCCAATGGATATAGATTTTGATTCATGGAAAATCGCGTGAGATGAAGAAATCGACATGGCCGAGATTAAAAACCGACTAAATCGGTATATGAAAGGACGATTTCGTAAATACTAAGCCTCCAATTTATCCCTTATTGTTGATTAATGAACAAAGGCATTTAATTATCGCTCCTCAATCATTGACTTTCTTCGTTGATTTCAAAGGTCCCGCCTAATTATTCCTTCAGTGTTTTGTCATTTATTGCCACCGACATCGAGATTCGCTAGACAATAAATCATTGCATGAGTCAATACTTCTTCGGACTAATTTTCCATCACCTTTTTATCGAAGTTTTGATTTTGATAAAATGTCAAGATAATATCGAAAATCGATCTTCATAAAATGTCAAGATAATAATCGAGTAATCGATCTTCGTGATAACCGAAGTTTCCAAGACTCAAATTGTTCAAGATTTCAATTTTATCTCGAGTTTTTCAAAAAAACCTCGAGAAAACTTCATGATCCGAAACCTTCAATTTTTCGATTAGCTTTATTCACCTAGATCCAACATACCTAATTCAATCGATAGTTCCCAAATCTTGATTCAAACCCAAAGGTTTAGTCAAGATATCACTCTGCTTATCAAGATGAATTTTTCCATTCCGATGTCTTTTCTTCTCAACATGATCTCTCGATGAAGTGATGTCCGATATCAACATGCTTACATACGTATGCAATACAGATTTTATGTAATAGCAATTGCACTATTATTATCACAAAATATAGGTACTTCATCGATTATAATCTTATAATCCTCAATTGTTGTCCGGGCCAAAGAATTTGTGCACAAATGTTTTCATGTAGCTATGTATTCAAATCCTTCAAAAGAAGATCGGGTTGCCATCGAGGTTTTTTTTTAAAAACCATGATATCATTTTTTCCAAGAAATTGACAAGTTCCTATGGTAGACTTCTCGTCATTCTACATCCTCCATAATCAAGAGATTCAATAACCATTAATTCAAGGTTATCATCACCGGATACCATAATCCTCTATTCACAAGACTTTAAGATATTTCAGAATCTTTTTGGCGGCCTCCATGTGACTAAATTTAGGATTAGCTTGGTATCTTGCACATATCCCAACAAAGAAATGTTATATCAGCCTACTTTGCCGTGAGATATAGCAAGTGATCCAATGATCCTCTATAATCAAGGTGATTTACCGACGGCCTTCAGATCGAGGATCCATCTTATAGTTAGTATTCATAGAATTCTAATCGCATCGCACCGCAGACACCATACTTTGCAATCGATCTCCGTGTATTTCAGATGATTGATGAAAATTCCTTCCTTAGTTTGTTTCAACCAAGTCCAAGAAAGAAATTCATCTCCCCATCATCGATATCTCAAACTTTCCTTTCATCATGGTAGAAAACTTTTCACACAACCCGATGATTTGGAGATCCAAATATGATGTCATCTACATAAATATGAACAAGATGTCTTTCCCATCTTCTATCCTAACAGAGTCATATCAACAGCCTTTGATAAAACCATGGTCAAGAAGAAACCGAGAAAGGGTATCATACCATGCTTGGGGTGCTTGCTTAAGACCATACAAGGCTTTCCCCGAGCCTCAGAATTTGGTCATTCTCGTTCAAAACTGTGAGGTTGTTCCACATAAACCCTTCCTTAAGCACACCATTCAGAAATGCACTTTTCACATCCATCCGATAGATCGTGAATTTCATGGGCAAAGATATGCAAGAAACAACCGATGGCTTTAGTCTTGCAAAAAAAGTAAAGGTTTCATCATAATCCAAGCCTTCTTCTTTGGGAATAACTGTGGTAACTAAATTTTGCCTTTGTTTCTCACAATGTTGTTGTTTTCAATTCTCTTATTCTTGAACACCCACTTAGTTCCAATCACATTGTGCCTCTTAGGTCTATCCACTAGCTCCCAAACTTCATTCCTTGAGAACTGATTCACTTCTTCTTGTGATAGCAAAGAATCCAAAATGAATCTTGTAGAGCTTCTTCAATCTCAAAGAGTTCTTTTTCAGATAGGAAGTGCCAGTAACAAAGCACTTTCTCCATGGAACCTTCTTGCTTTTGACACCATCCGATAGATCACCCACAACCAATCGACTTGTAGGATGACTATCCAACCATTTTCTCCTGATGTTTCCCTTCAAGAGTATCCTCAACATCGAAAATGTTAGGTTCTGTAGTTCATTAAATTCAGTGAACAATGTAAAAGGCGAGAAAGAGAATCATCTTCCTCGTGAGAAATTCCATTGCAACATTGTCGTGAGACATTTGTTCCCCATTGGTTGATAGATTCATAGATTGCCTCACTGCGTGACTACATCTTCATCGCATTACATACCGAAGTCCGAATCCAGTGTATGTTAGATTGGTCTTCAAAGGTGTGTTGGCTTTCCTTTAGTGGAGAATTTCCATCCCGAGTCTCACCATCCTCGAAGTTTTTCCATCCCGAACTTCTTTTGTTCGAGTCTGATCTACTCCATTCATAGAAATTGACCGACTTCTTCTTTTCGTGTTCAGAGGATGTTTTATCATTCTTTTTCGTGCTAAGTCCCGTGATTCTCTTGATCATTTCTCCGAGTCATGTTCATGTTTCTTCCCAATACAAGTAGATTCATCAAAAACAAACATGAGGTATTTCTTCCACAATAAGAGTCCTACAGTACCAGAAACTCGAAGGTTTTATCGACTTCTCGAATATCCTAAGAATATCCCTTCATCACTTTTGCTATCAAAAAGTTTTCAACCGATCTTTACCATTATTGTGTATGAAACACTTGCAACTAAAACACACGGAAAAGTTAAAACAAGAGGTTTTTTCATTCCACAGCTCATATGGAGTTTTTTCCTTGGTTCTTAGTCAAAGATGGATCCGTTTCCGAGAGTAGCATGCAAAGGTTGATAGCTTCACCAAAAATCTCTTTAGAATATCACTTCAAAGAATCATTGTCCTTGCAGCCTTCTTTTCAGAGTCCTATTTCTTCTTTCAAAGAACACCATTCTGCTAGGGGTCCGCAAACCGATGTTCCATGAGCTATTCCATTTGTCGCACAATAATCATATATGATATGATTGATAAACTCAATTCCTTTATCTAACTGATTTTGACCACACCAGATTCTTTTTTCAAGATCGAGCCTTTTCAAAGAGTTCAGCAGTTTTATCCGAGTCTTTTTCTTATCGGTAAGAATATGACCCATGTGTATCTAGAGTAGTCATCAACTACCACAAGTGTGAATTTTCCGCCATTAGTGCTCACAAGTGTTATCGACCAAAGAGATCCATATGTATTGTAGTATTCTATCAAGAGAAACATCTACTTTGCTTTTTGAAAGATGCTCGATTTGTTTTCCTTTCCGACAAGCATCACATACATGATCTTTACTGAACACTTATTGGGTAACCCCCCTTACAAGTGCTAATCTTGCAAGTTTGTTCAGGTTTTGAAGTTTTATGATTAGGTCTTTTTGTGCCACAACCAACCGGGTATCAAGGAACTTTTTGCAAACCAAACATGTATCTTTAGGAGTTGAACTCCAATCAAAGAAGATACACATTTCCTTTTCTAGTATCACCAAGAATTTTTTCATGAAGTATTGTTTTTACATAACATAAGTTCTTTGAGAACTCAACACCTGAATCCTTTTGTCACGTATTGACCGATAGAAAGCAAGTTATGCTTTAGACTTAGACACATATGAAACACCATGGATATGAACAGAGTCAACTTCAAGAGTTCCATATCCTTCTGGCCATTCTTTCGAATTGTCTCCAAATGTGATCTTAAAATTTTTTGCTCAACATAGTCGGTGATTAGTTGCTTATATCATGTCATATGTCTTGAACATCCACCGTCCAGATACCATATCGCAGATGAGCCAATTCATTTCCACTCATCGCTTTATGTTGTTTTTATTCAAATTTCAATTTCTTTTCTTTTCTAAAAAAACAGACGGTTCTTAAGTACCCATTTGGTGTGTGGTCCTACCAGTTAGTCAGATTTTGGAACCCAAATCGCTAACAACTCTAATTACTTTAGAGTGGCTGATTTGTCTCCTATAAACATCTACATACACATTCACCACCCTAGGTGCCTTGGCAAGATCCTCGTATGAGTTCCAAATTTTTAGCATGAACATGAGCCTTAGAGTTCTTCTTGGTTCAGCCTTTTTGTTCAAGTGCCTCACTTTTTTGTGCAAATTGGTCTCGTCTCCACGACTTAGGTTAAAACCTTTACCCTTGAGGCAAGTGGGGGTTTAGGTTGCCTGTCAGATCAAATTGTGGTCTTTCAAGAATCGAGGACTTGGTCTTTTTCAAATTGAGAATATCTCGGCCGAAAGTGTTTCTCTTCCGAAAATTCCTCGATGGTTCAAAGGAGATCTCTTTGTGTTAGTATTCTTAACCGAGGCTTTAAAGCATTGGCCCTCAAAATTTCCTAACCGAGTGTTGTTTTTCTAGCCTTTTCCGAGGTTTGGGCTTTCTTCCCTGAACCTTCATTTTTTTCAAACCATAGGTCCTTTACCCTTGTCTAAAACTCGGGTTGTTCTTCAAGAATAAGTGTTGGGATATTTTAGTTTTGATGATTTTGAAAAACATTATCAACTTGTGTTTTGAAGCTAACTTACGGATAACAAGTTGAGGGGGAACGAGAGAACAAATTGAGGGGGAACTCACTAAATCGGACTTAGATGATCAAGATCGACAAGGTGCAGACGGAGACCCATCGAGATCGATGAGTAAGATGAGTTAAAGTTAAGCACGAAATGAAAGCAAAATCAAGAGAAGAAAAAGCTAAGCCACCGATCGAAGATCGATGACCGGATACCGATCAGATAACTGTAGCAGACCGACGATGATCGTAAGAGCGGTATAAGCTTAATCTAAAGAAACTGACCGTAAGATTAGAAGAGAAGGTTGCGATCGTAAGAGAGAAAGAGATGAGACCCAGGACGAGATCGACGTGATCGAGATCGATATGAAGATGAGCAGATGATCAAGATCGACGTGATTGAGACCGACAAAGTAAACCGATATGCTAACCTCGATGTATTAATCTAATGCGTATAAACCGATATGTTGACTGAGGTTATATCGATCGATCATGTGAGCCGATCAGATCAAAGAGAAGAAATCGGATATCGAAAACTGTAAATGCAGATACAGATCGGGAAAGAAGTCATCGAAGAGAAGTCATTGGAAGCCATATTCATCGAGAATCGAACGCCGATGATCGCTTAGCTCGAAAGTAGTGACTGAGGGTCGATGTCCGAATCGGAAGAGTGAACTCGCAGTTCGAGTGTCGTCCCCCGACGACAAGGTCCCCAAGAGAAGTCCAATGAATCAAGAATCGAGTCCAAGGAAGCCTCGAGTTTGAAGAAGCCGAGGATCGCATAAACTCAAGAATATAATTAGATTCAAACCGACGTGGACCAATGAGAGGGAAGACAACCACCGAAAAGCAAAAAAGTTATGAATAGTATGGATTTGAATGTAACTCCTTTCAACGGTAACATTCAAATCCACACTATAAATACAAGTTCTTCCCTCATTATCGTGGTGGAAAATGCGTGAAACATCCATCAAGCCAAATCATCAAGCATTCCCACCCTAGAACACACAAGTCCAGAGATATACAAATATGTTCAAAAGTGTTCTACCCAAGATTTAAGAACAAATGCTATATCCTAGCTTAGAGAGATTTTCCCATCCAAAGATTGAGGCTAAACAAATGTAAGGGAAAATCTCAACCTAGTTGGAAACCAAACAATCTTATACCCAAACCCAAGAGTTGGTTAAGTTTGTAGGTGAGTGTGAACCCCAGAAACATCTAGCAATCCCAAAAGGGAGGCTAGGCAATCCAAATGAGGGTGATAAGTCCCGCTTGAGTGTGAACTCGTAAACATATGTTGGGAGTTGGACTAACACGTTAAAATAAGTCCAGCTTGGTTAAGAAGGTACCCCTCGATGAAAGGGAAGAGTGGATGTAGGAGTTGGACTCCAACCACTATAAAATCGCGGTGTTCTTTATTGCTTTATGTTCTTACTTTCCATATGCATTTGATTATAAGCAAAACAACACACATGAGCTTTAAAAGTGCAAAAATATGTAATCACTCGCCTTACCATCTTTTTTATATGCATCGAATCAAAATGTTTGCTTCCGACGCCAAGAAAATGGGTTTTTCCAACCGACAATCAATTGGTATCGAAAGGTGTGCTCAAAAGATTACTTTTTTTCAATGTGATCGCCGAAAGCAAGATTTTTTTTTTTTAAACTCGTTTCGATCCGATACTAACAAGTGGTATCAGAGCGTGAGTTCAACAGATCACTATTTTCAAAGTGATCGCCTCGAACTGGTCTTTTAAAAACAAAAACCCAATCTTCAGAATGCATATATTCTAATGTTTTAAGGCCATTATCAAAAAGGGGAAATTGTCGATATTTTAGTTTTGATGATTTGTAAAAAACATTATCAACTTGTGTTTTTGAAGCTAACTTACGATAACAAGTTGAGGGGGGAACGAGAGAACAAATTGAGGGGGAACTCAAATCTTAACGTAGATGATCGAGATCGACGAGGTCGCAGATTTAGACCGACGAGATCGGATGAGTAAGATGAGTTCGAGTTAATCGATGAGCCGAGCAAAATCGAAGAGAAAGAAAGCTAAGCCACCGATCGAAGATCGATGACCGATTGATTCGATCGATAACTGTAACAGACCGATCGATGATCAAGAGGCATAAGCTGATCAGAAAGAAACCGACTGTAAGATCAAGAGAAGGTTGCGCAGATCAAGAGGAGCAGATGAGACCGATCGAGATCGTGACGGATCGAGATCGACATGAAGATGAGCAGATGATCAAGATCGACGTGATTGAGATCGACAAAGTAAACCGATATGCTAACTCGATGTAATTAATCGATGCAAGATAAACCGATATAAGTCGACTGATATATAATCGACCGGATCATGAGCCGATCGATCAAAGTAGAAGAAATCGATATCGAAACCGAAATCAGATACCAGATCAGAAAGAAGTCATCAAGAGAAGCTATTTGAAGCCATATTCACCGAGAATAACAACGCAAGCGATGATCGCTTAGGCCTCGAAAATAGTGAGGGTCGATGTTCAACCAAGAGTCAACTCAAGAGTTCGAAAGTGTCAAAGATGCCCGACGCATAAGGTCCGCCAAGAGAAGTCCGTGAATCAAGAATCTCGAGTCCAAGGAAGCCCGAGTTTGAAGAAGCCGAGGATCGGATAATCCTCAAGAATATAGTCAATTAGATTCAAACCGACGTGGACCAATGAGAGGAAGACAACCACCGAAAAGTCGCAAAAGTTATGGGGATAGTATGGATTTGAATGTAACTCCTTCCAACGGTAACATTCAAATCCACACTATAAATACAAGTTCTTCCCTCATTATCAGGGTGGAAAAATGCGTGAAACATCCATCAAGCCAAATCATCAAGCATTCCCACCCTAGAACACAAGTCCGAGATATACAAATATGTTCAAAAGTGTTCTACCCTTGATCAAGCACAAATGCTATATCCTAGCTTAGAGAGATTTTCCCATCCTTAGCATTGGGGCTAAAACAAATGTAAGGGAAAATCTCAACCTAGTTGGAAACCAAACAATCTTATACCCAAACCCAAGAGTTGGTTAAGTTTGTAGGTGAGTGTGAAACCCCAGAACATCTAAAGAATCCCAAAGGAGGGTAGGCAATCCCGTGAGGGTGATAAGTCCCGTTTGAGTGTGAACTCGTAAACATCTGTTGGGTGTTGGACTAACACGTTAAACTAAGTCCGCTTGGTTAAGAAGGTGCCTCGATGAAAGGGAAGAGTGGATGTAGGAGTTGGACTCCTAACCACTATAAAATCGCAAAGGTTCTTTATTGCTTTATGTTCTTACTTTCCATATGCATTTGATTATAAGCAAAACAACACACATGAGCTTTAAAAGTGCAAAAATCAGAATCACTCGCCCTCACCCCCTCGCTTTTATATGCATCGAATCGAAATGTTTGCTTCCGACGCCAAGAAAATGGGTTTTTCCACCGGGACAATCAACAAGATTAGATGCCACTGGTTTAACAAAGACAGTTTTGGTGCTACTGAAGCAAAAGATTCAAGACCTTGTGAGGTTCCCCGGATTATATCCCAATCCAACTTTTATAGTTCAAGGTGTCTTTGATAACTCAATTTCATCTATCACTTTAGATGCGTAATTCAATAGAGTTAACTTTCTCTCACAAGACTATCCTCACATTTCTTTAGTAGTCTCATGCTTTCAAAGAGGTCATTGAACTCGGTTCTCATAAGCCTAATCTCTTTAGTGGATTTCTCTAATTTTCCATTCAGATCTCTATCACCTTCTCTTTTTTTCGAGAGTTGTACTTTTCGTAACATCCATTCATCAAGAGTTCCCATCAATTGAGAAGTGATCTCAAAGATTTTTTAGAGTCTTTCCACTTGATTCTCAAATCGGATTCCTTGTTCTACTCTTGAAGTTTCAAAGGAGCGATTCTTGTAATACGTAATAGTCCTTCATAAGATTCTCAAATGAATCCATCAGTCAAAGTTATCAAGCATAGCTTGAACTTGAGAACTCATGTGCTTGTGTAGAGAGAAACAACAGAGATAGAAGAATTTACCTCCTCCATATCATAAGACAAGATATCATCAACATCACTATCTCGAGAAAATCTCATTTGAGGAATGGAACCTTCTTCGAATATGTTCTTCTTCTCAAAGAATCATTTTTTCTTCTTTGGAGAACTTTTTTGCCTCTCTTGGCTTGTCTTTCCTTTCTTTCTTTTGCTTTTCACCAGATACCATATTGGAAGTGACCTTTCTTTTGACAAGTAGTATCATCTGGCAGCATCATCCCGATCACTTTCCTCCCTGGTTTTTGGAGTCCTTCTTTTTTGGATGAGGATCCTTGACTTTGTGGTCCTTCCTTTTTCAAACAGTATCCATCCTCGACCGAAGTTTCTCTTGACTGTGATTCCCGTAATACTTTTATATTTCCCATACTCGCTATCGAAGTCTTTCAAACCTCCTTGCCATCAAGATTAGCTTATCCTCCCCTTTCATCCCGATTTTTGGCAAGTGAGTTCTTAGACTTCTCTAGACTTTACAGATTTCTCTTTGGCTTTGAAAGCCACATTCTTGCTAGATGAAGAATCATCTTTCTTTTGTCGATTTCTTAGTTTTCTTGTCAATCACAAACTCATAAGCTTTCGATTCGGAGAAACTTGTTGATATGGCATGGAATCAATATTTTTGGTGTTTTCAATCACCACAAAGATGTATATCTCATTTCTTGGATAATCCTCTAAGAATTTTCAATTGCCACTTCTCTGGGTGGGTATCTTTTCTCAAGTGCACTCGGATCATTCATGATGCTAGTGAATCGACCTCAAGTTTGTCAATGGATTCACCATCTTCCATTTAAAGCTATCAAACTTTCCAATAGCAACAAAAGTTTGTTTTCCTTAATATGATCGTGCCTTGACACATAACAACAAGTGTGTCCCATATTTCTTTTCTTAGTTTCACAAAGGAGAAATCATCCCCATAACGCCATCATCAATAGTGTTATGCAAAGTATCTTTAGCAATGTAGTCCAGATTGACTAACTTTCTCTCATCGGGGAGTAAGTTGATCATCGAGCTTTGGAAATTCATCTCAGGATCATTCCTCTCAAAGATCGTTGATTCCGGGGATTCACAATAAAGAATTTGAATGGTCCTTCGTAAACCACTCTCCACATTCTTTCATGTTTTGAATACGATGAGCCCGAGATTCTCAATCTCCATAGGTCATAGCTCTCAACAGAGAACATAGGAAGTTTCTTAGAAGGCATGATGATCGAGCCTTTGTAAGATATCAAAGAAACAGATCTATTCAAGAGACCACCAAAGTCTTTCAAAGAAATAGACTACGGCAACCAAAGCAAGTGGTCAAAATGAACCACCGCCCGATACCACTTGGTTTGGCCCCGTGCTAACGAGTCTCATACGGTATGGGGTGGAATACACGTGTTTGGTGATTTTAAAACTTTTCTTTCATCGAGGTCGATGGGTCGTTATCCCGATGATTTCGCCTCGGAGAAGCACTGATTGCCCTCGAGTCAAAGTCTCATCGAGATAACGATCCTCGAAGTCGTTGATCGGGATAATCATCTTATCAACCCTCAAGAGAGTTAGTTCGGTTTGGTAATTATCTGTTTCTAGCTTTCTCAAGTAAAAGCGGAATGGTTGGCCCTAAGTTTATACTGCTTTTAGCTTTTTCTTTGAAAATCTTCCCTTTAATAAAATAGTGATTAAGGCTGTGATCAATTGATGCAAGTTCAGTCGATTGGTTCCAACTGAATATCAGTGAACAATGCTTTCAGTGAAAAATATGCAATAGTTAATAATGCAAAGATCTAAAGCAAAACAACACAAAGAATTATAGTGGTTCGAGACTCAAGCTCCTACGCCCACTCTCTCTAATCTTCGAGAGAAATTCCTTAACCACTTCCTAAAGCTTTCTAGGCTAACTCCATGAGCTTACTCACTTTTCTACTTTGAGTTTTCTCGCCGACTCAACGCAACTTACTAACTCAAACACACACAAGTGTTCGACTACCACAAGTAGCTTACTAACTTCTTCTCTAGAGTTTTTTCGCTAAGTCCTTTGTAGCTTACTAACTCTTTACAACTCCAACTCACCAACAAAACACACACAAACTACCTCAACAAAGGGTTTGGGTTTTGGGTTGGTTTCCAACTAGGATGAGATATCCTTTACAATAAGATCAAATGCAAAGGCTAGGATATCTCTTCTAAGCTTTGGATATATCTATCACTCTAGGCTTAGAATAGTGAGCTCTCTTCAATGTGAAACATTTGGGAAATTCTAGGTTTTCGAAAGTGCTTCAATTTGCAATAATCTGAATGAGCTCTTGAGTTGCTTTTGAAATTTCCAGAACCTCTCAATGTAAAGGGTCACTAGTATTTATAGCAACTTCACCAAGGTCACTCTTGAAAAAACTATCCATTGGAAGAGATAGCTTCATGAGTTTCCTCTTATGGTGTTTGATGAACGGTTATATTTAGGGTTTGAATACTCCCTTGCATGTTTTAGGAAATATGCAGTCATGTAGTCAATCACTAATTTTTGCAGTCTGGAACATATAGTACTACCGACATGATTAGAGGGTCCCGTCGCTTTCGAAAGGTCGATGAAATGCGAAAGTGTTGTATTCTCCGATTGGTTCTTGTCTTGATGAATGTAGATAAACAAAATGGCTCTTTTGGTCAATCTCTCCGAGTGAGACAACCTTAAACAACACTTAGACTTAGTTCATTTTGTGCGCATATGAATATTTTGGGCAATATCTACTTTTCTGAATATTCGCGTTTTTCTCAGTTTCGTAGTCTTCAGATAGATATTATTCGGTGCCTCTGAACATTCAGGTTATACTGAGTATTCTCAGATCTTCTTGAGTCTCAAAAGAACTCTTTGGGTCTTGATATCCCGAGTCTTGATTGATATCTTGAGTCTTGATGTCTTGATGACATAATCGAGTCTTGATGTCTTCATTTACTTCTTGAGTCTTGATATCTTGACATGACGAATCTTTGAGTGTGGTTCAAAGAATTTAATCGAGTCTTGATTTACTTCATCGAGTCTTCGATTTAGTTACTTACATGAATCTTCTTGATGTCTTCTAATCTAACCTGATCTATATCTGTTGACTATACATGGTGCAGATAATTTCTTGAACAATCTATACTGAAACCTGACTCAGTCTATCAAGATTATCCTGAACATGTCATACTCAGGGTCTTTGGGATCTAATCAAAACTTTCTTTATTAAATTCATCTCCCAACATTACCCTATTGGTTTCTTTACATCCTTTACAACGGAAGGATGGGATATTTAGCATGGAATAATTCGTTCCAGATTATACTATCTCCTGACTGATACAGGAGTCTTACATTACAACATTTGGAGAATTCCTTCTCAAATTATTATTGATCATGAGAATAATGTTATTAATAATAAGAATTATCTCAAAATTCTTAAGAAAAGGATTAGAGTTTTGGAAGTATGGATTCCATGGCTTGAAGCTTCACTAAGAGGAAATCAAGGAAGAAATGTTTATCCAACTCATCGTCAAGAATTGGCCAATTTCAGGGAGTCTCTTAAACTCCTAAAAAAGCAAGCTTCATTATTGGCGATTTAGTGAAGATCTTGACTTAGCACATTCCAGCAAAATGTGGCTACAGTATCAGACAAAATCAAATTTCGTCACTGCTTGCATCAACAGACAAAGTACTGTTCATGAATAGTAATTACTATTCAAACTTTTTTGTCTTTTTGTGGTTTTGTTTTTTCTGCACTATTTCTTTTTTATTTTGAAATCCGGGGTTTGATGTCCGGCTCTTTCATCTATAAATAGGCTTGTATTTTCCTTTTTGAGGTACGCTTGAGTTTAGACTCGCCCTCTCTTTCTCTCTCTATATCCCTCTCTTGTGTGCAACCTTGTAAACCTTGTAATATTTCTGTACATTATCTGGTTTATGCTAGTGGCTTTTTAAAGGTATATTGTTATTTAAATTCTGTAATTTTAATTTCTTTTCTGATGATCGCCGCCTCTATGGACGGCTAGAATACTTGTATTGAATCATGGCCTGACTTAAATATACTCTACTATCATGTGCATTTGGAATTATATTCCTATAATGATCTGTAATTTGATATATCAAAGGTAGAGTTGGTTTAACCAGTAGGTTTGAGCTTTCCAAATGATATTAATGAGTTAACTATGTGGGCTAAATTAGCCCTTTTGTTGCCATTATGCCGATGAATAGGCGCAGCGTTTCGAAAGGCGTAAAAGCTTTTTTCAAAGTTAACTCATGGACTATGGAATTTCTCAAGAATCTCCTATTTGTGTTTGTAAAAGATCCACGAGGATACTATTGATATAGATCTTTGACGATCCTTGTAAAAATATTGAAATCATCTTTTGAGAATGATTTAAAATACCAAATTCTAAACTTATCCCATTTTGGATTATTAAACTCATCATTAATATGAGCTCTAATAGAAGAACCTTTAGAAAAATCTAAAAAGTTTGTAAAATCCATAAAATTATATTTTAAAGTTACAATCCGAAATTATTTCGGGATCAAATTCATCTTTGTGGATTATATTGTTTTCATTAATAATAATTTTCTCATTGTTATAATTATTATTTTTACAATGAGTATTTTCTCAATAAGAGGAAGTAGAAGCTCTAGATTCTGAGGGAAATTTTACTTCATAATCCAAAGGAGATATAAAAGAATGACTAGACATTGATCTAGTATAAGAAGTCGGATGTCTTCTTTGATTATTTTGAAAACCAATATTAATAATATCATCATTACTTTGAGTAATGTGTTTAAAATCACTATTTATAATAGGATTTTTAGGAACAGATTGTTCTATTATCCAATTTTCAGGAAAAATAATTTCTTCCCACTTAATGGATCTTCTGGTAGTAAAATTTGATTTTCCAAAATTACTTTCTATAAGAATAGTCTCATTATTATATTTCTCAATTCTTTTTACACATAGGATTGAGTGTAAATAAAGGCTTATAATAAATATTTATAACAGATATACACATAACCTCTCGCATTACGGTATGTAATTATAACCATGAGTTTTAACATTTAATGTTAAGGCTTCTAGAATATTACTATCAGATAAAGATAGAGATAAATTAGGATATGCGTCAAAATATTGAATTATGGCCTGACTTAAATATACTCTACTATCATGTGCATTTGGAATTATATTCCTATAATGATCTGTAATTTGATATATTAAAGGTAGAGTTGGTTTAACTAGTAGGTTTGAGCTTTCCAGTGATATTCATGAGTTAACTATGTAAAATTAGCTCTTGTTGCCATTATATATATATATATATATATATATATATATATTTTTTTTTTTTTTTTTTTTTTTTTTTTTCATCTCTCTACTTTTTTTTTCATCTGTTAAAACTTAATCAAGAATGGGAAATTTTCGATTTAGATATTAATTTGCGAATTTGGCTTAATTTTAACTTGCTCTACTTTCAATTTCTGGTGGATATAACTAATCGTTTAAATAGTTTAACTCGATGGTTAATTGCGTGCACTAATAATTTGAATCCACTAGAAATTTTAGATATTTCGTGAGTCAGTCTTGCATAAAAAATATTTCATTGTGCATGTTGATCAATTTAATTCGGATGATTTTTTACTTGTAAATATGAGCTTGCTATGGTAATGTGGATTTATAAAATGAAGAACATAGATCGATTATGTGATTTAGGCCCAGCTTGCTTTTAACTTCCTTCTTATAATATAGAGTGGTTTTTCCTTCTTTCTTAAATCAATAGCCTAAATTATAATCCTTGCATTATTAAAAAACTCATTAATTTGATGATAAGATAATAATTTATTATATTTAAAGGTTCTAAATCCCCATCTATTCAACGAACACGAATTTATGTATGAAATTTTGTTTTAGGGACAATCTCTTTTTTTCCCAATATTGATAGATCAAATTCTTTTTTAGTCTATTACCCTTGATAAAAAAAAAAAATCTTTTTTGCTCTTTTTTTATGATAAATTTACCCTTACTAAAAAATCGTATGGATGGATCGTGATATAGATAAATATGTCATAAAAGAACAAAAAGAAGTTTAAACTATCAATATAAGACATATTTGCGAATTTTGTGTTGGGACATCATATTATTTGCTTTCTTTTATATATATTACCTTCACAAGTGATGAATAAGAATACATGCAGGCACAGAATCGGAACGAGAGGGCATTGCCTAACTATGAGGTGCATGACTTCTCTAACATTGAAAAAAAATTTAAAAAAAATCCTTATATTGATAGTTCAAAATTCTCTTTTTTTTTTCCTATACTCTTGATAAAAAAAAAAATCTCTTTTATGACATATTTATCCTTATTAAAAATTTGAGTATGGATCACACATGAGGGTTGCGCGTATAGGTTGCGCATGGGCCGCTGCGCGACCTAATGGGAGGGATAGATCGATGTTAACGCAGTAAGGGTAAATATGTCATATTTAGGGCAAAAAATATTTTTAATCCAAGGTAGAGCAAAAACAAAAAAGTTTAAACTACCCATAAAAGGGTATTTTTGTCAATTTCGTGTTTCTGCTATATACATATATTAGGTTCACAAGATATGAACGAGAATACATGCATGCAGGCACAAAATCGGATTACCGAGAGGGCATTGACTAACTATGTGGCGCATGACTTCTCATACATGGGCCCAATTGTTAATCACGAACCTCCGGGCTACGACCCATTCACCATTGCCTATGAAAATCGCCCCATCTTCGACCCACATATTGAGGATATCATTACCGCGGGTTACGAACCACCCTTCGACCCAATTGTTGCCGACATGATGCCTGCTGCTGCCGATGATGCGGTGCCGCCAATTGCTTATCAAACTGCGCCACGACTGCCCGCGAATCCCAATGAAGAGGCTGCGGGCGCCCTGTTTTTGTTCATTCCGACGCCCCCGTGCGCCTCCTCCTCTTACGGGTCTCAGATTCCACAAGCCCACTCCTTTTTCCCAGGACTACTCGCCGTCGTGGCTCCCGCTAATGCGTATACGGTACTCAAACAGTATTAGTTTGGTATAGGAACAGTATCATTTAATCGCGTTGCTGATTGGACTTGTAAGAATAGCTAGTAGAATGTGCTGGTGATGGTTAATGATCAGCTGTGGATAGTACAAATATGCATGAGATGTGCATGCATTTGAGTTCGTTGAGTTCGATACATGCAATTACTTTTAATTGAATTCCTCTGCTTCTTTGATCTGAACTAAATCGTGTTACTCCTTTCGTCTTAAAGTTATTTGTCTCTTTGCTTTTGACACGAGTTTTAATGTGAGAGTTGTTAATTAATATTTAAAGTGATAAAGTGATTTAATTAATTGGGGAGACTTTAGCGACGAATTTTTGAAATTCATCGTCAAATCCAATTCTATAAATACTGCCCCAGTCTGCCCATATGTTTGATCAATCAAATCAAAAAGCAACACAAAAGAGACAACTTCATCTGTATTCTTCGATATAATGGTAATTTTTTAATGTTTTTTTCGTTTATTTATTTATAATTTAATTAATATATAAATTTCATATTTTATTTAAATGAATGCTGAAGGTGGTAATAACGTCCCAGCTTCATCTCGGGCGCCTATTCCTCGTTTGCCTATCAATATCATCAATGGAGAGTAAGTGTTTTTTTTAAATTATATAATTAATTAATTTAACATTAATTATTAATTATGTATTTATTTTTTAATGTGTTAGTATTGTACCTGGTCACGAGACTTCTTCTATAGCCAAAAACGTCATCATGCGGGTGGGAATTGCTAACAACGCTTACAGTTGGAAATATGTGCCGGTGACCAAATACGTAATTGTATTTTCGAGAAGTTTACGGTATAAAATTTACTTAATATTTTATTTCAATATATATTAATTACAATTAATTTAATTATCGTATTATATTCGAAATATAGAAACAAGCTACGTGGAGTCCCGATCTCGAGACCAATGAAATTTATAAGGCATTTTGTAAAGTTGTTGGACGGCGTTACCATGACATGATGCACATGTGGCGTGAGATAAATGGATGAAAGAAGGGTGAACTTATCGAGGAAGAACTTGTGCACTAAGTATATGAGTCAATTGTGGTCATTTGGAGGGGGCGATCCTCTAGGGTCAATGCTATTTCAATTATGTTATGAACAATTTATAATTTCTGCATAAGTTTTCATGTATGACTGAACAATTTTAATTTATGTTTTTATTTTTATGTATAATTGAACAATTTTAATTTCTGTTTTTATTTTAATGAATGATTGAACAATTTTAGGATTATTTATTTTAATTGGATTAAACAATTTTAATTTCTATTTTTTTTTTTAAATTATGTTTTTAGCGACGGTTTGGCGACGGATTCAGCGACGGATTTTTGAATTCTGTCGCTAAACCGACGCTAATAACGACGTAATTTTCGTCACTTAATCCATCTCTAATGGCGACGGTTTCAAGTAACCTTCGCTAAAATCTGTCTAAAAAATCTAGTTGTTTCATTTACACAAAACAGTCGAACCAACTCCATTTTTTTTCAAAACCAACACCAAATTTTATGTAGATAGAGGCGAAAATCATTTTTGAAGTGCATATTGTGTAGCGGAAGCATTTCGACTCCTCGAGGACGATTTTACCGTACGTTTTCACATTTCTATCATTTAAAAATATATAGTTTAATGTATATAATTGATAAGTTTGTTTTGTATTTGGTGTTGTTGATATATATTGTGTAGATAGTTTATGTTAAATGAATGTTTTGATCATAGAAAATTATAATTTGGTGGATTTGTTTGATGTTATTTGATAGAAGAATATATTTGGATATTTACATATACTGCATTTAAACTCTCATTCAAATTTTTTGTAGAATTAACATATTGATATGATCTCAAACAGATGGAATATCCGAATCGTCAGTGGATGTATTCGACTCCTCGACTTATCAACATACGTATAAATATGGAGTTCTTGAATGAAGTTAATAACTTCATTCACTTTGCAATTAATCATGGTGCAACAAATTCAGAAGGTCGTATAAGATGTTCGTGTAATGCAAGAAAGTGTCAGAACAAGTTATACGGAGCGATTGTCGATGTTCAAACACATATCATCATGAATGGTTTTGTACCTTATTACTACAATTGGACATGTCATGGTGAAAATCGATGGAATATTGATTTCAATGATCTTGAAGAGTATTATAATACTCTCGAATACAATAATGATCATGGAGTCGATGATCCTTGACCGCACTGTCGAGGTGCGACAAAAATAAATACCCTATTCTACCCTATTAACTCGTAGTAGTGGCAAGCAAGGGGTCGATCCACAGGGAACGTAGAATAATTGTTATGCTAATTGTATAAATTTATAGGGACAAACACGTAACACAAAAGGGGGGGGGGGGATGATGAGAATTCTATAACTAAAACTTAAAGCAATAAATTACAATGAAAAATAACAATTAATCTACTAAGAAAAAAATTCAATAAATAAAAAGGTAGTCCAATTCACAGTTCATTCATCCCTCGACTTTAATGTTGTTAATTGACATCGACGTTTTATTTATTTAACCTTAGGACTAATGTCCTCAAGAGTCAACAAGCTCTGGCTACCGGTTATTATCCCTTCATTATACTCAATTGAAATAAGCTCTCCAACTATTCTTTTTAACTGAAAAGTCTAGATACGATCTAAATTTAATTCAGTCAAAAGCATTAAACTCTAGGATAAAGGACAAACAAAAATTTTAATACGCAAGCTCAATTCGAAAAGAACCCGATTTAAATCACCATAGCAAAAATACTAGTTGCTACCAATTGCCATAAATCAAAACAATTACGGATTACAAATTTATGAACTAGCAGACATACAAGAATGATTTAACCTAGATGATCAATCTAAATTAAATACTCAAGTATGTTGAAAGTTAAAATAGATAAAATAAATAATCACAAGATAAATATTATAAATGTCTCAGATCAATTAATGAGACTAATAAATACGAGTTCGTAAATCCTCGAATTAGAATAAAAATACTAACTAAATAAGACTCTCAAAATTACAGTCGTATAACTCTCCAAAAACTGTCATTTGCCTCTGTAGGTTCCTCCAAAATTGATGTGTCTCCCTCCTCTTTAAAGTGGCGTTCCTTATATATACACAGACTAGGGCTATTAGTAATAATGATGGGCTTTAAACAAAAAAAAAATCATCTTCTTGATATGGCGGTTGCTTGGCGTGACCAACAATCATGGTCAATAAATAATTAATTTAAGGACCTTAATTAGTTGGGCCTTTTCTTCTTTTCCTTTTTTCTTTTTAATCTTCTTGATTTGGACATCTATTAAGTAATCCAGCGTGGACTTTTTGCAACACAAATCTGGTCCAACAATAATTCACAAAAGACACTTAAATACACTCAAAAGCACAAAAATAGATCAAGCGTAAAATAATATCATCAAAACACACATAAGTAATTAATCATGCCATCTAAATATAAACGAGTCCAATAAACTGCACTGTAATCTATTAAAAATATGCATAATTTCCTACTTACCAATCCTAGAGTACAGTTTGAGACACCTGTTGTGGATACACCGGATATGTATCATACGATGATCATGGAAGCTGGTGGATTTCAAGATGAGGCTATGGAGGAGGAACCAAATGAGAAAACATCTAATTTTTTCTGAGAATACTCAAAGCGGTGATTTAAGATCTCTATGATGGATGTCAAACTCACTCTCTGTTGTCATTTAAAGCTAGACTCATGGCTATCAAGGCTGAGGACAAACTTTTTCAAAGAGCCTATAACCAGATTAATCAGTTGATCAATGAGGTCTGTCCTTCAGGTAATAAGTTGTCTATTACAGAATATCAAGTCAAGAATCTGTTGAAGAGTATGGGTCTACCAGTAGAGAGTATTGATTGTTGTATAAATAGCTGCATGTTATTCGGGGTAATGAAGAAGGCGTGAATCTTGATAAGTGCAGATTTTGTGGGCACTCTCGGTATCTTGACATGGCATCATACGGAGTCATCTGATCCTGATTCCTTAGAGATGAGACACCCTACTGACTCGATGGCCTAGAAACATCTTGACGAGGTGTTTCCTATTTTTTCGGATGAGCCTAGGAACGTTCGGTTAGGTCTCAGCACTGATGGTTTTTGTCCATTTGGAATGCAAGGTAAGCAGTATTCGTTATGGCCGGTTATATTGTCTCCTTATAATCTACCTCCGTGGATGTGCATGAAGCCCCAAACGATGTTTCTCACGGTATTGGTACCTGGCCCAAAGAATCCAAAGGACAAACTAGATGTTTTCCTTCAGCCTCTAGTAATAGACTTGATACATCTGTGGGAGAATGTAGTGCTGACATACGATGTATCGAGATCATGATTCCTTAGAGATGAGACACCCTGCTGACTCGATGGCCTTGAAACATCTTGACGAGATGTTTCCTCTTTTTTCGGATGAGCCTAGAACGCTCAAGTTAGGTCTCAAAGAATGATGGTTTTATCCATTTGGAATGCAATGCCGAAGCGATTCGTTATGGCCAGTTATATTGCCTCCTTATAATCTACCTCTGTGGATGTGCATGAAGCCCCAAATGATGTTTCTCACGATATTGGTACCTGGCCCAAAGAATCCAAAGGACAAACTAGATATTTTCCTTCAGCCTCTGATAAGAGACTTGATACATCTGTGGGAGAATGTAGTGCTGACATACGATGTATCGAGATCCTGATTCCTGAGAAATTAGACACCCTGCTTACTCGATGGCTTGGAAACATCTTAACGAGATGTTTTCTCTTTTTTCGGATGAGCCTAGGAACGTTCGGTTAGGTCTCAGCAATGGTGGTTTTTGTCCATTTGGAATGCACGGTAAGCAGTATTCGTTATGGTCAGTTATATTGCCTCCTTATAATCTACCTCCGTGGATGTGCATGAAGCCCCAAACGATATTTCTCACGGTATTGGTACATGGCCCAAAGAATCCAAAGGACAAACTAGATGTTTTCCTTCAGCCTCTGATAAGAGACTTGATACATCTGTGGGAGAATGTAGTGCTGACATACGATGTATCGAGAAAGCAAAACTTCACCATGTCCTTACTGCATGGAGAATTCTGACGCTTTCAGTCTCCTGCTTAGTAGAAAAGTTTCATGATTTGATAACCATTGAAAGTTTTTACCATAAGATCATCCTTTTTGAAAGAATAAAAAGGACTTTATCAAGAACAAAGTCGTTACAAAAAATGGCTTGAAAAAGAGATCATGTATTTTTATATTAGTCGTTTTAAATGAATTAATATATTTCTATCTACATATGATAAATTAATTAACTTATAACTCTTTGCATTCATGTAGGTAAAAGGTTGTTAAATAAAATTAATCAGAAGGGATTGAGGAAAACAACAGAAGAACATGTTGAGGAGCATAATAAAATGGTACTGGGTGGTTGGAAGAAGAAGAGCATTTTCTGGGACTTGCCCTACTGGAGCTCACTTTTGATTCGACACAACTTATGTGTGATGCACATCGAAAAGAATGTGTTCGATAACTTGTTCTACACAATCATGAACACAGAGGGCAAGACAAAAGACACTGCAAAGTCGCGTGATAAGTTGAACGAGATATGCAAACGTGATCACTTGAAGAGGGATGAGGGTACAAGAAAATATCCCCAAGCCAATTACACACTTGATAAGAGACAGAAAGTGGCTTTGTGTAATTAGATTGAAGAGCTGAGATTCCCAGATGACTATGTTTCCAATTTGAGTCGTTGTGTAAACACATCAAATGGGAAGGTGTCTGGGATGAAAAGCCACGATTGTCACGTGTTTATGCAACGACTGTTGCCCCTCGCATTCCGGGAATTCCTATCAAATAAAATCTGGAGGGCTGTAACTGAATTGAGTCTATTCTTCAAAGATTTAACGTGTACAATGAGTACGTGGGATGACATGGTCCGTATGGAGAAAGAAATTCCAGTTATTTTATGTAAATTGGAGCGCATTTTTCCTCCCAGCTTCTTTGATTCGATGGAGCACTTCCAGTGCACTTAGCATATGAAGCCAAAATTGTTGGTCCAGTGCAATACAAGTGGATGTATCCATTTGAGAGGTAAACCTTCACTTCACATCTATTTATATAAATATATGGTAACTTGTCCGTGTTTAAGTTTCCAGGTCGATGTTTGGGAAAAATTATTGAACGCTAAACTGAAAAGAGATTGAAGCTACACATAGTATGTGTTATTCAATTGTGATGATGTCCAACCGTACATTCAGTAAGTATTTCATATGCTTATCATTTACACTTTTAACTATAGCATATTTATTATATAATATATGATTAATAATATATTACTTTCAATAAGTATCTATACTGAAGAGCTACATCGTATACATCCAAACATCTAAGATGCACAAGTATGTGAATATATTACTCGTGATTTTCCAGAGTGGTTCCAAAAATATGTGAGTGTTATCTAACCACCGTTTATTAGTGAATTTATATTATATGTTTACAATTATATATTTAACCTAAAACCGTCATAGGGTTATAATTAACACATTGAGAACCCATTTATGCGGGATCTCAATAGAGGACCATTACGTCAGGTCAACACGTACTAAGGATACTATGTAAATGGTTACAAATTCCATACGGTGGAGTATGCATCGACCAGATCTACTGCAAACAGTGGAGTTTGCATTAACAGTGCAATGTTCAATGGAGAAAGCCATGACTACTTCGGACGCCTACAAGAAGTCGTTGAAGTAGGATATAAGGGGTTCCTTGAGAGACTGTTGTGTTGTTCAAGTGTGGTTGGTATGATCCATCTGCTTCAGGAACAAGGATTCTTCCCGAATACAAACTGGTCGATGTTCATAGAAGAAGAAAATATTCTGGGTATGATCCATTTGTGTTTGCTGCTCAGGTATCCCAATTATACTATTGCACGTATCCCAAATGAATGGATGAGTGTTTGCAAAGTAAAGGCGAGATCACTGGTGCAAATTCCTAAACCAGATTCAACTGCCGCGGTTGATGACACTCTGTTCCAAACGGAATAAGTTGATGCTCAAACTGAAGTGCATACAGGAGATTTCAATCTTTTCGTTGACATAACAGCTGCAAATCCAGATTTGATAGAGATTGACAGCGACGGGGAGGATAACGATCATGATGAAGATGAGGATGTGAATGAAAATGAAGATGGTGAAGAAGAGGAGGATGAAGAGGAGGAGGAGGAGGACGACAAGGAGGACGAGGAGGAGGATGATGATAATACAGATGGGGGCAACGATGAGGATGACAAATAATAATTATATTGTCTTTCATTTATAATATTTTCATGTATTTGCATATTACAAGTTATTTGACATTGCTTAACATAATTTATTTTTTGCTAATTATCCAATATAAAACTATAATTAAATAAGATAATTGAAATAAAAAATTTAAACAAAAAATTGAAAAAAAAAATGAATTTTAAATAAATATACAATTAATTTTATTCAAAATAATAAAAAAAATACAATTTATTTTAAATTTATAAATAAAATATATAAATTATTATATTAAAATGTAATTGAATCATTAAATAATATAATTGAAATAAAGAATTTTAAAAAAAATTGAAAAACAAATGAATTGTAAATTAATATAACATTAATTTTATTAAAAATAAGTAAAAAAAATACAATTTAATTTAAATTTATAAATAAAAAATATAAATTATTATATTAAAATGTGGTACATTCATTAAATAAGATAATTGAAATAAAAAATTTTAAAAAAATTAAAAAAAATGAATTGTAAATTAATATAGAATTAATTTTATTAAAAATAAGTTAAAAAAATACAATTTTAATATAATTTAATTTAATTAAATTTATAAATAAAAAATATAAATCATTATATTAAAATGTAATTGAATTATTAAATAAGATAATTGAAATAAAGAATTTAAAAAAAATAGAAAAAAATGAATTTTAGGACATATAGAATTAAATTCATTAAGTAAACGCAAAAACGCAAGTGCCCGAGCGGAATTTATCCCCGCTCGGGCGCCCAAGGTCCTGTGTTCGGTCCCCCATGGGAGCGAATAAATGCCTCATTTAATTGGGAAGATTGATGGCTTATATATAAGATGCTTAGTGGTTGGGTTCGAGATGGTTCGTGGTTCGGGTGGTTTGGTGCCCACCCGGGCTCCCCCAGGGACCGGGTTCGAACCACCGTGAGCCATATTTTTTCAAAAATTCACGATTTAGCGATGGTTATAGCGATGGATTTAGCGACGAATATAACTGTCGCTAATACCGACGGTTATAACTGTCGCACATTTTGACAGAAATTTCCATCGCTAATACCGACTGGTAGTCGTCGCTGTTAACGACAGTTTTATGATGTCATAACCGTCGACAATATATCGACAGTTTAGCGACGACTTTTTAGACCCGCGCCCGGGCCCATATAACCGTCGCTATGTTGCGACGGTGAAAAGCTGTCGATATTTTGCGACGAAAAAAAACCATCGCTAACTAGCGACAGACTGGAAAAAACCATCGCTAAATGTAAGTGACCCTCGTTTTCTAGACAGATGAAAAACAATCGCTAAAACCGTCATAAATCCTTGTTGCGACGGTTAAAATCGTTACTAAAACCGTCGTAAAACACCGTCTTTTTTGTAGTTTTTGAATCTTTTAAATGCTGCAACTTAAAAGATTAAGATTAAATGTCAAGAACTTAAAAGAATAATTAAAATTATGCAGTAACTAAAATTATGCTACAACTTAAACTAAAATTAAAAGAAACAAGCATGGGACCAAAATTGGACAAACGCAATAGTTATGGGACCAAAATTGGACAAACAACAATTTGGACACACGCACGATCGGAGATCCCCAATTTTTGAACAAAAACGATGTCGTTTTCGTTTTTCCGACGAAAATGGAACTAAAATTGGACAAACACAATAATTATGGGACCAAAATTAGACAGTTAAATTTTTTGGGACCAAAAACGGATTACACGTAAGTTATGGGACCAAAAAACTTTTTTTCTCTACTTTATCACCTTTTATGAAAATGGGTAAATAAATTTTGAATGGACCTTTTGGGAAAAATGGGTAAATAATTTTGGGTTGGAGGGAGTATATATTTTGTTTTGATTAAGTGACCTTCCATTATCAAGTTTATCACTTTGGATATTCAGTTGGGTCCAAAATGATTATACTTTTTGGTGAACATCGATTTGAGGAATTTCACTTCTGCCGACTCTGTTCTTAGTGTAATTCTGGACCGGCTAGATCTTGTATGCATTTAGGTGCACTGTGTATTCATAGTGCATTTTAAAATCATTTTGACTTGTTATATTGAAAAGTGCAACTCATTTATATTAAATCGTACAACTATTAATATATATTATTAATTGCATTATTCAATGTAAATAAATTGGACTTTTCAGTATAACAAGTCACATTATAAGTGCATGGTGTACCTGGATGTTTATGAAACCCAGTCTTTTGGACCATGATTTGGCATCGAAAAGGTCAATTCCTTTTGAGTTGGTTACAATGAAGAAACATACAAGGGCATTTTCAATTAACTTTTTTCATTAAAAAAATAATATCACTAACTTGTGAAAAACTCAATAGGAAAGTGAAGACCATGCATGATGCGGATCTAAACTAATTATCTTACGAGGTAAAGTAAGTTACTACAAAATATAGTTGATTTAACGAGGGTAATTAAAGAGGGGATTGAAACCTCTTTTAAATCATTTAGAGTTTTAAAGAGGAATTTTTTTCACGAGTGTTTTAACGAGGGTTAATAATTGACGAGGGTTTTTACCCTCGCCAAATGTCGACGCGCTTTTAGCAAGGGTTTATAACCCTAGTCGAGACAGGCGCACTTTGAGCAAGGTTTTAAAACCCTCGCCAATTTTGAAAAGCAGTCGCCAACTCACGTGGTCAACAACACTCAGCCCGATACCAGATGCCCTCGTTTAACGAGGATATATTGTTGGGAAATTTATAGTTAGTTTTGATGGAAGTTTCAAAACAGATTGTAATAGGACCAGTCAGACCTGTTAGTTGATTGATGATTTAAATATCAGATAGGATGACCAGCTGAGATGTATATATAGTTGATGTATTAGATAAGAATAGGTCTAGTCTTGAAGAAGATCAGATATGCGTAAGATCGTTATGCGAGTAAGATCGGATATATGCGTAAGATCACTATATGCGTAAGATTACATATGCAGAAGGTCAGACACAAAGTTGATCAGAAGGTATCAAGACCAGAAGACCGACATCAGATAACAAGAAGAATCAGTAAGTTGGACTAAGACAACTTACATCATAAGATTCATACAGGTAGACAGATCAGTCTTTATCTGATCTGGTCAGTTTCATCAGGTAACCACTTCAAGTTACCTAGTACGAGACAAGTCACTCAGACAAGAAGAATGTCAAACTTGTTGGAAAATCAAGTGCCAACTTTGTGTACTTATGAGCCAATGAGAAGAAGACTCGTGCGTACGGAACTGACAAGTGCAGGATTAGCGTTTCAGAGTATAACGGCTAGAAAGGACAAACTTGCATGCTTTCGGCCATGTCGTCCCTAAAGCACGTCCCGTCCACCTACAAACCTACTAAAAATAGACCAAAATTCGAATTGCTCTCCAACGGCTAGTTCAATTTCGTGCCTATATATATGGGATCAAACCTTCATAGTAAGGTTACAGAAATTATCATCAAGCTCAAGCTCAAGCAGATTTCCGCACGAAGAACACTAAATCGAAGATTATTTTCTAAGTGTTCATCCCATTTGTTCTTAGCCTTGAATACTTATCCTTTAGCTTTAGGCTACCCAGATACTAGGATAGTATTCCAGTTGGAACATTACAAATCTTATACCCAAACAAAAGTTAGGTTAAGTTTGTTATAGCAAGATTTCAGTCTATGGTTTCTAGATCTGATTTCTGGGATTGGTTGAGTGAGAACTCGTAAATATATGTTGGTTGTACTGTGTTGGACTAACACATTAAACTAAGTCCAGTTGGTTAGTTGGTGCCCCTGCTGATAGGGAAGAGTGGACGTAGGACAAGTTGTCTGAACCACTATAAATTTGTGTGCCTTTACATTGCTTTACACTTATCTGCACACTACCTATTTATCTGCATGCATATTCTGAATCTAGTTCAGACTAGCATCAAGCTACTGAACTGATCAGCTTGACACGTTCGTCATCTGATCTAAAACAAATTGATCAGAATCTTGGTTGAGTAAAATTGGTTTTCACACGGGTTAACTAATCTTTCGCACCATCAGTTACACTGATAGACGCTGAACTGATCTACCTCCGAGCAATCAGTAAGTCGGATATCAGTCCATATTAATTCACTCCGCACTCTGATCAGGCATACTTGCTAATCACACCTGATCCACAAAAAGTTTTAGAAGTCTATTCACCCCTCCCCTCTAGACTTCTACCCTCACTAAAACATGTTCGGGACCTACAAGTGGTATCAGAGCAGTGGTTCTTCTGACCACTGGCTTTGAGTATCCTCGGTTCTTGAGGAAGAACCTTTGTGGTCACTTGAACTGATCTTGAAAAACCGTTTTAAAACTCATACTTTGCAAAACCATCACAAGCATGGATAACACTTCAGGAATGCATCATAATTTACCCATGTTTTCTGTTGATGAGTATGCAGATTGGTCTATCGACATGAGAGACCATCTGGGAGTGATAAGCAACAGAATGACTGAGATTCTTGAGATAGGACCCATCATCATCTATCACTATAATCCAGCTGAAGCAGGAGATCCTACTCCACTAGTTGGAGCAAGGATCAGAAAGAGTCCCTCTCTGATGGATGCAGATGAGAGGAAGTTGTCAAATCTGGATACTGTTGCCAGACATCTCATCATGAAGACTATGGATTCTACTACGAGAAAAAAAGTGAAGTACCAAAGGCGGCTAAGGAAGTAAAGGGATACACTTGTCAAATCGCAAGGAAATGAACAAATTAAGGACAACAGACAGTTAAGTCGAATTTGGTGATATTTGAGAAACTTAAGATGTTACCAAATGAAACAGTTGATCAATTTGATGGAAGGATCACTCGTGGAGTCAACCGACTTCGTGATCTAGGACGCGTTATGTCAAATAAAGATATCAACTACAAGATTCTAAGATCGCTGACCAAGAAACGGGATACTAAAGTCACCGTGATTAAGGACTGTCAAGATATTGCTACTATGAAGTCAAATGATCTAATCTTCAATCTGAAAGCCCATGAGTTTGAACTGATTGAGAGAGGACAAGGATCAGATGATGTCCCTGCTGAAGCTGCTGCAAATTCTACTAAATCTGTTGCATTCCGTGTAACCAAAGAGCGATTCACTAATTGTTGAACCGGTTTGAAACATCATCACCAGGGCGAGCAGATTATGCGCTTATTAACGAGAAAGCTTGAACGAATAAGTGTTCAGATGGGCAAATACAGAAAGTTTTACGATGACTATCGGCGAAGCAGAGGAAGAGATCGAAGATCTTCTGACAGATCACAAGAGAGGTATCGTTCTTCAGATGATGGGGATAACAGAAGAGATGAACGAAAAGACAATCACAGAGATGAAAGGAAAGATGATCGTAGAGAGGACCGCAAAGAGAACAGACTTGATAAGAGATCATATAAGAGAGGTTCTGAGTACAGACAAGGTGGAAAGTCTCCTGATATTTCTTACAGAAGAAATAATTCTCCCAACAGAGGAAGTTCTGGAGATTCAAGGGTTTGCTACAACCGCCGTAAACCAGTCACTACAAAGATCTTGGCGCCCCGATCCGACTCCTGGAGAGAGAAGAAAAATGGAACAGAAGAGAACAAAGGTTCCGAGACAGAAAAACAATGGTTACCGACATATCTGGCATCAATGATTCTTATCTACCTTCAGATGACTTAGGCTACTCATCTGTTGAAGATTTCTGTCTGATTACAACAACTGATGATGTCGATGGCATGAACTTCTCACCTGTTGACGACATCTGTCTTATGGCCAGAGAAGCAGATCAATCTGAGGTAATCTCTAAACCTTTTGTGGTTTCATGTTCTACACCTGTTGTGCTGAGCACATCTGCTGGAGAGATTAACTTGCAGGTCTACAATGACCAGTTGCTTGATGATCTCTCTAATGCAATAGATACTTATACACGTGTGAAAATTGAGAATGATAACCTAAGGGCTGAGAACATTCGACTTGTCAAGGAAACTGAGGCAAGTAAAGCAGCTGAACTAAAATAAGTTGAAACGTTGGGAAGATGACTACGTAACCGGAGGTTACGAAAGTCAAGATTACCGATCGAGGGAAAGCCGACATGAACAGTTGGCTCTCAATCAACAACAAGCTGGAGAACTCAAAGTCCTTAGGCTAAGTTTGATGAACTCTTCTGAATGCATGAGAATCTGAAAGCTATTGAGGACAGTTTGCGTAATTAGTATGTATGTTTAATTAGTATTATTTTGTATTATTTAGCAAGTGTATATTAATTAGTATTATTTAGGTTAATTTAGTATTAGCTTAATTTAGCGTATTTAGTATTAATTGTGGTGTAAAGAATATATTAATTATGTTGGAGTGGAGGTATAGATGTTAATGAATATTTGTTGGTTATTACTTGTTGTAGAACATGTGCGTTCCAACTTGATTAATTTTAATTGATTAAGTTGGAAATAGATGCACGTAGGATCTTGATTAATTGGGGAATACGATAAAATAAAACGAAACTCTGCCAAATTTTTAGGAAATATTAATTATTAATTAGGCTTTTGAATATTAATTAATTCGTAAATGTGAAACAAGTTGATATGGATTATTCTGGACGTTTACGTTGGATGTATGGTCCAAGATCGATTAATGACATGATATCTTCCAAATTTTACAATGGACTTGAATCATTTATAGATTTCGCCACTAGTAATCCGAATTGGATGAACCAGGGAAAGATTAGGTGTCCCTGCAACATTTAGATGTCATAACAAGATATTTCATTCACCTGATAGTTAAAACACTATATACATTAATCTGTTAATAAAATATCTCGTCAATTGTATATAGGTGAAGAGCAATGATATTCAGAATCACTTTATACGCAATCTTTCGGGCGGTCCTCTTAGTAGTGTCACCACGTACCAATGATTTATGTGAATGGTTTTAAATTTCACACACAAGCTTATGGCGCCTCAAAAGCCACTATGAACAGTGGAGTTTGCATTAAGAAAACAAACTACGATTCAAATGAAAATAATTTCTACGGGATACTAGAGGAGGTTGTGGTATTGGAATATCCCAGACTTAATGAAAAAAAAGTAGTGTTTTTCAAGTATAAGTGGAATATCCAACTGTGCCACGAGGAACAAGAGTACAAACTAATTATAAAATCATGGACGTTAATACGAGAGGACGATACGACATTTTGATCCATTCGTGCAAGCAAGTCAAGCCAGTCAAGTTTATTATTGCAAGTACCCCGGATTTGTGCAGGGACGAGATTGGTGGGTTGTTTTCACCACCAAGCCGAGTTCGTAAGTGCTTGATTTTGTTTATTCACTATACTACTTAAAAAGTTAATAATATATACAATTTTATATGTCAAAATATTTGTATGTCCAGAATGCTGTGAGGGAGAAACTCATCTAGCTATCCGAGCAGCCAGCAAACGAGAAGGACAAAAAGAAAAAATTGAGCCAACTGTATACGAAATAGGTGCCATATGCCCACAGAAAGTTTAGAGGTCTCGGTTAAATTACAAATTTGGGGCGTATTCAATCTGGCCCAGGTGGGAGCTCAAGAGGCACTAGTATTGGCGGCTACTCGTAGCTTGATGTGGAACGTTTGTTGGCACAAGAAAGAAAAGAACGAGAGGCGATGTCTAGGAAGATTCAAGAGGAAATGGAGCGGTGCGAGCATATCATTCTCTAGGAATGGAGAGATATGCAAAATCAAATGAGTGTGTATTATCAGGGGCTTCAGGCAAACCCACCCAGTGGTCTTTATCCTCAGCAGCAGCAGGCGAGTTTTGATCCCCAGCATCAGCAGACGTGACTTTTTCCCCAGCATCAGCAGGCGGGACTTTTTCCCGAGCAGGGAAACCTATCGGGTGGTAGTCATCATCAGCAGGCGGGACTTTTTACCCAGTAGGCCAGTGGTAGCATGCAATAATAAAGTGACTTTTAGCGAGCGAGTTGTTTATTAGTATTTAAAATAATAAAATGACTTTTAAAGAGGGGTGTGATTGATCTATCTCTCCTCTATTATATGTCTTTTAAAAAATTACTTTATCATTTCAAATACTAATAAAAAACTCGCTCGCTAAAACATGAGAAAACAGTAAATGTGAAGCTTCAAATGGGATGGATTAATTTGAAATTAATTATTATTAATGTTTAATTAAATTAGATTTAATAAAATAGGATTCCCAATAATAATATATGGAATATTATTATAGGATTTAATATATATGGAATCAAATCCGTAGAGATTTGATATACATGAGAATCAAATCTGTAGAGATTTTATATATGGAAAATAAATCTAAGAGATTTATTTTATAAGATTAGAGATTTTATTTCCTAATCAGGTTAGCTTAGGATTTAAGATGGGCCTTCCCAATATATATGAGCTCTTGAGAATTCACAAACAACGTTAATTCATATTCTCTCCATAAGATCTAGAGTTAAAATTTTCCTAGCAAATTCATCTCGGGATTCAACACTGGCAAATCCGTGCAAGTCCGTGATTGGGGATTACGTGGATATCGTAGTAGAGAAATATACATACGATTTACTGTAAGGTTTCTCTTTATGTTTATACGTATGTAACTATGCAATTACGTGTTCGTTGTTGGTAAAATATTTATTTCCACTGCGCATGTATTACGTATTTACGTGCCTCTAAATTCCAACAATGATTATTAATTATGAATATTGTTGATTAATCTCTACAACTAGTTTAGAGTTTTTTGCACTTTTGGTCCTACAGGACACGTCCCCTCACAATTTTGATCCCAAACCTTTTATTTTTTATCTCAAAGCCAAAAATTTTGACACTTTTGGTCCCGCGACGAGAAAAACCATCCAAAATTAACGGAAATTAATGCGTCCTAAACACGCACCGACAGTCAAATTACTTAATTAAAAAAAATTATTAATTGACACCATTGTTCCTTCTTCCCAAAAATCGCACTCAGAATAAAATTTCCCCCAAACTCTCGAACCCTAATCCCTAATCCACCGCTCGACACCGTCGTTCCTTTTTCCTCCTCCGCCGCCAAAATCCGTCGCCGCCGGTGAATAATCCGCTGCCAAAATTGAGAAGGAAAAACACGAAGCCGAGGCCAAATCCAAGCGCCAAAAGAATCACACCAAGAGCAGCATAACAAGGATCCAAAATCATTATCAAACCGTAATTCCAACTCCGAAATCGCGAAATCCAATCCCATCAATTTATTTATTTATTCAGGGTGCACTCGGCACAGCAAAGTGCGCACGGCGATGAGGCCGCAGGACCACCGCGTGTGGTTGTCGCCGAGGATGGCGATTCAGTTTTACGACGTTCAAGATCGGTTGGGTTATGATCGGCCGAGCAAAGCCATTGATTGGTTGATTAAAGAAGCGAAATCCGCCATTGATGTTTTGAATGAGCACTCCTATGGTGCGGAAAATGAGTCCGGTGGGTTTTTTATTGAAAAACAAATGACGGGAACGACGTCGTTTCGGGGTTTGGGGCGCCGCTGCTTGCGGCGGATTTCAGGGTTTCAATTCGGATTTAATTCTTAATCAGAATTATCAGCAGGGGTTTTGCTCTGCTTTTAGTGAAACAAATTGGGAATTTGGGAAATTGCAAAGAATGGTGAATTTGAATAGAGTGCAAGGGGTGTTATTTAGTAGTATCTTTCTTGAGTTTTTTTTTTCTGCTTTGAATTGGGAAATCCCGTCAATTGAGTGTTTTGTTTTCTTTTTTTCTTTTCAATTGGTAGCAATGGAGAAAAATGTGTCAACAAGATAGATCTGGTAAGGAACCAATCCCTCCGTGTACAACAATCCCAATCATTGACATCTTTGGAGAAACAACAAACACAGTTCAGAAAATCATTAAAGCAGGCCAAGAATATGGTTTTTTCCAAGTAAATTAATTTTAATTTAACTACTTTCTCAGATAACAGGGATAATATCAATTTGAAATATGTACTGTTGGGAATTTGGGAAATTGCAAAGAATGTTGAATTAGAAAAGAGTGTAAGGGGTGTTATTTAGTAGTATCTTTCTTTCTCTCTCTCTCTCTTTATGCGTTTTTGAGCATTTGGAAAATTTTGATTAGGGTTGTGAATGAGGTTCATTGTTCAGCTACTAAGAAGAACAGAGAGTTGCAGGAGAAACTACCTGTTGTTGTGTTGAAAGCTGAAGAAATTATGAATTTTAAGGCCAACTCCGAGGTATTTTTAAGCTTAATAGCCCTTAATTTCATGCAGGATTGCTCTTTTATTGTGTATATTCAGTTTGTTTTGCTTTCTATGTGATTTCTGTAAAATTTGTTTGCTTATTAGGCTGAGTATTCGGACCTTCAAACACTTTGGGATAGAGTAAATGATGCAATTAAAATTATTGTAAGAAGAGATGAGATTACTGAAACTGGGGATCTTTTGCAGCCTTGTTTTGAAGGTATTCTTGGAGAGAATGTGTGTATTGAAGGTATTCTTGCAGCCTTGTATATATGTATATTCTTTGCACATGAATGGAGCGGATGTAAATAAATTCATTGTGATTTGAGAGTGATTACCTTTGAATTGGAAAATACTAAATGTAGTGTCTTGTTTCCACTATGATTAGCTGCACTGCATTTGGGAATTGTTTGTTTTTATTCACTTCCACAATTTTTTATTTTTGAATCTTGTGGTGGAAATATTTTGATATCTTGAGGGATGGCATGTTGTTGGAGAATCAGGGTGTTCATGTAAAGTTCATGAAATTTGTGTGCATGTTTCTATTTTCTTGGAGAAGCTCGTGATTTGTAGCTAATGTTGCTCATTTTTTATGAAAAAATTGAGAAAAAATCATATGGGACCAAAACTGTCATGTTTTTCCCCCCAAAAAACCACTCACGCGCTTTTGTTGACTGGAAATCTTATGGGACCAAAAGTGTTAACGGAGTTAGCGTAAAAAGTTACGGTTGGGACAAAAAATGTAAGGTTTGAGACCAAAATTGTGAGGGGGCGTGTCCTGTGGGACCAAAAGTGCAAAATAATCGTGAGAATTTGTATATATATATACATATATATATATACATATATATATATATATATATATGCACATGTAGGTTAATAGTGAAAAATGAATATAAAAGTGATTATTTAACAATTTTTTTAAAAAATATTTTAATAAAAACGATCAATACTTGTGTATATACATGTGCACGTGTTACTTAATAGTGAAAGTGTTGGGAGATGAATTTAATTAAAGATATATGATTTTGATTAAGATCCCAAAACCCCTGAGTATGACATGTTCAGAATGATCTTGATAGTTGAGTCATGATTCAGTTTTAGAGTACTCAGGATGTTATCTGCAAAATGTATAGTCAGCAGATATAGTTCAGGATAGTTTCTGAAGACTCTGAAGAACTCAAGATGTTTCAAGAAACGAAGTTTGAGATGAAACCAAGGTTCAAGACTTCGAAGAAACTGAGATACTAAAGACTCAGTAGGACACTAAGGAACTGAAGACTCAGCATGAAGACTCAAAGACATCGATCAAGATAAACTATAAAGATTGAAGACTCAAGACTGAAGACTTCAAGACTCAGAAGATTCTGAAGACACAAGATCAAGACCGAGAATCAAGATCAAGAATATGAAGGCGAAGTAATTATCAAGACTCAAGAATGTCTTGAATGCTCAATATGAAACTCAATGTTCCGAAGTTTGAAAATATCTATCTGAAGGATGCAATACTGAGAAGATCGCGATTCCTTAGAAAATAGATATCTGCCAAGACATTCAAATGTAGACAAAAGGAACTAAGTCAGAAGTGTTGTTAAAGTTAATATCAAACTCGAGTTTGTAACCAAAAAGAGAGATTGAAGGTGTCTACCTTTAACCGGAGACAAAAAGTCAAAAAAAGAGGAAGACAAGATTTTGACCATACCGACATCGACAAAGGACAGCCAAAAAAAAGATGTCGATGTACAAAGTTCCAGTTGAAAAAAAAGTGAAGATTTGCCACGTGAAAGGCTATTGCCTAAAAAACGTGTTAGGGAGGTTCAAACCCTAAATATAGCAAGTTTCTCACACACCATAAGAGGAAACTCACGGTTATCTCTCCAAGCGGATAGTTTTCAAGAGTGACCTTGGTGTATCTTTTATAAATCTTGGTGACCCTCTACATTGTAAGGTTACGGGAAATTTACCTTTTAACTCAAGAGCTCAAACTTATTCTTCAAGAAAAGTTAAAGCACTCGAAAAACCTAGAATTTCCCAAGTGCTTCTTACATTGAAGAGAGCTCACTATACTAAGCCTAGCTTGATAAGAATTATCCAAAGTTTTAGTCGAGATATCCTAACCCTTTCAGATTGTGCTTCATTGTAAAGGATATCTCATCCTAGTTGAAAACCAACCCGAGAAACCCCAAACCCTTGAGAAGGTAGTTGGAGTGTGTTTGTTGGTGAGAAGAGTTGTAAAGAGTTAGTAAACCACGCGGAGTAGTCGAAAAACTCTAGAGGAGAAGTTAGTAAGCTGCTGAGGGTAGTCCGAAAGCTTGTGTGTATTTTGAGTAAGTAAACTACGGAGGTAGTCGAAAAACTCAAGGTCGGGTTGAGTAAGTAAACCACGTGGAGTAGTCGTAAAACTTCGCATCTTAGAGTTGAGTAAGTAAACTACGAGGTAGTGTAAAGCTTCGAAGTTGATAGTGAATTTTCTCTCGAAGAGTCGGGAGAGTGGACGTAGGAGCTTGAGTCTACGAACCACTATAATTCTTTGTGTTCTTTATTGCTTTCCTTATATCCAGGCTTAATTGCAGATTGACTTGTTTTTGAAAGCATACTTTTCAATCGATATTCAGTTGGAATCAATCCATTTGAAGTTGCATAAGTGAATCACGGCTTAATCACTATTTTCATAAAGGGAAGGTTTTCAAAGAAAGCTTAAAACGCAGTATAAACTTAAGACCAACCATTCAAGACGATCGAGTAGCTAGAACAGATAGTTACCAAACTGAACTCTCATTTGAGAATTCAGTAAGTTAGTTATCTGATCCAAGCAACTCAGGATCTCCGACACTCACGATTCAGTTGGGATTATCTGAGGTATCTGAAAGCGGCTTCGGGATCACCGTCTCGATGAGACTTTGACTCGGAGCGATCTGTGCTTCTCGTAACCTAATCTTCGAGGATTATCGACCCAAGCCGACCTCGAAGAAAAAAAAGTTTTAAAAATCAAAACACGTGTATTCCCCCATACACGTGTAAGACTACCATTTACCGGGACCAACAAGTGGTATCAGAGCAGTGGTTCAACTTGACCACCTGTTGTGTTGACCAAAGTTTTATTTTCAAAAATACTTGTGGTTTATCTGAACTGATCTTATTTGTTGAAACTTTTTACTTTTCAAAAAGATCAGAAAAATGTCTTTTAAAAAACTTCCCTTGTTCTCAGTGGAGAACTATGATATATGGAGACTGAGAATGCAGCTCATCTCAGATTCCAAACATGAGCGATGTGGAGAGTGATCTCTCAAGGACCATTCCAATTTATCGTGGTGAATCCGAGGAGAGGAAAGAAAGAGAGAATTGATCCAGAAGCGAGAATTTCCCAAGTCTGATGACCAACTGACTCCAGAGGAGAGAAAGTTAGTCAATCTAGACTACATTGCAAAAGACACACTGTACAGTACAATTGATGATGGTGTGATGGGAATGATCTCTCACTGTAATACTGCTAAAGAGATTTGGGATACACTAGCTGTAATGTGCCAAGGCACAGATCATATAAAAGAAAACAAACTTTCAGTGGCAATTGGAAAGTTTGATAGTTTTGAAATGGATGATGGTGAATCAATTGGAAAGTTTGATAGTTTTGAAATGGATGATAATTTAGAAAGGCATTGATAACAAGTAACTAGCCGTGCCCAAACGGTTTGGCGAAACACGCAAGGCCTCCACATAACACGAGGTCGTGTGTTCGATACACCATGGGGGCGAATATTCGCCCATATTATGCAAACAATACATTTGGGCGCATGTCCAAGTGGTCGTGTGGATTCATTAGGCGGCTTGCGATGCGGGTTCAAATTCCCGCTGTTTTAATTTTACAATTTTCCCCAGCTAACAAGGGCAAGAAACCCTCGTTAATTCGATCGGGAAATGGAACGAGGGCAGAAAACCCTCGCTAATATTTCAGAATCTTTGACTTAAAATGGCGAGGGTTTTTACAGTCCTCGGGAAACTCGCGAGGCATTTGGAGAGCATTTCTTCGGTCTGCAATTGGCAAGAGTTTTTAACCCTTGGGAAACTGACACATGTCAGTACCTCGCCAAATCCCTCGTTAATTTAACGAGGGTTTAATTTTTGCCTCGTTAAATGGTTCCCGATGCCCATTTTGAAGAGGAATATTTTCCCTCGTTAAAACCCTCACGAAACAGTTATCCCTCGTTAAAACCCTCTCTAAAACCCTCTTTAAATTACATACATTTTGTGGTGTTTTGCTTCCTTTACATGCATATATATTTAATTTATTAAAAAAATGCATATCTTAATAGAGCTCTAGAGGAGGTGGGAGTTGAGAACACTCAGAACAGAGGGTTATCAGAAGCTGAAATCAGTAAATATTAATTAAACTACCCAAAAAATTGTAACATTTGCCAACTGTTGTAAAATAAAAAAAGAAATTACCCAACAAATTGTAACATTGGTCAACTGTTGTTAAATATATATATATATATATATATATATATATATATATATATATATATGTGGTCAAGAACCAATTGTTGCTGAAACGTCTCCCTTTTACACCCATAATTAAACGGCAAGAGCCAACTGTTGCTGAATTTTTTTATAAAATATAATAGTAAGAGTCAACTATTGCTGAAACTTCTCCCTTTTCCACACAATAATTAAATCTAAAACAAAATTCTGAATAAAATATAATATCAAGAGTCAACTGTTGCGAAAACTTGGACACACTATATATTTTATTGGAATAAAATACAATAACAAGGGCTCTTCGTTGCTATTGATGAGGGGTTGGAATAAGATAAAATAGCAAATGAGTTTTCCTTGCTACTAAACAAGGGTTTGTTTTGGATTAAATTTTCCCTCCTTATATCCGATCACTTCCCTCCCTCTCCTTCCCACCTCAGATATGAATAAGAGTAGTATCATAAGAATACTTAATTAACCATCTATTAAAATTTAGTTAGAGGTAATAATTCATTAAAATATATTTTTTACTAAATATTTTTTTACTAAAAAAAATATAGTGAAAATTATTCATTGTGTTACAAAAACTGTTTTTCCCCTTCCTTTCAAGTTTGAGATTTATTAATAAAAGCAGGTAACTTGTAAATATAAATTCAGAATATTTTGACAATTTAATCATGATTATAACTAATTAAAATTTAATAATGTAGGTCCCTAATGGGTTACTGTGAGTGGAAAGTAAGTGGAAAGTTTAGAGTTGAGGGGTGAATATACTTTCAAAACTTTTCTTGTGTAGAGCATGTAAGGCAGATAAGTGTTGAAGAGCGCGGAGCGAAATCAGTCTGGTCTGATATCCAACCTACTAACAGCTTTGAAGCGTATCAGTTTGACGTCTATCAGTCTGGCTGATGTGCGGAAGCTGTTTTAACACATGTGAAAATCTTTTAGAAAACTCAGCCCAAGTTTTGCAAATCAAATCAGATAACTTGATGTAGTCTAATCTGGTGAACTAGGTTGATTTGATGCAGCAGTATGAATGACAAATTATCAAGCAGTAAAGAACATATAATTTTTATAGTGGTTCGAAGAACTCCTCCTACATCCACTCTTCCCTATCAGCAGGGCCACACACTAACAAACACCTTAGTTTTCAGTGTTGGACACACTTTACAATGATCTCCACGATCAACCAAACTAGATTTTTACAGAGATCAACCTCTATCCTAGATTACAAGCTAGAAACAACTAACTTATAAACTTGCTTACAAACTTCCTAACAGGTTGTGTTTTTTTTTTTGGGGGGGGGGTGGGGGGTGTTTTTAAGTTCCAACAAAGGAAATATCTCTAACAATGAATCAACATGAATGCTGAATGAGAATATTTCTTTCTAAGTTGTAAAAGATGAACACTAAGAATAAATCTTGAGTTTTGCTCAAGTGTTCTTGCGGAAATGACTTGAAGGTTTGAATGATTAATTATTTCTGTAATGAACTCTGATGGGATTCATCCTTATTTTTATAGTTGAAATCAATGAGTCGTTGCATAGAAATTCGAATTTCAAACTATGTTAGGCAGGAGGTCAGGAATGAAGTGGTGTTTGTTGGAATTTAGAGGCACGTAAATACGTAATACATGCGCAGCGGAAATAAACAGTTCACCAACAACGAACAATTACTTGTATAATTAAATACGAGTAAATGTAAACAGAATTCTTACAGTAATTCGTATACAGCTTTCTCTACTATGGTATCCACGTAATCCCCAATAACAGACTTGCACGGATTTGCCAGTGTTGAATCCCGAGATTAATTTGCTAGGAAAATTCTAACTCTAGATCTTATGGAGAGAATAATAAATTAAAGTTGTTTGTGAATTCCCAAGAGCTCATATATATAAGAGAGGTCAACTTAAATCTTAAGCTAACCTGATTAGGAAATAAAATCCGTAATCTTATAAAATAAATCTCTTAGATTTATTTCCCATTTATAAAATCTCTACGGATTTAATTCCCATGTATATCAAATCTCTACTGATTTGATTCCATATATATTAAATTCTATAATAATATTCCATATATTATTATTGGGTATCATATTTAATTAAATCCAATTTAATTAAATATTAATAATTCTCCATAAATTAAATATTAAATCCAATTTAACATTTAATCAACCAACTATAATTTATAAAAGGAAACTACTTGTTGTGTGACCCATAGGCCCTCATATATCGAGCAATTAGTCAAACTAACAGTCTTAATTGAACCCTAGACAATAAATCAGATATTCTCAATATATGAGGTTCGTTGCGAGAAACGTGCAACTACCTGTAACTGAAACATGTGCTATTACGATTTCCTCCTTTCATTCGCGAATACTCGACTAAGTCTTGAACATGATGAAGTGTCTATTCAAATAACTTAATCATATTATCTCTAATCACTAATTGATCATGTATGTCACATTTAGCCACAAAGTCTAAGTTGACGTGCATCGGCCGATGACTTTGATCCAGTTATGATGAGAAGATGAGTATTCTCTCTATATCCACATTGAGAATGAATCCTATTCTTGACTCAACTACCATGCATATGTACTTCGTGATGAACCAAATCCAAGTCATATCTACCCATAGATGGGTACAAGCAGCAGTCATGGTCAAAGTTCATCACTCCACATATGTCGTGCGTATTGACCTCAAGTCAAAGGAGTATCACATCGCTCCCACTAACCGAGATACCCGTAGACACATATTGTGGACTTACATCAAACAGTTTCTCGGATGGGTATACCAATACCCTCTAAGGTATTTATGCATCCATCATGAGATACCTAGTATCTCGTAGTAAGTGAGATCTTACTACACTCTCTAAGAGTATGATGCAGATCGCACACAAATCTCAATTGCATCATCAATATCCCATTCTTGATGATCCTCTATCGGGGCCATTTGAGAATCATGCTTAAGTCATCTGAGTTCTCACAACCTCAATGACAGCAATGACTCATGGGAACACTTGTATGAATAAATGCAAACAATCAAACATAATATTCAAACAAGTGTATTGTCATACATTAATATTAAGTGAACCATAATATTAAATCAAACTGAATATCATCGAGTATTATGTCCTTACAATAGATTTTCTCTAGGACACTAACACTAACAATCTCCCCTTGGACTAGAGTCAATCACCTACATGTCTAACCCCTAGACCATCAAATGTCTAGTGTGCATGAACACCCAGTGTTTGGTGAAATGATCTTCCAAATTAAATATGTGGGAATACATTTTAATTCCATTTCTCATATCCTTATGATCTCTCGGATCAAATGATAAGTCTAGGTACATGTTTATTTCTGTTTGTTGATCTCGGTTCATTTGCTTGCGCATTCGCACCAACGTTGTCTTAATACAACTTTATTAGACAACTGACACTCAGAACTACCCCTAGTTCTCTTAAGAACTATAAAATCCAGACAGTCTCCTTGAGGCTTCTGATACATCAATGTACTCAACTTCGGTTGTTGAATCTGCGGTCGTTTTGCTTGGAACTATTCCAACTGACCGCCTCATTATTGAGAGTGAAACGTAGCCTGACTGTGATTTGTAATCATCACAGTCGGATTGGAAACTTGTGTCAGCTTAACCAGTCACTACTAGTTCTGACTGTCCATCATAGACAAGGAAACCTTCTTTAGTTCGTCTAAGATACTTCATAATGGTCTTGACAGCAATCCAGCGAGACTCACTCGGATTCTATTGGTATCTACCAGTGATGTTTATAGCTTAGGCCACGTTCGGCCTAGTGCAAGTCATGGCGTACATGATTGACCCAATTGAATATGGATATGGGACATCTTTCATGTGCTTGATATCAGCTTCAACAGAAGAACAATCCTTCTTTGATAGTTTTATCCCATGATTTTCCGATAGAGATCCTCTCTTAGAGTTCTCCATCACAAAACACTTCAATACCTTGTTTACATAGGTGGACTGTGACAGCCCCAACATCCTCTTGGATCTATCCTTGTGGATCTTGATCCCTAGGATTTAGCAGGCTTCATCAAGACCCTGTTGGAATATAGAGGCACGAAAAACACGTAATCACATGCGCAGCGGAAATTAAAGTTCACCAACAACGAACAATTAATTGCATACATATTACAATAATCATAACGAGAAATCTTACAGTAACTCGAGTCCAGATTTCTCTACTACGGTATCCACGTAATCCCCAATCACGGATTTCCATGGATTTGCCAGCGTTGAATCCCGAGATAGATTTGCTAGGAAAATCCAAACTCAAGATTTTATGGAGAAAATATGAAGTCATACTGTTTGTGAATCCCAATAGCTTGTATATATAGGGAGGCTTAGCTTATTTCCCAAGCTAGCCCAATTAGGGAAATAAAATCTCTAATCTTGAATTTAATTAATTCCTTTTAATTTAATTCCCTAAATATAAATCTCTACTGGTTTAAATGTCTTATATGAAAATCTCTATGATTTATTTCCATATATATTAAATCCTACAATTATATTCCAAATATAATTATTAGGAATTCTTATTTAATTAAATCAAATTTAATTAAATATTAATAATAATTAATTCCAAATTAATCTATTATTAATTATTTCTCCATAAATTAAATATTAAATCCAATTTAACATTTAATCAACTAACTATAATCCGTAAAAGGGAACTACTTGTTGTGTGACCCATATGCCCTCATATACCGAGCGATTAGTCAAACTAACAGTCTTAATTGAACTCTAGTCAATAAATTAGACATTCTCAATATATGATGTACGTTGCGAGAAACATGCAACTACATGTAACTAAAACGTGGGCAATTGCGATTTCCTCCTTTCATTCATGAATACTCGATTAGTCTTGAACATGATGAAGTGTCTATTCAAATAACTTAATCAATTTATCTCAAATCACTAATTGATCATCAGTGTCACACTTAGTCACAAAGTCTAAGTTGATGTGCATTGACCAATGACTTAGATCCAATTATGATGAGAAGATGAGTATTCTCTCTAAATCCACTTTGAGAAATGAATCCTTTTCTTGGCTCAACTACCACGCACATGCACTTCGTGATGAACCCAATTCAAGCCATATCTACCCATAGACCGGTTACAAGCGTCGGTCATGGTCAAAGTTCGTCACTCCACACATGTCGTGCGTATTGACCTCAAGTCAAAGGAGTATCGCATCGCTCCCACTAACCGAGACACCCGTAGACACATATAGTGGAACTACATCAAACGGTTTCTCGGATGCGTATACCAATACCCTCTAATGTATTTGTGCATCCATCATGAGATACCTAGTATCTCACAGTAAGTGAGATCTTACTACACTCTCTAAGAGTATGATACAGATCGCACACCAATCTCGATTGCATCATCAATATCCCTTTCTTGATGATCTTCGATTGTGGCTATTTAAGAATCATGCTTAAGTCATCTGAGTTCTCACTCACTCAATGACAGCAGTGACTCAAGGGAACACATATAAGAACAAATGCAAACAATCAAACATAATATTCTAATGAGTGTAACGCCATACATTTAATATTAAACAAACAATAATATTAAACCAATACTGAATATAATCTGAGTATTATGTCCTTACAATGGATTGTCTCTAGGAAACTAACACTAACAATCTCCCACTTGAACTAGAGCCAATCACCTACATGTCTAACCCCTAAACCATCAAAATGTCTAGTGTGTACATGAACACTCAAAGCTTTGGTGAAAGGATCAGTCAGGTTATCCTCCGTAGGGACACATTCTAACTTTATTTCTCCTCTAGCAATTATCTCTCTTATCAAGTGATAACACCTCAGTACATGCTTGTTTCTGTTATTAAATATCGGTTCCTTAGCTTGCGCAACCGCACCAGTATTGTCACAATACAACTTTATTGGACTGCTGGTACTCGGAACTACCCCTAGTTCATTTAAGAACTATTTTATCCAGACAACTTCTTTGGCAGCTTCTGCCGCAGCAATGTACTCAGCTTCGGTTGTTGAGTCCACGGTAGTCTCTTGTTTGGAACTATTCCAACTAACCGCCTCACCATTGAGAAAGAAAACATAGCCCGACTGTGATTTGTAATCATCACAATCGGATTGGAAACTTGCATCAGCATAGCCAGTTGCAACTAGCTCTGACTGTCCTCCGTAGACCAAGAAACAGTCTTTAGTACGTCTAAGGTACTTAAGAATGTTCTTGACAGCAATCCAGTGAGGTTCACCTGGATTCTGCTGGTATCTACCAGTAGTGCTAACAGCAAAGACCACATCTGGCCTTGTGCAAGTCATGGCGTACATGATGGAGCCAATTGCAGATGCATATGGTATATCCTTCATGTGCTGGATATCAGCGTCCGTGGAAGGACAATCCTTCTTAGACAGCTTTATCCCATGACATGCCGGTAGAGAGCCTCTCTTAGAGTTCTCCATCGCAAATCGCTTTAACACCTTATCTACGTAGGTTGACTGTGACAGTTTCAACATCCTCTTGGATCTATCACTATGGATCTTGATCCATAAGATGTAGCATGCCTCACCAAGGTCCTTCATCATGAAGGTCCTTGATAACCAATCTTTTACCGACTGCATGAGAGGGATATTGTTTCCCATAATTAATATGTCATCGACATACACAACTATGAAAACAATATTTCTCCCACTGCGTTTACGATAGACGCATGGATCTTCCGAATTTCTGATGAAGTCAAATGATTTGACAGCTTCATCAAATCAGATATTCCAACTCCTAGAAGCTTGCTTCAGTCCATAAATGGACCGTTTGAGCTTGCACACAAATTAGACTTTGGCTTAGATACAAAACCTTCCGGTTGAGTCATAAACACCTCCTTATCAATGTTCCCATTGAGGAAGGTTGTTTTGACATCAATCTGTCAAATCTCATAATCTAAATGTGCTGCTACAGCAAGTAAAATTCGAATGGACTTGATCTTGGCAACATGTGAGAAGGTCTCATCATAGTCAATGCCTTCGCGTTGACTATAACCATTTGCCACTAACCTAGCCTTGTAGGTTTGTACCTTGTCGTTTGCATCAGTCTTACGCTTGTAGACCCATTTGCAACCTATGGGTTTTACCCCTTTCAACAACTTAACCAAGTCCCAAACTTGATTGGTGTACATCGAGTCCATCTCGGATTTCATGGCTTCTTGCCACTTCTCTGAGTCAACGTCTAATGTTGCCTTAGTGTAAGTTCTGGGATCGTCTTTTTCCGGGATCTCCACATCATCATGTTCCTCTACGAGGAAATCGCAATATCTAGTGGGCGGATTACAAATCCTAGTAGACTTACGGAGCTGTGTTTGTCCAGGTTGTACATTCTGATCGTGAAAATTTTGTGGTGCATCGATTTCATCAATGTCCGGAGAGTCCTCAAGAGCAACACTTTCTGATGCTTCTTGGGCGGGAGTTTGAACTATGCTGTTCTCATTCAGCCCACTTGGAGTTTGTTGCGAAGGCAATGCAACTCCAATTACGCTCCCACTGGCTGAAAGAGGATCACTAAGTGATAAACTTCCACCATGTGAGCTGCTGAATGCTCCCACTGGTTCCTTGTCACGTTTCTTTGACAAGATATCAGTCTCTTGGTTATCTTGTGGTTCTTGAATTTCTTCAAGTTCTATCATCTTACGGCCTTAGTCCTTGAAGACATAGTCTTCTCCGAGGAACCTGGCCTGCCTAGAAACAATTATCATTTGTTTCTCAGGTAGATAGAAATAATATCCTCTTGTTTCCTTTGGATATCCCACAAGGTAACCCTTTTCACCTTTGGATTCTAACTTATCAGTGATCATCTTTTTCACAATCGCGGGGCAACCCCACATTTTGATATGTGAAAAAGTTGGCTTCTTGTCACACCATAGTTCATATGGCGTATGCTCAACTGATTTGAATGGAATCATATTCAGAATATAGATTGAGGTTTGGAGCGCGTATCCCCATAAGAATGTTGGAAGAGAGGAAAAGCTCATCATGGACCTTATCATGTCTAACAAGGTTCGGTTTCTCCTCTCGGATACTCCGTTCATCCTGCGGTGTTCCGGGAGGAGTCCATTGAGATTGGATTCCATGTAACTTCAAGTAATACATGAACTCGTGGCTAAGGTATTCACCTCCTCGATCCAATCGAAGAGTCTTTATACTCTTACCAAGTTGCTTCTCTACTTCAGCTTTAAACTCCATGAATTTCTCAAAAGACTTAGATTTGTGTTTCATAAGATACACGTATCCATATCTTGAGAAATCGTCAGTAAAAGTGATGAAGTAGGCGAAGTGACCCCTAGCTAGAGTGGGCAATGGTCCACAGATATCACTATAGATCAACTCTAGAACTTCTTTGGCACGAATCCCTTTCCCAGAAAAGGTTTTATTGGTCATCTTGCCCTTGAGACAGGATTCACAATTTCCGTAAGACTCAAAGTCGAATGGGCTTAAGTAGTCTAACTTTCTTAACCTTGCAATCCTATTCTCATTTGCATGACCAAGCCTACAATGCCACAAGTAAGTCGGGTTTTCATGATTACTAAGTTTGAGTCGTTTGTTTTATATATTAAGAATATCATGTCCACAATGCAACAAATATAAACCATTCGATAAAGGAGCATTTCCATAAACATCACCATTAAGCGAAAAATAATAATAATTATTTGCAAAATGGAAGGAAAACCCTTCAATGTCTAAAATAGGAATAGAAATAATGTTGCGAGTAATAGAAGGAACAAAATAACAATTATTTAGTTCAAGTCTAAAATCAGAGGGTAAGTTTAAAACATAAACGCCAACACTTTCAGCAGCAACTCTTGCTCCATTCCCAACGTGTAGGGCGACTTCACCCGGCCTAACTATTCTGCTATGCTTGAGACCCTGCACATTAGTACAAATGTGTGAGCCACAGTCGGTATCCAATACCCAACAGTTAGTATCATTTGTGGACATGTTTATCTCAATAACAAACATACCTGTTCCAGTGGCTGAGACACCTTGTGCCTTATTTTCAGCTGCTAGAACCTTACAGTCCTTCTTTCAATGCCCCTTCTGCTTGCAGTGGAGGCATACATCCTTGTCCACCATCTCCTTCTTTTGAATTCCACCTTTGGGCTTAAGGAAGTTCGACTTAGAGCCTTTCTTTACCTTGCCCCTTCGCTTCTTCTTTCCTTTCGGAGCAGAAGAAGTAGAGGTACTCACCATGAGCACGGGCTTTTCCTTAGCAGTGGAAGACTCAAAAGTCTTTAGCATATTATGCAGTTCGGGCATAGTCGATTCCGTCATATTCATATTAAAGTTTACAATGAAACTCGAATATTAATCGGGAAGTGACTAAAAAATGGTATAAACAACAACATTGGTTTTGAGCTCAATGCCCAACCGACCAAGTTTCTCGATTAGCCCTATCATCTTCAACACATGAGGAGAAACCTTCCATCCTTCAGATATCCAGCATCTAAACAGATCTCTCATCACTTCATATATCTCAGAACGAGATTCAGAATCAAAGAGATCCTTCAGATGCTTGATCATCTCGAAGGGAAGCATCCTCTTATGCTGCCTTTGCAACTCGGAAGTCATCCTGAGAAGCATAACACACTGAGCCTGGGAAGCATCATCTTGATGCTTCTTTTGAGCTTCAGCCTTGGCTCCTTCAGTACCAGCCTCCGGGGTAGCAGGGATTGGCGTGTCCAATACGTACTCAATCTTTTCTTGCCTAAACACTAAACGCACGTTTCGGTGCCAGTCGAGAAAATTTGGCCCAGCTAATTTGTTCGTTTCCAAAATGGTTCTCAGTGATAAGTTATTCATTTCAACAATCCTAGAGAAATAAAATAAAACGGGAATTAAAACACATAATTCCTATGATCAATGTTCAGCAATCATAATAAACATGGCCTTTCAAATTTATTTTGTCTCCATTATTTTCATATATTCAACGACCTCATCGGAAGAATACGAATTTATATCTAATATAAATCATAATGGACTAGGATCCACATTCCTACTATCATAATCCCAGCGAGGGCTGAATATCACAATAGCATAACTGGTAGGTCTCCAAACCAATTGCAAAAACTGCAATTCCTAGTTTATCGAACCCAGTTCGACTGATGTCCCTTAACTTTTGTTCTCCGCAAGAGCAAGTGAAACAAAATTAAGTTGGTTTACAACCATCAAGCGGGGACATTACATGTCCCTATAAAAGTCCCGTTAGATGTAGATCCGAGCAAAAGACGAGGGCCTTAAATACTCATTGGAACGAAATCTACGGTTTTCTTTTAATTTTGATGGAAGACATCTTATCAAATCAATGAGAAAACCATATTTTAGTGAGGAACATTTTAAAGGCGGGGTATTAATTGCTTAATCGAGATCCAACATGTTAATCTATATCACATTTGAGCAATTATTGGGCGCGCCACCTACCCAAACATGATTTCACAAGGACTAACACTTATATGGGCGCCGTCTACCCAAATATTAAATACGGTCCGACAGTTATTGGGTGCCGCCTACCCAAACAGATATAACAAGGACTGTAAAAGCGTTTAACGAATTAAATTATAAAGCAGTTAAACAGTGGGATTTAACAATTTCTTTTAAACGGAATTTGGAAAAATCAATTTTAATTCAATTTTAAATCATTAAAAAGGAATAATTAATCCAATTAATTATTTTGGTCCAACCATAATTCAAATTTTAAATTAATACTTTATTAATTCCAAAATTCAATTTTATTGTTTATTTTATTCATTAAGGGCTCATGTGCAATTTCAAAAATTACACAGAAGGGCCTGTCCTAAATCCAATTTCCGGCACAGTCCTTCCCCTCATCATCGCCCGGTGTCTAAAACCTTTCCGATCGGGACATCCAAACCAAACATTCAATAATCCATCACAGTTTATCAGAATTATTCCAAAAAATTCCCAAAACTGTTCCAAATTATTAGGGTTTATTCAGATTCCAAACATCAACGATTCCAAACCCAGAAATTAATCGATCAATACCCAGAAAGCACAATTAATCGAAACATCTCAGACAGAACCAACAAGCATCGAAACCAAAACGAGAAAAGTCAGTCAATCAGCAGGCACGAGTCACCGCCATCGCTCGCTGAGCGCGGGTGACTCGCTGCCGTGCGACTCAATCGGGTGGAGAACGCATGCGGGGCCGTGGCTCACTTCCCATCACGGACTGGTTCGAAACCAGAACAAGGACACAGTCGAATCGGCAAAGCGCCGCCACTGATTCGTCTCGATTTTGGTGGCGTGCCGCCAAGAATCGAATCGGGACGGACATAGGGGTCAGGTCTTGAGGGGATTCAAGAAACATAGACTCAAATCGAGATGAATCGGTGGCGCACCACCGCGATTCGAGATGATTTGAGGATGCACCGCCTTGAAAAGAGACGAATTCAGAGGAATCGCTCTCAAATTGCGGCGGTGGAGACGACTGGTGCGACAGGAGATGTGGGCTCGTGCGATGACGCGAGTTGCGGCGCGAGGCCACCGGCTCAAGCATCATCACCGCGGCCCACAAGACCAGGAAGACCAGCAGCGACGGAGAAGTTTTCCCAGAAAACCCTAAGTCGTGGGTTGGGAAGATGAGCAATGCGAATAAGAAAAATAAAGGGGTGTGGTTCCTTTTGTCCAACAAAAGGCCGTGCCCCACGGTTTTCATAAAAAAAAATTATAAAACCAATTTAATTCATGCAATTAAAATAAAGAGCCTGAGCTCTGATACCACTGTTGAAATATAGAGGCACGTAAAACACGTAATCACATGCGCAACGAAAATTAAAGTTCACCAACAACGAATAATTAATTGCATACAGATTACAATAATCATAACGAGAAATCTTACAGTAACTCGAGTACAGATTTCTCTACTATGGTATCCACGTAATCCCCAATCACGGATTTGCACGGATTTGCCAGCGTTGAATCCCGAGACAGGTTTGCTACCAAACTCTAGATTCTATGGAGAAAATATGAAGTCATACTGTTTGTGAATCTCAATAGCTTGTATATATAGGGAGGCTTAGCTTATTTCCAAGCTAGCCCAATTAGGGAAATAAAATCCCTAATCTTGAATTAAATTAATTCCTTTTAATTTAATTCCCTAAATATAAATCTCTACGGATTTAAATGCCTTATATGAAAATCTCTACGATTTATTTCCATATACATTAAATCCTACAATTATATTCCAAATATAATTATTGAGAATTCTTATTTAATTAAATCTAATTTAATTAAATATTAATAATAATTAATTTCAAATTAATCTATTATTAATTAATTCTCCATAAATTAAATATTAAATCCAATTTAACATTTAATCAACCAACTATAATCCGTAAAAGGGAACTACTTGTTGTGTGACCCATAGGCCCTCATATACCGAGCGATTAGTCAAACTAACGGTCTTAATTGAACCCTAGTCAATAAATCAGACATTCTCAATATATGAGGTACGTTGCGAGAAACATGCAACTACCTGTAACTGAAACGTGGGCAATTGCGATTTTCTCCTTTCATTCACGAATACTCGATTAGTCTTGAACTGTTAGTGTTAGTGTCCTAGAGACAATCCATTGTAAGGACATAATACTCGATGATATTCAGTTTGTAGGTCCTGAACGGGTTTTGTGAGGGCAGAAGTCTAGAGGGGAGGGTGAATAGACTTCTGAAAACTTTTTGTGCAGATCAGGTGTGATGGCGATTAGCTTTGATCGAGTGCAAGTGAATCGGTTTGGATCGATATCTAACTTACTAATCTTTGAAAAGGCGGTCGATTCGGTATCTATCAGTTTAACTGATTGTGCGGAAGCTAAGTTTTACCCGTGTGAAAAACCAGTTTTAATAAATCAGATTCCAAAGTCAGTCTTTTAACCAGTTGACTAAAGTGTCAAACTTGATCAGATCAGAAGCTTGGTGCTAACTGATCTTAACTTAGAATATGTATGCAACTTAAATAGTTGTGTGTGATTGTGTAAACAGTTAATCAAAGCAGGTAAAGGCACACAAGATTTATAGTGGTTGGACAAACCGATCCTACGTCCACTCTTCCCCATCACAAGGGGCACCAACTAAACCAATGGACTTAGATTTTTTGTGTTAGTCCAACACAGTACACCGATAGATATTTAAAGAGTTCTCACTCAACCGATCCCAGAAATCAGAACTAGAAACCCTAGTCTGAAATCTTGCTAAACAACTTAACCTAACTTTGGGTTTGGGTAAGATTGTTTTTGGTTCCAACTTTGAAATCTTTTCTAGTTTATAAGTAGCCTATCAGCTAGATGAAAAGATTTTTGTGCTAAGAACTTATGGGATGAACACTTAGACAATAATCTTCAAGTTCGTGTTCTTCGTGCGGAAATCTGATTATAGCTTGAGCTTCTTGATAGTTTCCGTATATTCACTCTGAAGTGTGATCCCATATTTATAGACCTCGAAATCAAAGAGCCGTTGGAGAGCAATTTGAATTTCAGGCTATATTTGGTAGACTTGCAGGATTGATGTGACGTGCTTCAGGAACGGCATGACCGAAAGCGTGAATAGTGTCTTTTATAGCCATTAGAGAAAGCAGCACCAAATCCCGTAATTGCCGGCTCCGATCATACGTGTCTTGTTCTTATTGGTTAACAGAAGCACTTTTCAGTGTTGTTCTACCAACTAAGGTTGACATTCTTCTTGCTCAAATCGTCGACGTATGACTTGGTGAAACATCAGTTTTCACCTGGTGAGCTGACCTGATCAGTCAAAACTGATCAGTCTACCTGATATAGTCTTCTGGTGCCAGTTGTCTTAGCTTCAACTTAGCAGACTCGGCTGATGTAGGTCTTCTGGTCTGATCTTCTGGAAGTCATCTGATCTTCAAGTATTCTGAATTTGAGCTTCATGACTTCAGCTGTGATATCTGACTTGATCAGATCGATCTGATCTTCTGTCCTTCTCTTGCCTTCTGGCCTGTCGGATATCAGCTGTTCTTCATATCTTCAGATCTGACCTATACATATTGAGGTTCCCCCTCAATATGTGACCTATCTATTACATCAGTTGTTCTATACAGTAATTATCAACTGGTATCCTATAACTGGTAATAAAAACATCAGTCAGCTAACAGGTCTGACTGGTCCTATTACATGTGTTTTAGAACTTTCATCAAAACTCTAAATTTCCCAACAATTTCCCAATTTTTTATGAAACCAAAACACCTTGAGAAACCAATCACAGTTGATAAATATAGAACAGTAAAGAGCACATAATCAGAAGACAATGAGATTTTGTCTTAGGATCAGAAAATAAACTTTTCTTTCATTAGATTTGTCGATTACATATTACATCAGAAAAGTTTGAATTTAAAAACAGCTGATCCTGAGAAGTCTTCTGATTCTTCACTCTTTAGGCTTGTATCCTTCTGGCATTTCTCTCTGATCTTGAGGGATGTTGAAAATCTGGTAAGTTTCCATTTGACATCATTGATCTGCTGAGGATCAATTATGCGCGTTTTGCTCAGGATGTCAAAATAGAACCTCTGAAATGCCAGTCTGTCAAATGAGTCGTCCGCCTTCTTCGAGTAATCTAACACATCATACTCTTGGCGAGATATTTTTACATTGATTATTTTGGCCTCATTTTCCAGATACTTCAGAAAATCTGGATATTTGTTTTCCAACCAGTTGAGGAATTCTGCATCTGGAGATTCTTCGTGTGGAACAAGATCTAGAATAAAAGCATCCAGAAGCCATTCACTTCTAATCTTATTCCATTCCTCAAACCTTTCAGCGTGTGCAGCAGTTTTTGGAATGATCTCATCAACTCTTGCTGGTAGCTGAGGTTCTGGTCCAGATTTTCCAACTTTTCCTTTCTTCGCCCTCGATCTGTATTTCTTCTTCAGATCTTCTGTCTCTGCCAATTTTTCTGCCCTTCTTTCTTCTTCATTAATTCGGGCTTCTTCAGCAATCTGCTCTTTGGACAGTTTCTCAGCCAGTTCTTTATCGGCCTGAATTTGGCTAGCTGTGCTTCTTGTGACTTTCTTAGTATGAGTGACTGGTACAAGTTGTGATATCTCAGCACCCGCAGCAGCCTTTCTTGCCTTTGACTTTTCCATCTTTTCAGAAATTTCGTTAGCAAAAAGATCCAGATGGTCTAGTCTTTGTCCATAGGATTCAACTATCTGAATTAGGTCTTCTGTTGTTCTGATCGTGTCAGTTGGTTTCTCACTCTGTCCTTCCCCCTTTTTGGTTTGATCAAACAGAGCAGTGAGGTGGGAAGTCAGAGATCCAAAGCTGACTGATATCGCCCTGTTGAGATCTGCAACAGATAAACCTTGAGCTTGAGCAGTTAGACTTTGAATCTTTGAGAGCAGCTCAGTCTTGACAGATTCCACGGCAGTAGAGAGGGTAAGAATTAGTTTGTCAAGTTTCTCTTCAGTCAATTCTAGCTTTTCAGTGAGCATCAGAAAAGAAACTTGTTGTTGATCAACCTGAATTAGCTTGCCATCAACTGATTTTATAAGCTCAGCAGACAGGTTGGTCACAGTTTGGGAGAACTGATCTTTGATTACCTCAATCTGGGAAATAGCCAATTCCCATTGATCCGTTATTTCTTTGAGGCCAATCTGCCTCTGATCAGTTATCACTCCCTTGACTTCTTCTTTCAGGAGATCTTTCAAACATGATCTGATCTCCTGAAGTTGATCAGCGGTGATGTGAGATGTAGGAATATTTTGCGTCACCTGATCACTTTTAGTTGTTTGCGCCTCCAGTGGTTGGTCGTGAACTATGACACCGATTCCACTATCATCGGCGGCTCCGCATCCTTCATAAGAACATCGCCCGAGAGCTTCTTGGCCAGATCTCAAGTTCACCTTGTTGATCAACCCGAACTTCTGTGGATCGAGCTTTGATTGATTCGGCGAATTTATCGGCTCGGTGGTGATCTACTTGAGCAGATTTCTTCATATCGAAATCAAAATCTACAAATTCATCAGCACCTCCCATATGTTCTATAATCATCATAAAATCTGAGAAGCTTTTTAACCGGAGATCTTTCCAGGTGAGGATCTCCATAACTTCCTCTCTAATAACGGGGATGGGCTACATTTCTTCGGATACATCGCATCAATATCTCGTTCAATTTGCATCCTGACCATTTTCTCGGTGATGGTCTTGGATGATCTGGACTCAGGAATTATTTGTTCAGATCGACTAGATTCTGGTTGATGAGATGTAGAGGGTTCTGGTGGTGCTTGAGTAGGCGGAAGTTGGCTGATTGGTTGAACCTGCAGAGGTTCTGTTGTCGAAGTAATTAAGTCCGGCTCTGCAGCAGGTGATCTTTCTGGTTCGCGAACTGATGAACTGTCAGGTTCGCGGGCAGGTGGAATAGAAGGAGAAATATGTTCAGCAGCCATAATTCGGAGTGGCGAATCAGCTCGAGATTGAGGAGAAGGAGATCGTTCGTCTCTGGCTCTTCCCTCAGAATGTTCTGGCGAGCTCTCAACTTGAGAAGCCTGCCTGTCTGATTTTTAGGCTGATTTCTGTGGCTCATCAGGTTGCTCTGGCACTCCTTCTTCGTCTGACTCATCTTCCAGAAACAGAGTCATTGAGGCCTGTTTTGCCTTCTTCGGCCTCTTCTCCTGAGCCTTCACCAGTTTTCTTTTCTTCTTTTGGGGAGCATCTGGTGTAGGCGTGCATTTGCCTCCTTTTTTTCCTTTCTTCACCTTTGGAGGAGTGGGCCTCATATCATCATCAGGTGGCCCATATATGGCTGAAGTGGTTGTGAGGAAGGCCTTGTAGGACTTCAGTCCATTCTGGTCCCATTCATCATTTGGCAGTTTGTCTTTCAGAATAACTGCAACCTTGTTGAGATTGCTGATCCTCTTCTTCAGATAGACCTACCTCCGTTCATTAACTCCAAATTTTTCATGTTCTTGGGCGAGAATGGCCTTCGAGGAAGCCATGCCAATTGATGTTCTTGGCTTCATCGATTATCATGACCATCTTTGTACAATTTTACGGATGTTAGAGCATCTGAAATTTGAACGAAATACCCATGATTGTTTTTGACAATATGTCAAACAACAGTCGGTATTTCCTTTTTAACATCGGTCTGACAAAACCTACGGTCTGATGTTTTTCAGCCTCTCTGAAGAGTTCGTTTCTGATCAGCTCATCTTCATTCTCCTGTAGAGGAGCGGCGAGATTCTTCCTTTGGGCAAGCTGAACAGACGTGTTATGTCCGCATTCGATAGTCTGATCTCCTCTCTGTTGACTGAAGAGATCAGTTCATCTCCAGGAGTGTCCGTATCCACCTTCAAATTCCTTAAGAATTCGAGTGCTTCATATTGCATCACTGGATTGCAGTGAGCAGCACATAATTTTTCAAGGCCTCCTTTCTTCAGGATTTGTTCAACTTCCATGGATTACGGATCCAGAAGCACCAAATCTGCATTTAATTTGTCATCGACAATTTTTGCCGCTAGATCCGCATAGTTGCACATTATCTTTCCCATTCCGTGAGTGGCCATCTACAACAAGATAGACTCGATTAAAATTGTGCATAATCATGAAGATATCAAATATTGATTATCAGACCTATTCTCAGGCCTAGTAATAGATAAACACATACGGATATCAAGAAAAGATAAGGCATATCGCAGGATAACATATAGATACATAATCTATGTGATCAATGGATTTTGAAAAAGAAAATCATCAAATAACTAGAAATTACCAGATTCTGTTTTTCGGAAAGATAAGTTTGAATTGCAAGAAAAACACTTTGAATCGCAGAAAAGTAATTTTGAGTTTTCAGAGAATAAATCACAAGTTTTGAGAATAAGAAAACTCTGGTAGGGTTTTTGATGAAACTTATAAGGAGGAGGAGGGAAAAACGAGATTGGAAGATCAACCGTTTGAAAAGGTTAAACGATCCAGATTAAGCGGTTTTGATCGTGTGGTCAGGAAAATCACGTACGATTGCCTTTTGGATTTAAAAGCACATTTTGTGGCAATTAATACAAGTACCCCACGTCCGCATTAAATGTTTTGCAGGAAATACGTCACAAAGGTAATGTGTACAGTAAGGCAAATAATATCAGATAAAATCAGATAAGTAAGCAGTAAACAAGGAAATAGAAAAGCGTATCTGGTTGACTGATATTGTAATTAGTCAATACCACTTGTAATTGTTTATTCCACTTGTTGATCTTAGTTTTCTGCCTAATCCTTATAATTTCCCAACTGTCCTTTTCAACTGATCCGCTTCACTTTGCGTCTGATTTCCCTTTTCTGATCCTCCTAGGTCAGTTGAAGTTCCCCCTTCAACTGATATTTCTGATTTCTTATAGACTGATATATCTGATTTGTTGAGGTATCAAGCTCAACTGATCTTCCTTATCTGATCAGTTTCTTATCTAATCAGATTTCAGTTGACCTAATCTGATTCTACTCAGACCAAGCCAATTCTTGGGATAAGTGTTACCGCCAAAACTTAGTTCTTGAAGAATTGAATAGTAGTCTCGATTCCCTAAGTTGGCACGATTTGACATGTGTAATAGTAGTCTGGATACTTCGTAATGTCAAATCACCGTAAATTTATCCAATTATCAGTCGTGTGTTTCCTACACGCTGTCCTTGTGATGCAAATTTCTCTAAACGGTTTTAAGAACTCAAAATTGCATTTGCACCCTTGCTTGGCCTCTATAAATTGGACCAATGTTTTACACAACATAACCCATTCACCATGCTTATCTTCTTTGTAAATCATGTATTCTGGTGAACCCTTATTTCCGGTGAAACTTCCGGCAAAACCTTTACCCCTCTTTCAATGATTTCAGCTTCTCAAATCAACTCTGTGTTTCCCTTATTACTATTTTCATCGTCATCAAAGATTACACATACAATTGTTGCCAAGCTTCTCTACCACCAAGGCGGCGGATCTGCTGTCGCAACTGAGAAGACACTTCTCCTAACCGTATTCACCTTGTGTGTCTATCGAGATGACGGAATTAACATCAACAGACTCAGTCTGATATAAAACATGAGTTTGATATACGGTCTTGATCAGACAACAGCTGATCTTCGTATATCAACTCAATTTTTTCATGTAACACATGTGCCCATAAGGTCTTTGAACCACTTTCTTGGCACATGTGCTCCATTTAACAGCTGGAGAGCCCATTGATTTCAGGTCTAAGGGCTCCTGGCTTAGAAATCCTATCAACTCCGCTCTCGCTCCATTGATTTTAGCTTCTGCGAGTGGCTTTAGGATTATTTCAAAGCCTTCTCACCCTTGTTAAGTGGGGGAAAATGGGAGCATCAGATTTTAAAATCTCTCTCTCTCCCCCCCTTCTAGAGTTAGGATGAGGGTTTAGGGTTATAGGTTTAGGGTTTTCGGTTTATGACTTATGTACTGACCTCCGGGTCCTCTTGTACTTGAAACTTGTAATGTAAACCTGACCTTCGGGTCTTTATCAATGAAAATTTCTATTATTCCATTGTTGTGTAAATTTTCTGTTTTCTTATGCGATGTAAGCTTTAATCTTGTGAATCTTGCTTGTTGAATATCAGCTTAATCGACTTACAAAGTGTGAAATCACCAAACTGATTTAATCAGATAATCCTTTAATCTGATCAGTTCCTTTAATCTGATAATCTGTAAATCTGATCGCTTTCTCATATCAGTTCCTTGACTGATCTTCTGATCAGTTGAGATACCAAACTCAACTGATTCCTCTTAACCTGGTTAGTCTCTTAACCAGCTGGTTCTGGAGATCAGTCCATCAAACACTTTAGGTGCTTTTTCTCCAAGATCCAGAAGCCCTAGCTGATTGCATAATTCTCTGAATCTAATCTCAGCTAGTGGCTTGGTTAGAATATCAGCTTTCTATATATCAGTATGAATCTTTTCCATTCGGATATTCTTCTTTTCAACATGATCTCTTATAAAATGATGTCTGACATCCACATGCTTGCATCTTGTATGTAGAACAGGATTCTGAGTGATTGCAATAACACTATTATTCACGCGAATATAGGTACATTCATAGCTACAATGTTATAGTCCCATGCCGACTAAGCCGGAAGCGGTTGGGGAGCAACAACTTCCTGCAGCCCATATATTACGCCTTGATAGTAGATGTCTTAATCGATGTCTGCTTTTTTGAAAACCACGAGATCAGTTTACTTCCTAAAAACTGACATGTTCCTGAGGTTGACTTTCTGTCAATCTTGCAACCTCCATAATCAGAATCAGAATACCCACTAAGCTCTAGATTATCATCGATGGGTAAAATAAACCAAGGTTTCTTGTCCCTTCAGACACTTAAGAATCCGCTTAGGCGCTTCTAGGTGACTTTGCATTGGATTTGCACAAAAATCGCACATACACCCTCTTTGCAAAAGTGATATCGGGTCTTTGGCGGTCGGGGTATAGTAGAGATCCAATGAGAGCCCTATATTCTTTTCGATTGGTTTTCGACCATCCTCATCCGGATCCATCTTGAATCCGATTAACATAGGAATTACGGCTTCCTTACGGTTTTGAACTCCAAACTTAGCGATAAACTCCTAGTGTACTTTGCACAGTAGATGAATATCCTTACGTACTTTGTTTGACTTGTAGACCCAGAAAGTAACTCATCTGCCCCATCATGGACATCTCGAACTTCCCTTGCATCAGTTTGCTGAATCTTTCACATAGACTCTTGTTGGGAGATCCGAAGATGATGTCGTCCACGTAAATCTGAACCATCAGAATATCTTCTCCATCTTCTATTCTGAATAAGGTTCTGTCCACTGTTCCTTTAGTGAACCAACTATCTATCAAGAACTGAGAGAGTGTATCATACCAAGCTCGATGAGCTTGTTTCAGGCCATAAAGATCTTTTCGAAAAACGGTACACTTGGTTGCCCTTTTCATAGCCTGGAGGTTGTTCGACATAAACTTCCTCTGCTAGTACCCCGTTTAAGAATGCACTCTTTACGTCCATCTGATACACAGTGAACCCTCTGTGGGAAGCATATTCCAGAAACAGCCGAATGGCTTCTAGGCGAGCGACTGGTGCAAAGGTCTCATCATAATCAATTCCTTCTGATTGTGAATACCCCTTAGCAACAAGTCTTGCCTTATTCCTGGTTATGACATTTTTCTCATCTCTCTTGTTCTTGAAAACCCACTTTGTGCCAATTACATCTTGATGAGTTGGTCTGTCCACCAACTCCCAAACTTGATTTCTCTCGAACTGTTCCAGCTCCTCCTGCATGGCTAGAATCCAGCTTGCGTCTTGTAGAGCTTCCTCTACTGTTGTTGGTTCCTTCATAGGCAGATAACTAAACAATACATAGCACTTTCACCTGTCGATGTCTAGTTTTAACTTTTATCGGATGGGTCTCCGATGGTCGGATCGGTTGGATGACCGGGTTATCCGAGTCATACATTCGATTTGCGTCGGTTTGGAGAACATCATCCATTTCTGATAATAGTTCATTACTAGTGATTGGGAGTGGTGCAGAGTTATGATCCACTTGATAAGAACACGTCTCAGCTGATGTTGGACTCATCATGTGCTGATGTCTGTTCGTGGGAACTTCGGGTGTTCCCCCGAACCGGATGGTTCGATTGATATCTTATCTCGGTTGTACCGAACTTCTTCATCGGCAGTTTTTTCGTACCTTAGGATCCGATTGACTGGTGAATCAGCTAGATCTGGAATTTTATCTTTACGACGAGTTTCGATCATTTTTCCTTGATCCTTAGCTGATCCATTTTCTCGAGCATCAGTCTTGGTTGATCGGTACATCTTGTTACGAGGCGATTTCTCATGTTCGAGAAGATGCTTCATCAAAGACTACATGGGGTGTTTCTTCCACAACTAGGGTTAAATGCTTTGTAAAACCCCGAAAGCCTTGCTAGATGAGGAATATCCTAAGAATATACCCTCATCGACTTGGCCTCAAAGGTCTTCAACCCGACTCTTCCCATTGTTGTGTATGAAACACTTACACCAAAAAAACATGGAAGTAAGAAACATGAGGTTTTACGCCCTTCCACGTTCATAGGGTGTTTTGTAGTGAGCCTTAGTCAGAAGACATCTGTTCTGAGTATGACATGCAGTGTTGATAGCTTCTGCCCAGAAACGGCTTGGCATCGCATGTTCAGCTAACATCGTGCGAGCAGCTTCTTTGAGTGTTCTGTTTCTCCGTTCTGCTACTCCATTCATTTGTGGCGTTCTTGCGGTGATGTCTCATCTCAGATATACCAAACTTAGAGCAAAAATCGGTAATAAAAAGAGTTGAAATTTCGTACTTTTATCGATCGATTTTTACTACAACCGACACCCTTCTCATTTTGTAATCTTTTAAGCAGCTCGGGTATCTTTGTTGTCGTCTCATTCTTCTTATGTAAGAATATAACCCTGGTAAACTTGGAATAGTCATCCACGATTACAAGAGTATATTTGCGTCCGATGAGACTGACTGGTGTAACTGGTCCAAATAGATCCATATATGAATTTTACCAATGATACTCTCTTTGGATGCGGTCAAGAATTCCCTTGAATGAAGCTTTGACCTGTTTTCCCTTCTGACATGCGGCACATGTCTGATCCTTAGAAAATACTTCATTCGGAAGACCTTCCACTAAAGACATCCTTGCTATCTTATTAAGAGTTTTAAAGTTCAGATGGCTCATTCTTTTGTGCCAGAGCCAACTGCTACTTTTGGAACTCTTAACAATCAGGCATGCATTTCTCGGGCAACTGTTCCAATCTGCTGTGTAGATCGTCCCTTTCCTTGAACGATTAGCAAAATCATTTGAGTGGCTCGATTTTTGATAGTGCATTGATCGATTCGAGAACTCAACATTTGAATCCGTTATATCGAAATTGTGAAAACGATAGTAGTAGGTTATACTTTAGACCTTCGACATACGAGACTCGGTGACACTGTACATCATCATTCTCTAAGGTTAGAATCCTTTGGTATAACCAAAGTTATCATCACCGAAAGAGTACACGCGGGCCTTTTTGTTCTATGTAAGAGCTGAGGAGGTGTTTGCTTCCAGTCATGTGCCTTGAGCATCCACTATCGATGTACCAGATAGTTGCTTGCACACCTCCTTTGTTGGCCAGACCCACGCGAACCTGCAATCAAATCAGGCTTTAGGTACCCCTTTTGGATTGGGTCCTGAGGGGTTAGGTTTGGTTTTGGGGATCCATACAAACAGGGCACTTCTATTGAGATCAGTTAGATCTGAAGGCCTGATTTGTCTCCCATACCTATCAACATAATCATACGTCTCTTTATATGCTTTCTGATTAGTATGATTATTAGTGTGAGCCTTGGGTGACTTAGAAGACTTGGGATTTATCTTTTCTGTTTGTCTTCTTTTCATCCAGTGTGGCTCAGGTGTAGCAACCCTAGGTTTCTGATTATAAGGGTAGGTACGTCTGCTACCATCAAAAGATTCATATCTTTTTGGCATAGGTGGTTTTTGCAGTTTACCTATAGCGTGCTTATTCGGCAGCTGACCTTGATTGAGTCTCAGATTAGACTTCCCTTTTACAGGTTGTCTTTTCTGATACCTAATCTGTTGATCAGGTTGAGGTCTCTTCAGAAGAACTGGGTTCTTCTGTTGATTCCTCGGCTGATGCTTTACCAGTTGGGGTCCATTTCATTTCCCCGCCGATTAGGCACGCCTTACCTTTCTCATGGTCTTTTTCCTTATTGGATACAAGTTTGGCTTTTAGTGTATCTTTGTCGTAAACTTCGTTTGATTACACCTTTTTGAAGTGAATCAAAGCGGGGCTTTTGAGGATGTGGAAGGGTTCTCATACCCAAGTCCTTCTTGTTAGTCGTTGTTAGAAAATAGGTGTTCATATCTTGAGCAGGTTTTAGATGATTTTGTGAAAACTTCTATTTTCTTGCATAAACTACCCTCGAAGATTTTAGACTCTCATGTAGTCGGAATAGCTCATCAAATTTAGCTTGAAGGATTTTGAAGTCATCAGCTTGCTGTTTGTTAATTGCTAGCTGATCTTTGATCTGCTTCTCCTGATCAGAAGACTTAACTTTCAGAATGTTAAGTTCCTCGATTGCCTTCGGCGGTTTTTGATTTCGATTCATTAGCTTTCTTGAGATCGTTCTCTTTAACAAGCCGATTATTTTCGATCCTTAGCTTGTCATTTTAAACTTCCACTATAGCATAAGTGTCTCTTTGCATTGGAGAGATCATCAAGCAATTGCTCGAGTAGAGCTGCAGTCAATCTCCCGGCCGGTGTGTTAATAATAAAGAGTGTGAAAACCAAAGCGAAGGTTTGGAGGTTACCCAGATTGGTCCTCCTTGGCCATCGGTGATTTCATCGTCATCCGAAGAGAATATCGGATCTTCATTCTCATAGAAGTCAACAGACCTTTGCTTATTACGACAAAAATCTTCAACAGATGAGTATCCGAATCCTCAGAGGGCAGATAGGAATCATCAATTCCAGATGTGTCAGCAACCATGGCTCTTCTGTCCCTATAACGTTGTTCTCTTACATTTCCTCTTTTCTTCCCTTTCTTTTGGCGTCCAGTGCAGGCGTCTGCTTATTTGTAGTGACCTGGCTTCTCACAGTTGAAGCACGCTCCTTGATCCACGGAACCTTTTCTTCCAGGTGAGTCACTCCGTTTGTAGGATCTATCAGGTGACTTTCCTTTCTGATAGTAATCTTAACTCCTTCTGTCAGATCTGTTATCTCTCTTCTCATCAGTCAGATTATCTCTTTTCTTTTCATCTCTGTGATCTCTTGATCATCGATCCAGTTCTTTATTGGAGATCATTAGGTGATCTACTATCTCTTCCTCGGCTATGTTGATAATCTTTATAGAATCTTCGATACTTACCAAGTTGAATATTTGATTTTTCAAGTTTCACAGTAGCGAAGCGTCTGATTCTGCTGACTTATTATGTTTTCAACAGGTTCAGCGGCCTTCGATCTGCTGCTGGTTGCTTTAAACGTAACTGATTTAGACGTTGAGGCTTCAGCGGGTGCCTCGTCTTCATCTGCTTGTCCTCTTTCGATTAAATCGAACTCGTGAGCTTTAAGGCTTAAGAACAAGCTACTCGGCTTCATCTTTGAAATGTCTTGGCAATCTTTGATTACCGTGACCTTCATGTCCCATTTCTTGGTAAGAGATCTTAAGATCTTGTAGTTGATATCTTTGTCTGACATCTCTCTACCAAGTTCTCGTAGCTTATTTATTGACATAGTAATCCTTCCATCGAGTTCGTTGATGGTCTCGTTGGGCAGCATCTTCAGTTTTTCGACTTGGTGACTTTATCCATCGTCTTCATGATAATATGCCTGGTGATTGTATCTAGAGTATACAGCTTCCTTTCCTCTGCATCCATCAAGGCTGGGCTTTTTCTCACAAGACTTCCCGGCGCAAAGTCTGGATCTCCTCCAACTGCAGGGTTGTCGTGATATATGATGATGGGTCCTCTTTCAATGACTTCCAACATTCTGCCACTAATCGAACCTAGATGGTTGCACATATAAATGGCCCAATCTGCATACTCATCAATTGAGAACTTCGGCAGATCATGATACATACCAGAGGTATTATCCATGCTGAGTGATTTTCGAAAAACGAATGAGTTTTAAAAACGGTTTTTCAAGATCTGTTCAAATGACCACAAAGATTCTTCCTCAAGAATCGATGATACTCAAAGCCAGTGGTCTGTAGAACCACTGCTCTGATACCACTTGTAGGTCCCGAACGGGTTTTGTGAGGGCAGAAGTCTAGAGGGGAGGGGTGAATAGACTTCTGAAAACTTTTTGTGCAGATCAGGTGTGATGGCAGTTAGCCTGATCAGAGTGCAAGTGAATCAGTTTGGACTGATATCTAACTTACTAATCGCCTGAAGGCAGATCAGTTCGGTATCTATCAGTTTAACTGATTGTGCGGAAGCTAAGTTTTACCCGTGTGAAAAACCAGTTTTAATAAATCAGATTCCAAAGTCAGTCTTTTAACCAGTTGACTAAAGTGTCAAACTTGATCAGATCAGAAGCTTGGTGCTAACTGATCTTAACTTAGAATATGTATGCAACTTAAATAGTTGTGTGTGATTGTGTAAACAGTTAATCAAAGCAGGTAAAGGCACACAAGATTTATAGTGGTTCGGACAAACCAGTCCTACGTCCACTCTTCCCCATCACAAGGGGCACCAACTAAACCAACTGGACTTAGATTTTTGTGTTAGTCCAACACAGTACACCGACAGATATTTAAAGAGTTCTCACTCAACCGATCCCAGAAATCAGAACTAGAAACCCTAGTCTGAAATCTTGCTAAACAACTTAACCTAACTTTGGGTTTGGGTAAGATTGTTTTTGGTTCCAACTTTGAAATCTTTTCTAGTTTATAAGTAGCCTATCAGCTAGATGAAAAGATTTTTGTGCTAAGAACTTATGGGATGAACACTTAGACAATAATCTTCAAGTTCGTGTTCTTCGTGCGGAAATCTGATTATAGCTTGAGCTTCTTGATAGTTTCCGTATATTCACTCTGAAGTGTGATCCCATATTTATAGACCTCGAAATCAAAGAGCCGTTGGAGAGCAATTTGAATTTCAGGCTATATTTGGTAGACTTGCAGGATTGATGTGACGTGCTTCAGGAACGGCATGGCCGAAAGCGTGAATAGTGTCTTTTATAGCCGTTAGAGAAAGCAGCACCAAATCCCGTAATTGCCAGCTCCGATCATACTTGTCTTGTTCTTATTGGTTAACAGAAGCACTTTTCAGTGTTGTTCTACCAACTAAGGTTGACATTCTTCTTGCTCAAATCGTCGACGTATGACTTGGTGAAACATCAGTTTTCACCTGGTGAGCTGACATGATCAGTCAAAACTGATCAGTCTACCTGATAGAGTCTTCTGGTGCCAGTTGTCTTAGCTTCAACTTAGCAGACTCGGCTGATGTAGGTCTTCTGGTCTGATCTTCTGGAAGTCATCTGATCTTCAAGTATTCTGAATTTGAGCTTCATGACTTCAGCTGTGATATCTGACTTGATCAGATCGATCTGATCTTCTGTCCTTCTCTTGCCTTCTGGCCTGTCGGATATCAGCTGTTCTTCATATCTTCAGATCTGACCTATACATATTGAGGTTCCCCCTCAATATGTGACCTATCTATTACATCAGTTGTTCTATACAGTAATTATCAACTGGTATCCTATAACTGGTAATAAAAATATCAGTCAGCTAACAGGTTTGACTGGTCCTATTACATGTGTTTTAGAACTTTCATCAAAACTCTAAATTTCCCAACACAGTTTGATTTAATATTATAGTTCATTTAATATTAATGTATGGCAATACACTTGTTTGAATATTATGTTTGATTGTTTGCATTTATTCATACAAGTGTTCCCATGAGTCATTGCTGTCATTGAGGTTGTGAGAACTCAAATGACTTAAGCATGATTCTCAAATAGCCCCGATCAAGGATCATCAAGAATGAGATATTGATGATGCAATTGAGATTACTGTGCGATCTGCATCATACTCTTAGAGAGTGTAGTAAGATCTCACTTACTACGAGATACTAGGTATCTCATGATGGATGCACAAATACCTTAGAGGGTATTGGTATACCCATCCTGAGAGACCGTTTGATGTATTTCCACTATATGTGTCTACGGGTGTCTCGGTTAGTGGGAGCGATGCGATACTCCCTTGACTTGAGGTCAATACGCACGACATGTGTGGAGTGATGAACTTTGACCATGACCAATGCTTGCACCCTTCCATGGGTAGATACGGCTTGGATTGGGTTCATCACGAAGTGCATGTGCGTGGTAGTTGAGCCAAGAATAGGATTCATTCCTCAATGTGGATTTAGAGAGAATACTCGTCTTCTCATCATAATTGGATCAAAGTCATCGGACCGATGCACGTCAACTTAGACTTTGTGGCTAAATGTGACATACATGATCAATTAGTGATTAGAGATAAATTGATTAAGTTATATGAATAGACACTTCATCATGTTCAAGACTAATCGAGTATTCGTGAATGAAAGGAGGAAATCGTAATAGCCCATGTTTCAGTTATAGGTAGTTGCACGTTTCTCGCAACGTACCTCATATATTGAGAATGCCTGATTTATTGTCTAGGGTTCAATTAAGACCGTTAGTTTGACTAATCACTCGATATATGAGGGCCTATGGGTCACGCAACAAGTAGTTCCTTTTACGGATTATAGTTGACTGATTAAAAGTTAAATTGGATTTAATATTTAATTTATTGAGACTTAATTAATAATAGATTAATTTGAAATTAATTATTATTAATGTTTAATTAAATTGAATTTAATTAAATAGGAATTCCCAATAATAATATATATGGTATATTATGGTAGGATTTAATATATATGGAATCAAATTGTAGAGATTTGACATATATGAAATTTAAATCCGTAGAGATTTATATTTAGAGAATTAAATTAAAGTGATTTAATTTAATTAATGATTAGGGATTTTATTTCCCAATCAAGCTAGCTTAAGATTTAAGCTGGGTCTCCCTATATATACAAGCTCTTGGGAATTCACAAACAACGTTAATTCATTATTCTCCATAAGATCTAGAGTTAGAATTTTCCTAGCAAATTCATCTCGGAATTCAACACTGTCAAATCCGTGCAAGTCCATGATTAGGGATTACGTGGATACCATAGTAGAGAAAACTGTATACGAATTACTGTAAGAATTCTGTTTACGTTTACTCTAATTTAATTATGCAATTAATTGTTAGTTGTTAGTGAACTGTCTATTTCCGCTGCACATGTATTACGTGTTTACGTGCCTCTAAATTCCAACAGTGGTATCAAAGCTCAGACTCAGGTGCTATAATTGCATAATTTCGTAGGTAAATTTTGCTTAAATTTTGGTTTTGAACCACAATCCATACACGTCAATTTATTTTATGAAATAAATTTTGGTTCCAAGTCAAAATCTTTTTGACCGATTTAATTTTGCATGCCTTCGGTTTGTATGCCTTTTAACTTGATGTGGATATGATAATAAATCAAAGTCAGCCGCTTATTAAAATTGATTTTGATTTGTCCTTTTCATCACGAATTGCTTTCATCGGCCCCTGAATTTAATTGGCATCAGACGTCGCCGATTTTAATGAAGGTTGGTCTGTTTCGTGATTGCGACCAGAATTGGTGCTGGGCACCGAATCACGGCCGTGAGCAACAGAAACCGATGGGTATTGAAATCAAACGGGCGACGATGATCTGTTGCTAACTGAACGAAGTGGCGGCCGAAGGCGGCTCGTGCGACGCCCGGCTTGTGCGCTTGCGGCAGTGATCTGCCTCGACCTCCGGCCCGTTCGTTTGCGGCGATGAGTGGCCGCGAGATGTTGGGCATCAATCTCGGGGATGAAAGCGCAGACGATGGGCGTCATCGTTATGCATGTGCTAATTTTTTATAATTTTACACATGCTAGTTATTTTATTAAGATTTAATAATTGTTTAGACTTTAAAAATTGAATTTAAAATTGGATTTTGAAATTCAACGAGTCTTGATAATTAATTAAATTCTCACTTGGTTAACTTGTTTATTTAAATTCGTTAATGCATTTATAGATCGCATTATAATTGTTTGGGTAGACGGCGTCCAATAATTGTCGGACCGTATTAATTGTTTGGGTAGACGGCGCCCATATAAATGTTAGTCCGTGTGAATCATGTTTGGGTAGGCGGCGCCCAATAATTGCTCAAATGTGATGTAGATTAACATGTTGGATCTCGATTAAACAATTAATACCCCGACTTTAAAATGTTCCTCACTAAAATATGGTTTTCTCATTAATTTGATAAGATGTCTTCCATCAAAATTAAAAGTAAACCGGAGATTTCGTTCCAATGAGTACTTAAAGACCCTCGTCTTTTGCTCGGATCTACATCTAACGGGACTTTTATAGGGACATGTAATGTCGCCGCTTGATGGTTGTAAACCAACTTAACTTTGTTTCGCTAGCCCTCGCGGGGAACAAAGGGTAAGGGACATCAGTCGAACTAGGTTCGACAAACTAGGAATTGCAGTTTTGCAATTGGTTTGGAGACCTACCAGTTATGCTATTGTAATGATCAGCCCTCGCTGAGATTATGATAGTAGGAATGTGGATCCTAGTCCATTATAATTTATATTAGATATAAATTCGTATTCTTCCGATTAGGTCGTTGAATATGTAAAAATAATGGAGACAAAATAAAAACAAAAGAAAGGCCATGTTTATTTTGATTGCTGAATATTGATCATAGGAATTATGTGTTTAATTCCCGTTTTATTTTATTTCTCTTGGTTAGTTGAAATGTATAACTGTTATTGAGATGTGTTTTGGAAACAAACAAATTGTCTAGGCCAAATTTTCTGGACTGACACCGTAACATGTGTTTGGTGCTAAGGCAAGAAAAGATTGAGTACGTGTTGGACACGCCAATCCCGGTTACCCCTACAGCTAGTTCATTGAGGCAGCCACGTTTGACGTGGCATCTCAGGAGAAATATCAAGAGGATGCTTCCCAGGCTCAGTGTGTGATGTTGCTCGGCATGACTCCCGATATACATAGGCAACGTGAGAAAATGGATCTCTTCTACATGCTCCAACATCTGAAGGATCTCTTTGATTCTGAATCTCATTCTGAGATTTATGAAGTGATGAGAGATCTGTTCAGATACCGGTTAGCTAAGGAAGGGAAAACTTCATCCCATGTGCTTAAGATGATAGGCATAATTGATAAACTTGGTAATTTAGGCTTTGAGCTAAAAGACCAACGTTTTCATCTATGTTATCCTCCAGTTGCTCCCGGATTCATATTTTAGCTTCATTGTGAACTACAATATGAATAAGATGGATGCGACCATGCCTGAACATCACAACGTGCTTAAGACTTTTGAGTTCACTATCACTAAGATGGTGTTCAAAAGAAGGAGCGGGTAAACAAGGATGTGTGCCTCTACTGTAAGTAGAAGAGGGCACCGGAAGAAGGACTGTAAGGTTCTAGTTGCTAAAAGGAATGCACTATGTGCTTCTAACACCAGAACATGTATGTTTGTTATTAAGATAAACATGTCCACTAATATCGCTAACTGCTTGGTATTGGATACTGGATTTAGCTCTCACATTTGCACTAATGTGAAAGGGCTCATGTGTCATAGGGCAGTTAGGGCGGGTGAAGTCTTCTTACACGTGGAAACAGAGCAAGAGTTGCTAACTGAACGTGTGGGGACCTATGTGTTAGACTTACCCTTTGTTTTTAGATTAGAACTTAATGATAGTCATCTAGTTCTTTCTATTACTCGCAACATGTAATTGTTGCATTATGGATATGATGTTCTTAATATACAAAATAAAAGACTCAAACTTAGTAATCAAGAAAACCCGACTTACTTTTGGCATTGTAGAACTTGATCATGGAAATGAGAAAAGAATTGCAAGGTTAAGAAAGTTAGACTACTTAACCCCATTCGACTATGAATCTTATGGAGATTGTGAATCTTATCTCATGGGCAAGATGATCAATAGACCCTTTTCTGGGAAAGGGATGCATGCCAAAGAACTTCGGCTACTTCATTACTTTTACTGATAATTTCTCTAGATACGGATACGTGTATCTTATGAAACATAAATCCGAACCTTTTGAGAAATGCAAAGAGTTTAAGGCTGAAGTAGAGAAGCAACTTGGTAAGAGTATCAAGATTCTTCGATCGGATCGAGGAGGTGAATACCTTAGCCATGAATTCACTGATTACTTGAAGTTACATGGAATCCAGTCACAATGGACTACTCCCGGAACACCTCAGATGAATGGTGTGTCCGAGAGAAGAAACCAAACCCTGTTAGACATGGTGAGGTCCATGATGAGCTTTTCATGTCTTCCAACATTCTTATGGGATACGCGTTACAAACCTCAATTTACATTCTGAATAGGATTCCATCTGAATCGGTTGAGCATACACCATATGAACCATGGTGTGGCAGGAAGCCAACTTTTACACATATCTAACATGGGGTTGCCCCGTGATTTTGAAAAGGATGCTCACCGACAAGTTGGAATCCAAATGTGAAAATGGTTACTTTGTGGGATATCATAAAGAAACTAAAGGATATTACTTCTATCTACCTGAGAAATAATCAGTGATTGTTTCTAGGCAGACCAAGTTCCTCGAAGAAGACTATGTCTTTAAGGAACAAGGTCGTAAGCTGATAGAACTTGAAAAATTCAAGAACCACAATTTAACAAAGAGACTGATATCTTGTCAAAGCAACATGACAAGGAATCAGTGGGAGCATTCAACAACTTTCACGGTGGGAGTCTTTCATTAGGTGATCGTCTTTCAGCCAGTGGGAGCGTAATTGGAGTTGGCATGCCTGTGCAAGAACCTCCAAGTGGGTTGAATGAGAACAACATAGTTCAAACTCCCGCCTAAGAGGTATCTAAAAGTGTAGCTCTTGAGGACTCTCCGGACATTGATGAAATCGATGCACCACAAAATTTTCACGATCAGAATGTACAGCCTACACAACCACAGTTCCGTAAGTCAATTAGAAATTGTAATCCGCCATTAGATACAGTTACCTCTTGGAGGAACTAGTTAATGTGGACCTACCGGATAAGGACAATCCTAATACTTACTTTGAAGCAATATCAGATATTGATTCAGGGAAGTGACATGAAGCCATGAAATTTGAGATGGACTCGATATACACCAATCAAGTCTAGGACTTGGTTGAGTTGCCTAAAGGGGTTAGACTCATAGTTTGCAAATAGGTCTTCAAGTGAAAGACCAATGCAAATGGCAAATGGCATTGACTGTGATGAGACCTTCTCACTAGTTGCAAAGATCAAGTCAATTCGAATTTTACTTGCGATAACAGCACACTGTTATGAGATTTGACAGATGGACGTCAAAACAGCTTTCCTCAATGGAGACATTGATAAGGAAGTGTTTATGACTCAACCGGAAGGTTTCACATCTAAGTCAAATTCTAATCTAGTATGCAAGCTAAAGATATCCATTTATGGATTGAAGCAAGTTTCTAGGAGCTGGAATATCCGATTTGATGAAGCTATCAAGTCTTTTGACTTCATTAGAAATTCGAAAGATCCTTGTGTTTATTGTAAACATAACGGGAAGAATATTGTTTTCATAATCGTGTATGTCAATGACACATTGATTTTGAGAAATAATATCCCGTTAATGCAGTCCGTTGAAGATTAGTTATCGAAGACCTTCATGGTGAAGGATCTTTGTGAAGCCTGCTGCATCTTAGGGGTCAAGATCCAAAGGGATAGATCCAAGAGGATATTGAGGCTGTCACAGTCCACCTATGTAGACAAGGTGTTGAAGCGTTTTGCGATAGAGAACTCTAAGAGAGGGTCTCTACCGGCAAATCATGGGATAAAGCTGTCAAAAGAAGGATTGTCCTTTTGATGAAGCTGATATCAAGCACATGAAATATGTCCCATATGCATATGCAATTGGGTCAATCATGTATATCATGACTTGCACTAGGCCAAACGTGGCCTACGCTATCAACATCACTGATAGATACCAACAGAATCCGGGTGAGTCTCACTGGATTGTTGTCAAGACCATTCTGAAGTATCTTAGATGAACTAAAGAATGTTTCCTTGTCAATGGGTCACACAACAAGTAGTTCCCTTTTACGGATTATAGTTGGCTGATTAAATGTTAAATTAGATTTAATATTTAATTTATGGAGAACTAATTAATAATAGATTAATTTGGAATTAATTATTATTAATGTTTAATTAAATTGGATTTAATTAAATAGGAATTCCCAATAATAATATATATAGTATATTATTGTATGATTTAATATATATGGAATCAAATTGTAGAGATTTGACATATATGGAATTTAAATCCGTAGAGATTTATATTTAGGGAATTAAATTAAAGGAATTTAATTTAATTAATGATTAGGGATTTTATTTCCCAATCAGGCTAGCTTAAGATTTAAGCTGGGCCTCCCTATATATACAAACTCTTGGGAATTCACAAACAACGTTAATTCATTATTCTCCATAAGATCTAGAGTTAGAATTTTCCTAACAAATTTATCTCGGGATTCAACACTGTCAAATCCGTGCAAGTCCATGATTAGGGATTACGTGGATACCATAATAGAGAAAATTGTATACGAATTACTGTAAGAATTCTATTTACGTTTACTCGAATTTAATTATGCAATTAATTGTCCGTTGTTGGTGAACTGTCTATTTTCGCTGCGCATGTATTACGTGTTTACGTGCCTCTGTAGGTCCCGAACGGGTTTCGTGAGGGCAGAAGTCTAGAGGGGAGGGGTGAATAGACTTCTGAAAACTTTTTGTGCAGATCAGATGTGATTGCAGTTAGCCTGATAAGAGTGCAAGTGAATCAGTTTGGACTGATATCCAACTTACTAATCGCCTGAAGGCAGATCAGTTCGGTATCTATCAGTTTCACTGATTGTGCGGAAGCTAAATTTTACCCGTGTGAAAAACCAGTTTTAACAAATCAGATTCCAAAGTCAGTTTTTTAACAAGTTGACCAAAGTGTCAATCTGATCAGATCAGAAGCTTGGTGCAAGCTGATCTTAACTTAGAATATATATGCAGCTTTAATTAAGTTGAGTGCGATAGTGTAAAACAGTTAATCAAAGTAGGTAAATGCACACAAGATTTATAGTGGTTCGGACAACCAGTCCTACGTCCACTCTTCCCTATCACAAGGGGCACCAACTAAACCAACTGGACTTAGATTATTGTGTTAGTCCAACACAGTACACCAACAGATATTTAAAGAGTTCACACTCAACCGATCCCAGAAATCAGAACTAGAAACCCTAGTCTGAAATCTTGCTAAACAACTTAACCTAACTTTGGGTTTTGGGTAAGATTGTTTTTGTTCCAACTTTGAAATCTTTCCTAGTTTTTAAGTAGCCTATCAGCTAGATGAAAAGATTTATGTGCTAAGAACTATGGGATGAACACTTAGAAAATAATCTTCAAGTTTGTGTTCTTCGTGCGGAAATTTGATTATAGCTTGAGCTTCTTGATAGTTTCCGTGTCTTCACTCTGAAGAGTAATCCCATATTTATAGACCTCGAAATCAAAGAGCCGTTGGAGAGCAATTTGAATTTCCGGCTATATTTGGTAGTCTTGCAGGATTGATGTGACGTGCTTTAGGAACGGCATGGCCGAAAGCGTGAATAGTGTCTTTTATAGCCGTTTGAGAAAGCAGCACCAAATCCCGTAATTGCCGGCTCCGATCATACGTGTCTTGTTCTTATTGGTTAACAGAAGCACTTTTCAGTGTTTTGTTCTACCAACTAAGGTTGACATTCTTCTTGTTCAGATCATCATCGTATGATTTGGTGAAACGTCAGTTTCCACCTGGTGTGAGCTGACCTGATCAGTCACAACTGATCAGTCTACCTGATAGAGTCTTCTGGTGCCAGTTGTCTTAGCTCAACTAGCAGACTCGGCTGATGTAGGTCTTCTGGTCTGATCTTCTGGAAGTCATCTGATCATCAGGTCTTCTGAGTTTGAAATTCATGACTTCAACTGATTATCTGACTTTATCAGATCGTCTGATCTTCTATCCTTCCCTTGCCTTCTGGCCTGTCGGATATCAGTTGTTCTTTTGATCTGACCTATACATATTGAGGTTCCCCCTCAATATGTGACCTATCTTCTACATCAGTTGTTCTATACAATAATTATCAACTGGTAATCTTATAACTGGTAATAAAAACATCAGTCAGCTAACAGGTCTGACTGGTCCTATTACATGTGTTTTAGAACTTTCATCAAAACTCTAAATTTCCCAACAATTTCCCCTTTTTTGATGAAACCAAAACACTTGAGAAACCAAGCACAGTTGATAAATATAGAACAATAAAGAGCATATAATCAGAAGACAATGAGATTTTGTCTTAGGATCAGAAAATAAACTTTTCTTTCATTAGATTTATCGATTACATATTACATCAGAAAAGTTTGAGTTTAAATTCAGCTGATCCTAAGAAGTCTTCTGATTCTTTAATCTCTTGGCTTGTATCCTTCTGGCATTTCTCTTTGATCCTGAGGGATGTTGAAAATCCGGTATAGCTTGATCTGTTGAGGATCAGTTATGCGAGCTTTGCTCAGGATGTCAAAATAGAACCTTTGAAATGCCAGTCTGTCAAATGAGCCATCTGCCTTCTTCGAGTAATCCATCACGTCATACTCTTGGCGAGATATTTTTACATTGATTAACTTGGCCTCATTTTCCAGATATTTCAGAAAATCTGGGTATTTGTTCTCCAACCAGTTGAGGAATTCTGCATCTGGTGATTCTTCTTGTGGAACAAGATCTAAAACAAAAGCATCCAGAAGTCATTCACTTCTGATCTTATTCCATTCTTTAAACCTATCAGCATGTGCAGCAGTTTTTGGAATGATCTCATCAATTCTTGCTGGCAGCTGAGGTTCTGATCCAGATTTTCCGACTTTGCCTTTCTTTGCCCTCGATCTGTATTTCTTTTTCAGATCTTCTGCCTCCGCCAATTTTTCTGCCCTTCTTTCTTCTTCACTTATTCGGGCTTCTTCAGCAATCTGCTCCTTAGACAGTTTCTCAGCCAGTTTCTTATCGGCCTGTATCTGGCTAGCTGTGTTTCTTGTGACTTTCTTAGTCTGAGTGACTGGTACAAGTTCTGATGTCCCAGCACCCGCAGCTAACTTTCTTGCCTTTGACTTTTCCATCTTCCCAGAAATTTCATTAGCAAAAAGATCTAGATGGTCTAGTCTCTGGCCATAGGATTCAACTGTCTGAATCAGTTCTTCTGTTGTTCTGATATGATCAGTTGGTTTCTCAATCTGTCCTTCCCCCTTTTTGGTTTGATCAAAAAGAGTATTGAGGTGGGAAGTCAGAGATCCAAAACTGACTGATATGGCCTTGTTAAGATCTTCAACATATAAACCTTGAGCTTGAGTAGATAGATTTTGAATCTTTGAAATCAGCTCAGTCTTGACAGATTCAACGGCAGTAGAGAGGGTAAGAATGAGTTTATCAAGTTTTTCTTCAGTCATTTCATGCTTTTCAGTGACCATTAGAAGAGAAACTTGTTGTTGCTCAACCTGGACTAGCTTGTCGTCAACTGTCTTCTTAAATTCAGCAGTCAGGTTGGTCACGGTTTGAGAGAACTGATCTTTGATTACCTCAATCTGGGAAATAGCCAATTCCCGTTGATCTGTTATTTCTTTGAGGCCAATCTGCCTCTGATCAGCTATTGTGTTGCTAAGTTGATTAGCCAACACTCTCTCAACTTCTTCTTTCAGAAGATCTTTGAAACACGATCTGATCTCCTGAATTTGATCAGTGGTGATGTGAGTTGCAGGAATGTTTTGCGTCACCTGATCATTTCCAGTTGTTTACGCCTCCAGTGGCTGGTCATGAACTGCAGCACCAGTTCCACTATCATTGACAACTCCCACATCCTTCATAGGATCATCTTCTTTAGGAGTTTCTTCAACAGCCTCCAGTTCAACTTGTTCAATTATCCCCAGCTTTCTGTAGATCAGAGCTTTGATCGATTCATCAGTTATCAGCTCAGCTGGTGATCCTACTTGAGCAGATTTCTTCATGTCGAAATCAAAATCTGCGAATGCATCAGCACCTCCCATCTGTTCAATAATGATCATAAAATCTGAGAAGCTCATCAAAGCGGAGATCTTTCGGTGAGGATCTCCATTACTTCCTCTCGAATAACGGGATGGGCTACCAACTCACGGATCTGACTCATCAATATCTCGTTCAATTCGCATTCTGACCATTTTCCCGGTGATGGTCTTGGATGATCTGGACTCAGGAATTATCTATTCAGATCGACCAGATTCCGGTTGATGAGATGTAGAGGGTTCTGGTGGTGTCTGGGTAGGTGGATGTTGACTGATTGGCTGAATCTGCAGAGGTTCTGTTGTAGAAGCAAGTACGTCCAGTTCTGCAGCAGGTGATCTTACTGGTTCGCGAACTGATGAACTTTCAGGTTCGCGAGCAGGTGAAGGAGAAGGAGAAATATGCTCAGCAGCTAGAAGTCTGAGTGGTGAATCAGCTCGAGATTGAGGTGAAGGAGATCGTTCATCTCTTGCTCTTCCCTCAGAATGTTCTGGCGAGCTCTCAACTTGAGAAGCCTGCCTATCTGATTTTTCACCTGATCTCTGTGGCGCATCAGGTTGATCTGGCACTCCTTCTTCATCTGACTCGTCTTCCAGAAAAAGAGTCATGGTGGCCTGTTTTGCCTTCTTCGGCCTCTTCTCCTGAGCCTTTACCAGTTTTCTCTTCTTCTTTTGAGGAGCATCTGTTGCAGACGTAGCTGCCTCCTTGTTCTTTCCTTTCTTAACCTTTGGAGGGGTGGGCCGCGTATCATCATCTGATGGCCCATATATGGCAGATGTGGTTGAGAGGAAAGCCTTGTAGGATTTCAGTCCGTTCTGATCCCATTCAGCATTTGGCATTTTGTCCTTCAGAATGACTGCAACCTTGTTGAGATTGCTGATTCTTTTCTTCAGATAGACTTGCCTACGATCATTAACTCCAAACTTTTCATGTTCTTGGAGCAGAATAGCCTTCAGGAAGCCATGCCAATTAATATTTTTGGCTTCATCGATGATAGTAGCCATGCTATACATTTTTACAGCTGTTAATCCATCTGGGCTGAACGAAATACCCATGATTGTTTTTGACAGAATGTCAAATAACATACGGTATTTTCTTTTCAACATAGGCCTGACAAAACCTGTAGTCTGGTGTTTATCAGCCTCTCTGAAGAGTTCATTCCTGATCAGCTCATCTTCATTCTCCCTGTAGTGAGCAGGAGAGATTTTTCCTTTGGGCAGGCTGAACAGTCGAGTGATATCAGCATTTGAAAGTCTAATCTCCTCTCCATTTACTGAAGAGATCAGTTCATCTCCAGGATTGTCCGTGTCCAACATCAAATTCCTTAAGAATTCCAGTGCCTCATACTGCATTACTGGATTGCAGTGAGCAGCACAGTATTTTTCAAGACCTCCCTTCCTCAGAATTTGTTCAACCTCCATTGATTCCGGATCCCGTGTAACACCAAACTTTACAAATTTGTCATCGACAATATTGGTTGCCAAATCCGCATAGTTGCACATAATTTTGCCCATTGCGTGAGTGGCCATCTACAATAAGATAGACTCGATTAAAATTGTGCATAATCATAAAGATATCATATATTGATTATCAGACCTATTCTCAGGCCTAGTAATCGATGAATACGTACAGATACCAAGAAATGGTAAGGCATATCACAGAATAACATATATTGACGTAATTTATATGATCAATGGATTTTAGAAAAGAAATTCATCAAATAACCAGAAATTACCAGATTCTGCTTTTCGGAAAATAAGTTTAAATCGCAAGAAAACACTTTGAATCGCAGAAAGGTAATTGTGAGTTTTCAGAGAATAAATCGCAAGAATTTTGAGAAGAAGAAAACTCTGGTAGGGTTTTGATGAAACTTATAAGATGAAGGAGGGAAAATCGAGATTAGAAGATCAACTGTTTGAAAAGGTTAAACGATCCAGATTGAGCAGTTTTGATCGTGTGGTCAGGAAATGCACGCACGATTGCCTTTTGGATTTAAAAGCACATTTTGTGGCATTTAATACATATACCCCACGTCCGCATTAAATATTTTGCAGGATATACGTCACAAAAGTAGTGTGTACAGTAAAGGCAAATATTATCAGATAATTTCAGATAAGTAAGCAGTAAACAAGGAAACAGAAATGCGTATCTGGTTGACTGATATTGTAATCAGTCAATACCACTCGTAGATGTTGATTCCACTTGTTGATCTTAGTTTTCTGCCTAATCCTTATAATTTCCCAACTGTCCTTTTCAACTGATCCGCTTCACTTTGCGTCTGATTTTTCCTTTTCTGATCCTCCTCGATCAGTTAAAGTTCCCCCTTCAACTGTTATTTCTGATTTCTTATTGACCGATATATCTGATTTGTTGAGGTATCATACTCAACTGATCTTCCTCATCTGATCAGTCTCTTATCTAATCAGATTTCAGTTGACCTAATCTGATTCTACTCAGACCAAGTCAATTCTTGGGATAAGTGTTACCGCCAAAACTTAGTCTTGAAGAAAATGAATAGTTGTCTCGACTCCCTAAGTTGGCACGATTTGACATTTGTAATAATAGTCTGGATACTTCGGAATGTCAAATCGCTTTAAATTTATCCAATTATCAGTCGCGTGTTTCCTACACGTGTCCTTGTGGTGCAAATTTCTCTAAAAGGCTTTGAGAAATCAAATTTGCATTTGCACCCTTGCTTGGCCTCTATAAATTGGACCAATGATTTACACAACATAACCCATTCACCATACTTATCTTCTTTGTAAATCATGTATTCTGGTGAACCCTTATTTCCGGTGAAACTTCCGGCAAAAACCTTTACCCCTTTTTCAATGATTTCAACTTCTCAAATCAACCCTGTGTGTCCCCTATTACTGCTTTCGTCGTCATCAAAGATTACACATACAATTATTGCCAAGCTTCTCTACCACCGAGGCGGCGAATCTGCTATCTCAACTGAGAAGACACTTCTCCTAACCGTATGCACCTTGTGTGCCTATCGAGATGACGGAATTAGCATCAACAGACTCAGTCTGATATAGAACATGAGTTTGATATACGATCTTGATCAGACAACAACTGATCTTCGTATATCAACTCAATTTTTTCATGCGACACATGTGGCCATATGATCTTTGGATCACTTTCTTGGCACTTGTGTCCCATTTAACAGCTGGAGAGCCCATTGATTTCAGCTCTAAGGGCTCCTGGCTTAGAAATCCTTTCAACGCCGCTCTCGCTCCTAACTCCGAAGCTCTGAGGGTGGCTTTAGGATTATCTCAAAGCCTTCACACACCTGTTAAGTGGGGGAAAATGGGAGCATCAGATCTTAAAATCTCTCTCTCTCCCCCTTCTAGGGTTAGGGTTAGGATTAGGGTTTTCGGTTTATGGCTTATGTACTGAACTCCGGGTCCTTTTGTACTTGTAATTTGTAATGTAAATCTGAACTTCGGGTCTTTATCAATGAAAATTTCTATTATTCCATTGTTGTGTAAATTTTCTGTTTTCTTATGCGATGTAAGCTTTAATCTTGTGAATCTTGCTTGTTGAATATCAGCTTAATCGACTTACAAAGTGTGAAATAACCAAACTGATTTAATCAGATAATCCTTTAATCTGATCAGTTCCTTTAATCTGATAATCCTTTAATCGATCAGTTCCTTGGTGATCTTCTGATCAGTTGAGATACCAAACTCAACTGATTCCTCTTAACCTGGTTAGTCTCTTAACCAGCTGGTTCTGGAGATCAGTCTGTCAAACATTTTAGGTGCTTTTTCTCCAAGATCCAGAAGCCCTAGCTCATTGCATAATTCCCTGAATCTGATCTCAGCTAGTGGCTTGGTTAGAATATCGACTTTTACGTATATCAGTATGAATCTTTTCCATTCGATATTCTTCTTTTCAACATGATCTCTTATAAAATGGTGTCGACATCCACATGCTTGTATCTTGTATGTAGAACGAGATTTTTGAGTGATTGCAATAACATTATTATCATCACGAGAATATAGGTACATTCTTAGCTACAATGTTATAATCCCTCACCGCCGACTAAGCCAGAAAGCGGTTGGGAGCAACTTGACTTTTCCTGACCATATATTCTCGCTTGGTAGTAGATGTTGCAACCGATGTAACCTTCTTTTTGAAAACCACGAGATCGGTTTACTTCCTAAAACCCGACATGTTCCCGAGGTTGACTTTCCATCAATTTCGCAACCTCCATAATCGAATCGAATACCCACTAAGCTCTAGATTATCATCGATGGGTAAAATAAACCAAGGTTTTCTTGTCCTTCTTGATACTTAAGAATCCGCTTAGTTGCTTCCGGTGACTTTGCATTGGATTTGCTCGAAATCGCACATACACCCCTCTAAAAAAAGTGATATCTGGTCTGCTGCAGTCAGGTATAGTAGAGATCCAATGAGAGCCCTATATTCTTTCTGATTGATTTTCTGACCATCCTCATCTGGATCCATCTTGAATCCAGTCAACATAGGAATTCTGGCTTCCTTACAGTTTTGAACTCCAAACTTAGCCAATAAACTCCTAGTGTACTTTGCTTGGCAGATGAATATCCCTTCTGTACTTTGCCTAACTTGTAGACCTAGAAAGTAACTCATCTGACCCATCATGGACATCTCGAACTTCCCTTGCATCAGCTTGCTGAATCTTTCACATAGATTCTTGTTGGGAGATCCGAAGATGATATCGTCCACATAAATCTGAACCATCAGAATATCTTCTCCATCTTCTATTCTGAATAAGGTTCTATCCACTATTCCTTTAGTGAAACCATTGTCTATCAAGAACTGAGAGAGTGTATCATACCAAGCTCGAGGAGCTTGTTTCAGGCCATAAAGAGCTTTTCTTAAACGGTACACTTGGTTGCCTTTTCAAAGCCTGGAGGTTGTTCGACATAAACTTCCTCTGCTAGTACCCCGTTTAAGAATGCACTCTTTACATCCATCTGATACACAATAAACCCTCTGTGGGCAGCATATGCCAGAAACAGCCGAATGGCTTCTAGGCGAGCGACTGGTGCAAAGGTCTCATCATAATCAATTCCTTCTGATTGTGAATACCCCTTAGCAACAAGTCTTGCCTTATTCCTGGTTATGACATTTTTCTCATCTCTCTTGTTCTTGAATACCCACTTTGTGCCAATTACGTCTTGATGAGTTGGTCTGTCCACCAATTCCAAAACTTGATTTCTCTCGAACAGTTCCAGCTCCTCCTGCATGGCTAGAATCCAGGTTGCGTCTTGTAGAGCTTCCTCTACTGTTGTTGGTTCCTTCATAGACAGATAACAACAATACATGGCACTTTCACCAATCTGATGTATAGTTTTAACTTTATCAGATGGGTCTCCGATGATCAGATCAGTTGGATGACTGGTTATCCAGGTCCTTCTGTTCTGATTTGTGTCTGTTTGGAGAACATCATCCATTTCTGATAGTAGTTCATTACTAGAGATTGGGAATGGTGCAGAGTTATGATCCACTTGATAAGAACATGTCTCAGCTGATGTTGGACTCATCATGTCGATGTACGTTCGTGGGAACTTCGGTGTTCCCCGAACCGGATGGTTCGATTGATCTTTCTCTCAAATTTGTACCGAACTTCTTCATCGATAGTTGTTCATACCTTAGGGTCTGATTGACCTGGTGAATCAGCTAGATCTGGAATGTATCTTTATTACGAGTTTCGATCCTTTTTCCTTGATCATTTAGTGATCCATTTTACGTGCATCAGTCTTGGTTGATCTGGTACTTCTTGTTTCGAGGCGATTTCTCTTGTTCGGAAGATGTTTCATCAAAAGACTACATGGGGTGTTTCTTCCACAACTAGGGTTACTTTGTTGTAAACCACGAAAAGCCTTGCTAGATAAGGAATATCCTAAGAATATATCCTCATCGACTTGGCCTCAAAAGTCTTCAATGACTCTTCCCATTGTTGTGTATGAAACACTTACACCCAAAAAACATGGAAGTAAGAAACACGAGGTTTTACGCCCTTCCACGGTTCATAGGGTGTTTTGTAGTGAGCCTTAGTTAGAAGACATACATTACGAGTGTGGCATGCAGTATTAATGGCTTACGCTTGAAAACGGCTTGGTATTGCATGTTGACTAACATAGTGCGGCGGCGACTTCTTTGAGTGTTCTGTTTCTCCGATTCGCTACTCCATTCTGTTGTGGCGTTCTTGCAGCTGATGTCTCATGCTGTATACCAAACTTAGTGCAAAAATTAGTAATAAAAGAGTTCAGAAATTATGTACCTTTATCTGATCTGATTTTCACTACACTGACACCCTTTTCATTTTGTAATTTCTTGAGCAGCTAGGGTATCTTAGTTGTTGTCTCATTCTTCTTATGTAAGAATACAACCCAGGTAAACTTGGAATAATCATCCACGATTACGAGTATATTTCGTCACCGAGACTATTTGGTGTAATCTTGGTCCAAATAAGTCCATATGAAGTAGCTGCAATACTCTGCTGGATGCCGGTCCAGGGATTTCCTTGAATGTGGCTTTAACCTTGTTTTCATTTCGACATGCGTGCGACACATGTCGATCCTTAGAGAATACCTCATTCGGAAGTCCTTCCACTAAAGACATCCTTGCTATCTTGTTAAGAGTTTTAAAGTTCAGATGACTCATTCTTTTATGCCAGAGCCAACTGCTACTTTTGGAACTCTTAACAATCAGGCATACATTTCTTGGACAACTGTTCCAATCTGCTGTGTAGATCGTCCCTTTCCTTGAACCAGTTAGCAAGATCTGTTGAGTGGCTCGATTTTTGATAGTGCATTGATCAGTCGAGAACTCAACACTGAATCCGTTGTCGCGGAATTGTGAAACCGATAATAGGTTATGCTTTAAACCTTCGACATACGAGACTCCAGTAACCTGTACATCATCATTCTCTAAGGTTCCGAATCCTCTGGTAAAACCAAAGTTATCATCACCGAAGAGTACACACGGGCCTTTTTGTTCTATGTAAGAGCTAAGGAGATGTTTGCTTCCAGTCATGTGCCTTGAGCATCCACTATCGATGTACCAGATAGTTGCTTGTACACCTCCTTTGTTGGCCAGACCCACGTGAACCTGCAACCAAATCAGGCTTTAGGTACCCCTTTTGGATTGGGTCCTGAGGGGTTAGGGTTGGTTTTAGGGATCCATACAAACAGGGCACTTCTATTGTAATCAGTTAGATCAGAAGGCCTGATTTGTCTCCCATACATATCAACATAATCATACGTCTCTTTATATGCTTTCTGATTAGTATGATTATTCGTGTGAGCCTTGGGTGACTTAGAAGACTTGGGATTTTTCTTTATATTTTGTCTTCTTTTAACCCAGTGGGGTTCAGGTGCAGCAGCCCTAGGTTTCTGATTGTAAGGGTAGGTACGACTGCTACCATCAAAAGATTCATATCTTTTTGGCATAGGTGGTTTTTGCAGTTTACCTATAGCTTGCTTATTCGGCAGCTGACCTTGATTGGGTCTCAGATTAGATTTCCCTTTGACAGGTTGTCTTTTCTGATACCTAATCTGTTGATCAGGTTGAGGTCTCTTCAGAAGAACTGGGTTCTTCTGTTGATTCCTCGGCTGATGCTTTACCAGTTGGGGTCCATTTATGTTCCCTTTCTGATTAGGCACCTGCCTTACTTGCTCAACAGGTCTTTTTCCCTTATCAGATACAAGTTTAGCTTTTAGTGTATCTTTGTCAGAAACTCGTTTGATTACACCTTTTTGAAGTGAATCAAACGGGGCTTTTGAGGACGTAGAAGGGTTTTCATACCCAAGTCCCTTCTTATTAGTCGGTGTTCGAAAATAGGTGTTCATATCTTGAACGGTTTTAGATGACTTCGTGAAAACCTCTATTTTCTTGCGTAAACTATCCTCAGAAGATTTTAGACTCTCATGTAGTCGAAATAGCTCATCAAATTTAGCTTGAAGGATTTTGAAATCATCAACTTGCTGTTTGTTGATTGCTAACTGATCTTTGATCTGCTTCTCCTGATCAGAAGATTTAACTTTCAGAATGTTAAGTTCCTCAGTTACCTTCTGAGCAGTTTCAGCAGATTTCAGTTCAGTAGCTTTACTGAGAGCGTTCTCTTTAACAAGTTGATTATTTTTTATCCTTAGCTTGTCATTCTCAGCTTCCACTATAGTATAAGTGTCTACTGCATTAGAGAGATCATCAAGTAATTGCTCAGAGTAGAGCTGCAAGTCAATCTCTCCAGCAGGTGTGCTAATAATAGCAGGTGTGGAAGCAGATAAAGCAGAAGGTTTGGAGGTTACCTCAGATTGGTCCTCCTTAGCCATCAGGCAGATTTCATCGTCATCTGAAGAGAATATCAGATCTTCATTCTCGTGGAAGTTAACAGCACTGCTTATCAGACAGAAATCTTCTACAGATGAGTACCCAGAATCCTTAGAGGGCAGATAGGAATCATCAATTCCAGATGTGTCAGCGACCAGGGCTTTCCTGTCTCTATAACGTTGCTCTCTTCTGTTCCGCTTCTCTTCTCTTTCTTTTGGTGTCAGGTCTGGGCAATCTGCGCTGTAATGACCTGGTTTCTCACAGTTGAAACACGCTCCACGATCCACAGAACTTCTTCTTCCAGGTGAGTCATTCCGTCTATAGAATCTATCAGGCGACTTTCCTTTCTGATAGTAATCTGAACTCCTTCTGTCAGATCTGTTATCTCTTCTCTCATTTGTCAGATCATCTCTTTTCTTTTCTTCTCGGTGATCTCTTCGATCATCAGATCTGATTCTTTCTGGAGATCTGTCAGCTGGTCTCCTATCTCTACCTCTGCTGTGTTGATAATCCTTGTAGAATCTGCGATACTTACCAAGTTGAATGTTTGATTTTTCAAGTTTCCTGGTAAGCAGAGCGATCTGTTCTGCTTGACTTATTATGTTTCCAACAGGTTCAGTGGCCTTCGATCTGCTGCTGGTTGCTTTAAACGCAACTGATTTAGACGTTGAGGCTTCAGCAGGCGTCTCGTCTTCATCTGCTTGTCCTCTTTCGATTAAGTCAAACTCGTGAGCTTTAAGGCTTAGGAACAAGCTACTCGGCTTCATCTTTGAGATGTCTTGGCAATCCTTGATTACCGTGACTTTCATGTCCCATTTCTTGGTGAGAGATCTTAAGATCTTGTAGTTGATATCTTTGTCTGACATCTCTCTACCAAGTTCTCGTAGCTTATTTACTGACATTGTGATCCTTCCATCGAGCTCGTTGATGGTCTCGTTGGGCAACATCTTTAGTTTTTCGAACATCACCAGTTTGGCTTGTAGTCGGCTGTCTTTGATCTGATTGTTTCCTTCGCATATCTCAGCAAGAGTATCCCACATTGCTTTCACAGTTTTGAGATATTTTATCTTCTCCTTGGCGACTTTATCCATTGTCTTCATGATTATACGCCTGGCGATTGTATCTAGAGTATACAGCTTTCTTTCCTCTGCATCCATCAAGGCTGGGCTTTTTCGCACAAGACTTCCCGTGGCAAAGTCTGGATCTCCTCCAACTGCTAGGTTGTCGTGATATATGATGATGGGTCCTCGTTCAAGGACTTCCATCATTCTGCCGCTTATCCATCCTAGATGGTTGCACATATATATGGCCCAATCTTCATACTCATCAATTGAGAACTTCGGCAAATCATGATACAAACCAGAGGTATTATCCATGCTGAGTGATTTTGGAAAAACGAATGAGTTTTAAAAACGGTTTTTCAAGATCTGTTCAAATGACCACAAAGATTCTTCCTCAAGAATTAATGATACTCAAAGCCAGTGGTCTGAAGAACCACTGCTCTGATACCACTTGTAGGTCCCGAACGGGTTTTGTGAGGGCAGAAGTCTAGAGGGGAGGGGTGAATAGACTTCTGAAAACTTTTTGTGCAGATCAGGTGTGATTGCAGTTAGCCTGATCAGAGTGCAAGTGAATCAGTTTGGACTGATATCCAACTTACTAATCGCCTGAAGGCAGATCAGTTCGGTATCTATCAGTTTAACTGATTGTGCGGAAGCTAAATTTTACCCGTGTGAAAAACCAGTTTTAACAAATCAGATTCCAAAGTCAGTTTTTTAACCAGTTGACCAAAGTGTCAATCTGATCAGATCAGAAGCTTGGTGCAAGCTGATCTTAACTTAGAATATGTATGCAGCTTTAATTAAGTTGAGTGCGATAGTGTAAAACAGTTAATCAAAGCAGGTAAATGCACACAAGATTTATAGTGGTTTGGACAACCAGTCCTACGTCCACTCTTCCCTATCACAAGGGGCACCAACTAAACCAACTGGACTTAGATTATTGTGTTAGTCCAACACAAAACACCAACAGATATTTAAAGAGTTCTCACTCAACCGATCGTAAATCGGAACTAGAAACCCTATGCGAAATCTTGCTAAACAACTTAACCTAACTTTGGGTTTTGGGTAAGATTGTTTTTGTTCCAACTTTGAAATCTTTCCTAGTTTTTAAGTAGCCTATCAGCTAGATGAAAAGATTTTTGTGCTAAGAACTATGGGATGAACACTTAGAAAATAATCTTCAAGTTTGTGTTCTTCGTGCGGAAATTTGATTATAGCTTGAGCTTCTTGATAGTTTCCGTGTCTTCACTCTGAAGAGTAATCCCATATTTATAGACCTCGAAATCAAAGAGCCGTTGGAGAGCAATTTGAATTTCCGGCTATATTTGGTAGTCTTGCAGGATTGATGTGACGTGCTTCAGGAACGGCATGGCCGAAAGCGTGAATAGTGTCTTTTATAGCCATTTGAGAAAGTAGCACCAAATCCCGTAATTGCCGGCTCTGATCATACGTGTCTTGTTCTTATTGGTTAAAAGAAGCACTTTTCAGTGTTTTGTTCTACCAACTAAGGTTAACATTCTTCTTGTTCAGATCATCGACCTATGATTTGGTGAAACATCAGTTTTCACCTGGTGAGCTGACCTGATCAGTAACAACTGATCAGTCTACCTGATAGAGTCTTCTGGTGCCAGTTGTCTTAGCTCAACTAGCAGACTCGGCTGATGTAGGTCTTCTGGTCTGATCTTCTAGAAGTCATCTGATCTTCAGGTCTTCTGAGTTTAAAATTCATGACTTCAACTGATTATCTGACTTTATCAGATCGTCTGATCTTCTATCCTTCCCTTGCCTTCTGGCCTGTCAGATATCAGCTGTTCTTTTGATCTGACCTATACATATTGAGGTTCCCCCTCAATATGTGACCTATCTTCTACATCAGTTGTTCTATACAATAATTACCAACTGGTAATCTTATAACTGGTAATAAAAACATCAGTCAGCTAACAGGTCTGACTGGTCCTATTACATGTGTTTTAGAACTTTCATCAAAACTCTAAATTTCCCAACAGCCTCTAAATTCTAACATGAACATGATGAAGTTTCTATTCAAATAACTTAATCAATTTATCTCAAATCACTAATTAATCATCAGTGTCACACTTAGTCACAAAGTCTAATGACTTAGATCCAATTATGATGAGAAGATGAGTATTCTCTCTAAATCCACTTTGAGGAATGAATCCTTTTCTTGGCTCAACTACCACGTACATGCACTTCGTGATGAACCCAATCCAAGCCATATCTACCCATAGATGGGTGCAAGCATCGGTCATGATCAAAGTTCATCACTCCACACATGTCGTGCGTATTGACCTCAAGTCAAAGGAGTATCGCATCGCTCCCACTAACCGAGACACCCGTAGACACATATAGTGGAACTACATCAAACAATTTCTCGGATGGGTATACCAATACCCTCTAAGGTATTTGTGCATCCATCATGAGATACCTAGTATCTCGCAGTAAGTGAGATCTTATTACACTCTCTAAGAGTATGATGCAGATCGCATACCAATCTCCATTGCATCATCAATACCTATTTAAGAATCATGCTTAAGTCATCTGAGTTCTCACTCACTCAATGACAACAGTGACTCAAGGGAACACATATAAGAACAAATGCAAACAATCAAACATAATATTCTAATGAGTGTAACGCCATACATTTAATATTAAACAAACAATAATATTAAACCAATACTGAATATTATCTGAGTATTATGTCCTTACAATGGATTGTCTCTAGGACATTAACACTAACAGACCCTTCATCATGAAGGTCTTTAACAACAAATCTTTAACGGACTGCATTAACGGGATATTGTTTCCAAAATCAATATGTCATCGACATACCCGATTATGAAAACAATATTCTTTCCACTGTGTTTACGATAAACGCAAGGACCTTCCGAGTTTCTGATGAAGTCAAAACACTTGATAGCTTCATCAAATCGGGTATTCCAACTCCTAGAAGCTTTCTTCAATCCATAAATGGATATCTTTAGCTTGCATACTAGATTATAATTTGGCTTAAATATGAACCCTTCCGGTTGAGTCATAAACACTTCCTTATCAATGTTTCCATTGAGTAAAGTTGTTTTGACATCCATCTGTCAAATCTCATAATCAAAGTGTGCTGCTATCACAAGTAAAATTCGAATGGACTTGATCTTTGCAACTGGTGAGAAGGTCTCGTCACAGTCAGTGCTTTCACATTGACTATAACCCTTCATTACCAACCTAGATTTGTAGGTTTGTACTTTGCCATTTGCACCAGTCTTACGCTTGAAGATCCAATCGCAACATATGGGTCTAACTCCTTTAGGCAACTCTACCAAGTCCCACACTTGATTGGTATGCATCGAGTCCATCTCGGATTTCATGGCTTCATGCCACTTCCCTGAATCAATATCTGATATTGCTTTAGAATAAGCATTAGGATCGTCCTTATCCGATATGTCCATATTATCGAGTTCCTCTAAGAGGTAACCGTATCTAATGGGCGGATTACGATTCCTAATTGACTTACGGAGTTGTGATTGTGCAGGCTGTACATTCTGATCGTGAAAATTTTGTGGTGCATCAATTTCGTCAATGTCTGAAGAGTCCTCAAGAGCTACACTTTCAGATGCCTCTTGGGTGGGAGTTTGAACTATGTTGTTCTCATTCAGCCCACTTGGAGGTTCTTTCACTAGCAAGCTTACTTCAATTACGCTGCCACTGGCTGAAAGACGATCACCTAGTGAAAGACTCCCACCGTAAAAGTCGCTGAATGCTCCCACTGATTCCTTGTCATGTTGCTTTGACAAGATATAAATCTCTTTGTTAATTTGTGGTTCTTGAATTTCTTCAAGTTCTATCAGCTTACGACCTTGTTCCTTAAAGACATAGTCTTCTTCGAGGAACTTGGTCTGTCTAGAAATAATCACTGATTGGTTCTTAGGTAGATAGAAGTAATATCCCTTAGTTTCCTTAGGATATCCCACAAAGTAACCCTTTTTACCTTTGGATTCCAATTTATCAATATGCATCCTTTTCACAATCATGGGGCAACCCCATGTTTTGATATGTGTAAAAGTTGGCTTCTTGTCACACCATAGTTCATATGGTGTATGCTCAACCGATTTAGATGGAATTCTATTCAGAATGTAAATTGAGGTTTGCAACGCTTATCCCCATAAGAATGTCGGAAGAGAGGAGAAGCTCATCATGGACCTCATCATGTCTAACAGGGTTTGGTTTCTCCTCTCGGACACACCATTCATCTGAGGTGTTCCGGGAGGAGTCCATTGTGACTGGATTCCATGTAACTTCAAGTAATCAGTGAATTCATGGCTAAGGTATTCACCTCCTCGATCTGATCGAGGAGTCTTAATACTCTTGCCAAGGTGTTTCTCTATTTCAGCTTTGTACTCTTTGAATTTCTCAAAAGATTTGGATTTGTGTTTCATAAGATACACGTATCCGTATCTCTATAAATCATCAGCAAAAGTGATGAAGTAGCCGAAGTGACCCCTAGATAGAGTGGGCAATGGTCCACATACGTCGTTGTGGATCAACTCTAGAACTTCTTTGGCATGCACCTCTTTCTCATAAAGGGTTTATCGATCATCTTACCCATGAGACAAGATTCGCAATCTCCATAAGACTCAAAGTCAAATGGGGTTAAGTAGTCTAATTTTCTTAACCTTGAAATTCCTTTCTCGTTTACATGATCAAGTCTACAATGCCACAAGTAAGTCGGGTTTTCATGATTACTAAGTTTTAGTCTTTTATTTTGTATATTAAGAACATTATATCCACAATGCAACAAGTATAAACCATTCACCATAGGGGCATTCCCATAAACCACACCATTCAATGTGAAATAACAATTATTATCACTAAAATGGAAGGAATAACCCTGGATGTCTAACATGGGAATGAAAATAATGTTGCGAGTAATAGGAAGAACGAAATGACAATTATTAAGTTCTAATCTAAAACCAAAGGGTAAGTCTAACACATAAGTCTCACACGTTCAATAGCAACTCTTGCTCCGTTTCCACGTGTAAGACGACTTCACCCGGCCTAACTACCCTAAGACACATGAGCCCCTTTACATTGGTACAAATGTGTGAGCCACATCCGGCATCTAATACCCAGCAGTTAGCATTATTTGTGGATATGTCTATCTTAATAACAAACATACATGTTCTAGTGCCAGAAGCACCCAGTTCCTTCCTTTTATGAACCAGAACCTTATAGTTTTTCTTCTAGTGCCCTCTTCTACTTATAGAAGAGGCACACATCCTTGTCTACCCGCTCCTTCTTTTGAACACCATCTTAGTGGTAGTGAACTCAAAATTCTTGAGCACGTTATGAAGTTCAGGCATGGTTGCATTCGTCTTGTTCATATTGTAGTTCACAATGAAGCTAAAATATGAATCCGAGAGCGACTGGAGGATAACATAAATGAAAACGTCAGTCTTTTAGCTCAAAGCCTAAATTACCAAGTTTCTCAATTAGGCCTATCACCTTAAGCACATGAGGTGAAACATTCCCTTTTTTCGCTAACCGGCATCTTAACAGATCTCCTATCACTTCATAAATCTCAGATATGAGATTCAGAATCAAAGAGATCCTTCAGATGCTTGAGCATCTAAAAGGGACCCATTTTCTCACGTCGCCTATGTTCATCGGGAGTCATGCCTAACAACATCACACACTGAGCTTGGGAAGCATCCTCTTGATGCTTCTTCTGAGCTGCTATGTCAAACGTGGCTGCCTCAGTGTAATACCCGCATTTTTAGTACTATTATTTAGCCAATATATTTCATGCATTATTTACATTTTATATTATTTGAATGTTAATATTATTTACGTGATTAGTGGTGAGACAACCCTAATATAATTTATAAGATTTTAGTAATTATTGGTCCCGGTGCAGACGAGTCTTACACGTGTATGGGGGGAATACATGTGTTCAGTGATTTTAAAACTTTTTCTTCATCGAGGTCGATTAGGTCAGTGTCACGATGATTTGGTCTGAAGCACAAATCATACGAGTCAAAGTCTACACGAGACGGTGATCTGAAGCCGCTTTCAGTAACCTCAGATAATCCCAACTGATCCTGAGTTTTCAGAGTTACTGAGCTTGCTTGAAAAGCTACTCAGATGTGCGGAATGTTTGGCCCTAAGTTTATACTCTTTTTATGCTTTTGCTAAAAACCTTCCTTTTAATGGAATAATGATTAGGCTGTGATTCAGTTAGATGCAACTTCAGTGGATTGATTCCAACTGAGTATCAGTGAAAATATGCTTTCAATTCAAAGTAATGCAACAGTTAATCAAAGCAAAACAGAAAGCAAATAACACAGCAAGTTATAGTGGTTCAGAGACTCAAGCTCCTACGTCCACTCTCTCTGATCTCTTCAGAGAAATTCACTAATCACTTCCTAAGGTTTTCTGACTACCTCTGTAGTTTACTAACCTTTCTATTTTGAGCTTTCTGACTACCTCTGTAGTTTACTTACTCAAAACACACACAAGCTTTCTGACTATCCAAGATAGTTTACTCACTTCTTCTCTAGAGCTTTCTGACTACCTCAATGTAGTTTACTAACTCTTTACAACTCCAATCTCACCAACAATCACACTCAAACTACCTTACAAAGGGTTTGGGATTTCTTGGTTGGTTTCCAACTAGGATGAGATATCCTTTACAATTAAGAACAATGCAAAGGCTAGGATATCTCGACTAAGCTTTGGATATATCTTATCAAGCTAGGCTTAGTGGAATGAGCTCTCTTCGATATAAAGCACTTGGGAAATTCTTGGGTTTTCGAGTGTTTCAACTTGCACTAATAAGTTTGAGCTCTTGAGTTGCTTACAAATTTCCCGTAACCTTCAATGTAGAGGGTCACAAGTATTTATAGGCATACACCAAGGTCACTTTTGAAAAACTATTCGTTGGAAGAGATAGTTTCGTGAGTTTCCTCTTATGGTGTGTGATGAACGACTATATTTAGGGTTTGAAACTCCCTAGCACGTTTTAGGCAAACAGCTTTTCATGTAGCTGGTCATCACTTTTTGCAGTCTGGAACATAGTACTACTGACATGTTTCAGTGACCTGTCACTGTCAGTGTTAGTAAAGTACAGGGTTGTCTTCTTCTTTTTGACTTTTGTCTTCAGTTAAATGTAGACAAACACAACGGCTCTTTTTGGTCAATATCTCTGAGTGATATAACCTTAACAACACTTTGTCTTAGTTCCTTTTGTCTGCATGGGAATGTCTTGGGCAATATCTATTTTTCTAAGCAATCGCGTTCTTCTCAATATTGCATCCTTCAGATAGATATTTTTAGTGCCTCGAAACATTCAGGTTTATACTGAGCATTTAGTACATTACTGAGTCTTTAGTAATTACTGTGCCTTCAGTATCCTTGGTCTTTAGTCTTGGTCTTACATCTTACGTGTCTTGAGTTTTACGAGTCTTGATGTCTTCGAGTCTTGATGTCTTACGAGTCTTCAATCTTGAATCTTCACAGATATCTTGGACCGATATCTTGAGTCTTCATCTTTGAGTCTTGATTTCTCGATTTCTCATTGAGTCTTGATATCTCGATTTCTCCTTTGAGTCTTGATTTCTCGATTTCTCCTTTGAGTCTTGATTTCTCGATTTCTCCTTTGAGTCTTGATTCTCGATTTCATATGAAACTTGAAACTTGATTTCATATTGAAACGATTTCTTGAAACTTCTTGAGTCTTGAGAATCTATCCCGATCTATATCTGCGGACTATACATTGTGCAGATAACATCCTGAACACTCTAAAACTGAATCCTGACTCAACTATCAAGATTGTCCTGAACATGTCATACTCAGGGGTTTTGGGATCTAATCAAAATCTTCTTTATTAAATTCATCTCCCAACAATTTGCCCCTTTTTGATGATGCCAAAACCATCTTGTTACAAAACACTTAACCTATACTCAGTTTTCAGTTTTTCTATTACAAGAATGGTATATCTATTAACAAATGATTTCCCAACAATTTTGTAAACAATAAGTCTCCCAACAATTTCCTCAGAGACAACATTCAGGCATATCAAAAGTAAAGACATGTAAAGTAAGATAATGAGATATTATCTTTTGAGCATAAATGATAAGGTTTCATTGATGAATGGTAGACAGTTATAAATTACAATGAACTTATCTAAAAAGACAAAATCAAAAAGACAAAAATATAAAGGATTACAAGAGTCTTCTGAGTCTTGATCTTCAGTCTTCTTTTGCTCTTCAGCTCGGGCTCTTCAGTTCTGTTCTTCCACCTCATCAGCAGGCACTTCAAGGTTGAACATTCCATAATATCTTTTCTTCAGTGCATCTCTCTCCTTGATGATATCGGGATTGTTCCCTGTCAGGCCCAACTGAATGGCGTACTGAGCAATCTCCTGAGAAATGGCTTTTTCATTTACCAAGTCATTCTCCAGCCTAGGAGGAGGGTACGAGTATGGACCAGGGGCTGTTATCTAAACTTTTCCTTCATCCGCAAGATTGATCCATCCTTGAAGATACTTTGGATAAAAGGTCATGAGATAGTCAATGAAAGCCTCATTGGAATCTGAGCTCTCCCCTCTCCATTCTCTTAGCACATCATAGTAGAACCAAAATGTTCTCTTGATCTCTTCCCACGCATCGTTGAACTGGATTGACATCCACTTGTCAACATGCGGCCATTTCTGTGCTTTAGTATTCCCTCTCCTCTTGCTTGCGAACTTCTTGAAACCACTTCTTCTCATCTGCTCTTCTTCCATCTTCTTTCTGATCACGGGAACTCCAGAAACAGAAGCAGCAGTTTTCTTGGCTTGCTCAACTTGGAGTGTTTTCAGAGCACTTCTTGTATTGAAGACTTTCTTTTGAGGCTCAACCTCAGATTCTTCAATATCCAGAATCAACTTCCTTTGAGTTGGCTTAGAAGCCTTAGCTCTTTTGCCCTCAGGCTCCACAAACGCCACAGCCTTTCTTTTAGTGGGCAATTCAGCTCCAGCTTGGCTTGTCCCAACTCTTCTTCTATCACTCAGTTTCTCTGCAGCTACTTCTTGCATTGTTTCTTCTAAAACCTGAGTGTAGACTGGCTTCTCCACCATCTTGAACTTCAGCTTTTCAGTGGCCTCGACTTCTTGCATGGCTTCAGCAATGATTTTCTTTTCTGCATCTTTACCAGCCTTTCTTGCCAAAGTATGTTCCAATAACTTTCTCAGTTCAGCTCCGGGTCTTTCCCCCTTCTTGGAACCATACTTGGGCAGAAGTCTGGAGAGTGCTGTGTCCATATGATACTGCTCTTTGCTGACACAACGCACTTCCCCTGCCAACTGATCTTGCTCCTCTTCGAGCCTTCTTAGGTGGTTCTTCGCCACGGAGAACTCTTCAGACATATGAGCAAATTGGCTGGAGAGAGCTTCCTTGAACATGTCTGTCATTTTGGCCATGAGCATTGAGCTCATCTCCTCAACAACATTCTTCACCAGCATCTCATTCTTCTCCACCAATTTTGCTTCAAGATATGCAGTCCTTTCCTGATGCTTCTGCTTCAGCTCTGCACTTATCTCAGCTTTGACCCCTTCCATTTTCTCTTCCATCTTTCCTTCTATGGAGGTCGAACTTCTCGGTCAGTGTTACGAAGTTACAGTTGATTAGAAGAAGAACTCAAGCTTTCCATCTTGATCTTGGTTGGCAATACCTCCTCCATCCCGAGCAACTTTGTTCAGGATTGGCTCAACCTTCTCCAGTTTCTCCATTATTGGGGTGAGATCAATCTCCGGAGCATATGAGATCTGTTGTTTCTCTGATTTGGTTTGTTCGGCTGAGTCTCGATCTGAGCACAAGCTTGATCGAACTTGGGCTTCGGACTTCGGTCTGAGTCTGGGTTTCACCCTGAGCTTGGGTGTCCACGAGCCCTCTGCGTATATCAGACATTATAGAATTAAAGATAGGTACTTCAGTAATCCTGGCATAATTTTTAATAGTGCCAAAGGTTACCTGAAGGCTAACTTCTGTCTGAGGATGTTCGACAGCAGGCTCTTCAGCATCAGTTTGGTCTTTCTCCTTCTGAGATTGACTCTTATCATCCCCTTGTTGGTCCCCATCTTGAGATTTGTCTTTGGAGCTCGGGGCACCAACTTCAGCATCCTTCCTCTCAGCAATTTTCTTCTTAACCAGCTCATCAAAGTCAGAAGTTTTCATCATGAGCTTGGTTTTCCTGAATCCTGAGAATTTAGTAAGCAGAGTTGTTTCCTCGTTCCACCAGTCTTCACCTCTGAATGAAGCTATGTTGAGCATTTCGGGAAGAGTCTGGTTGAGGATGTAGACTGTTGACCTCAATCTGAAGAAGATGTCTTGGAGGTCAGGGAATGAGCTAAGCTCAGGGTAGCGGTCAAGGATGAACCGTTCCCCCTTGCTTCGCCATTCAGTCTCTTCAGCTTCACCCTTCTTGAGCTTCGGGCTCTCAGGTTCAGTAGAAAAATATGTTGAAGGATCAAGTAATAGATCACTCAGGAGCTCATCAATGTTCATCGGCTCCTGAGGCTCAGCAATATCTGAGGGTTGGGCGGCTGGCTCCTCGGTCCTGAATCTGAAGCGGTTACGAGGTGCGAGTGGTGCTTCCTCGGCATGAATACGGCAGTTTCGAGGTCTGCGGCGAGTGCTTCCTCGTGCAGAATCTGAACTTGCTCTGAGGTCTGAGGTCCTTGGAAAATTTCTTGAGAGAACTTGTCAGAGCTTAGTGACGTCTCAAGAACCTCAGAGAAGACTTGCTCCTGTGCCATTGAGATAGCCTGAGCCAATACATGTAAAGGCGATTTCTGAGCTTTTTGGCTCTCAGGTTGTATCTCCTCAGTCTCACTCTCCTCCTCATCAGTGAGAACCACCAATCTTTTGCGCTTTGGAGCAAGGGTCTTCTTCTTCAATGTTTCACCCTTCTCCCTCTTGATCTCCAACAAAGCTTTCCCCCTGGCTTTTTGGGCTTCTTCAGTAGCAGCTGATGATTCCACTTTCTTCTCTTTCTTCCCTTTTATAGTCTTCTTGGTGGAAACAGGCTTGAACATCACCTTAGACTTAGGGAATGGAGTGGTGTTGGCAAAGATATCCTCCTCATCTCGACACATCTCCAAAATAAAGGCTATTTTGGTGGCATGGAGTATCTTGCCTTTTATTGAGATAGATCCATCCTCCTTCTTTATGAGTTTGGCCTGGTCACTCACCACCTTAATCAGATATTTTAGCCAGTTGAAATCCTTGGTGGGTGAATCTTCTATTGCCGCCATCAATCGGAGTTTGGGAGTGTTAATCTGCTCAAAGCTCCCCGATCTACTCATAATACTCTTACTCACAATATCCATCAAACTCTATATTTTGGCTTCAAATGCCTCTTATTTAAGGTCGCCTCAAACTTAATAGGATGTTCAGTAATCCTATCAAGATATTCTTGCTCCCGACCTAACATATAAGTTGTGGGATCCTCTCCTCTATCACACAACTCAAAAACATCATTTAAATTTTTAGGGATTATATACAACTCCCATACAAAATCTACATACTTCGATGTATGCTCTAGATGCGAAACAGAAATTTTGGACTCAATATTATCATCCTCATCTATTTCCATATTAGAGACGAAATCTATTACCTCTCTAGAGTATTCGCCCTCTGGTTGGCTTGCGACTAGATTCGTCAGTTTTGCTAGTCGGATCAAGTGAAGCGCCTCTTCTTCATGAGCCGCGTTGGATGTACTTTCCAGTGATACTACATATTCATACCATGGCTTATTGGATTTAGCCAGTTTGTCGAATATGGTGTAAGTCATTTTGAGAAATTTTGAAGGTTAGGGTTTGAAAATGACAATTTCTGGGCAAAGGAGATTTTTATTTTCAGAGTGATTTTGGGAATGAGGGTTTAATAAAATGGATTGAATGGCTTCTCAAGGAATATATAGACCGATTCGTGGGAAGTCGTATCGATTTGATGAAAATCAACGGTTGAGATTGATCACAGATTAATCGGGTATGCGAAAAGACGATCTCACGAAAAGTACGCCGCCATTTTAACCTCATTGGTGATTAATTGAACAGAGCAATTAATGAATGTTGACCTTTCTTCGGCATTTCAAAGATCCCGCCCAAAAACATTCTTCAGGTGTTTTGTATTTATTGCAAATGATTACTGAGTTTCACTTAAGCAATAAATGAGTTGCATGAGTCATTACTTCTTCAGACTAATTTCCCTCTATCAGTCTTACTGAGTATTGACTTTGATAAAATGTCATGATGATCTTTGAAGTCTTGAGCGGGTTCGAAGATAATCTTGAAATCTTGACCTTGATACCTGAGTTTCTCAAGACTCAGTTCAGTATTTCCAATTTTATCTTGAGTTTCTCAGTAGAATTCTGAGAGAACTTCATGCATCTGAAAACCTTCAATTTTTCAGATTTTACTCTATACACCTAGATCCAACGTCCCTAATTCAACTGATAGTTCCTGAAATCTTGATTCAGCCAATGGTTTAGTCAAGATATCAGCTCTCTGCTTATCAGTATGAATTTTCTCCATCCTGATGTCCTTTTTCTCTACATGATCTCTGATGAAGTGATGTCTGATATCCACATGCTTACATCTGGTGTGCAATACCGGATTTTGTGAAATAGCAATGACACTATTATTATCACAAAATATTGGTACTTCATTGGCTACAACCTTATAATACCTTAATTGTTGTCTGAGCCAAAGAATCTGAAAGCACAAAAATGACTTCCTTCTGCAGACCATGTATTCAAACTTGAGTAGATCTTGGTTGCTCGAGGTCTATTTCTTTGAAAACCGGGATATCGGTTTACTTCAAGAAATTGACAAGTTCCTGTAGTGGACTTCTGGTAAATCTTACACCTCCATAATCCAACATCTGAATAACCAGTTAATTCAAGGTTATCATCAGCTGGATACCACAATCCTCTATTCACTGTGCCTTTAAGATACTTCAGTATCTTTTTGGCAGCCTCCATGTGACTAGCCTTAGGATTAGCTTGGTATCTTGCACATATCCCAACAAAGAAATGTTATATCCGCCTACTTGCTGTGAGATAGAGCAATGATCTAATGATCCCTCTATAATCAGTGTGACTTACCGATTTGCCTTCAGGATCAGGATCCATCTTGTAGTTAGTATTCATGGGAAGTCTAACTGCATTGCAATTCTGTACACCATATTTGGCAATCAGATCTCTGGTGTACTTTGCTTGGTTGATGAAAATTCCTTCCTTTGATTGTTTCACTTGAAGACCTAGAAAGAAATTCATCTCCCCCATCATAGACATCTCAAATTTGCCTTTCATCAGTGTAGAAAACTTTTCACACTGGCCCGATGATTTGGAGATCCAAAATGATGTCATCTACATATATCTCGAACTAGTAAGATATCTTCCCCATCTTCTATCTGAACAAAGTTCTATCAATGACTCCTTTGACAAACCATGGTCGAAGAAGAAACGCGAAAGGGTATCATACCATGCTCGGGTGCTTGCTTAAGACCATACAAGGCTTTTCCGAGCTGTAAAACTTGGTCATTCATGCGAAACCAGGAGGTTGTTCCACATAAACCTCTTCTTTAAGCACACCGTTCAGAAATGCACTTTTCACATCCATTTGATAGACTGTGAACTTCATGTGGGCAACATATGCAAGAAACAATCTGATGGCTTCTAGTCTTGCAACAGGTGCAAAGGTTTAATCATAATCCAAGCCTTCTTCTTGGGAATAACCTTGTGCAACTAGCCTTGCCTTGTTTCTTACAATGTTGTTGTTCTCATCTCTTTTATTCTTAAATACCCACTTGGTTCCAATAACATTGTGCCTTTCAGGCCTATCCACTAGCTCCCATACTTCATTTCTTGAGAATTGATTCAGCTCTTCTTGCATAGCAGTAATCCAATGAGAATCTTGTAGAGCTTCTTCAATCTCAGTTGGCTCATTCTCTGATAGGAAGCAGCAGAATAGTGCACTTTCACCATGGAACCTTCTTGTTTTAACACCATCAGTTAGATCACCCACAATCTGACTTGTAGGATGACTATATAACCACCTTCTTCTAGATGTTCCCCCTTCAATAGTATCCTCAACATTTGAAATTTTAGGTTCAGGCAGTTCATTAAACTCAGGGAACAACAGAAAAGGAGAAATGGAATCATCTTCCTCAGGGGAAATTCTATTCAGAACATTGTCTGAGACATTTGTTCCCCTTTGGTTGATAGATTCAGAAATTGCCTCAGTTGTGACCACATCTTCATTGGCATCACATACCTGAGTCTGAACTGGTGTCTGTTCAGATTGGTCAGCTTCGGTGTGTTGGCTTTCCTTCAGTGGAGAATTTCCATCCTGAGTCTCACCATCCTGAGTTCCATTCTGAACTTCTTTGTCTGAGTCTGAGTCACTCCATTCATAGAAGGTGATTGACTTCTTCTTTTCAGGTTCAGTGGATGTTTTGTCATTCTTTTTCAGGCTTAGTCTGGTGATTCTCTTGGTCAGTTCTCCTGCATCATGTTCCTGTTTCTTCTGAACACAAGTAGATTCATCAAAAATAACATGAGGTGTTTCTTCCACAATAAGAGTCCTACAGTTGTAAACTCTGAAAGCTTTACTGACTTCAGAATATCTTAAGAATATTCCTTCATCAGCTTTGCTATCAAATGTTTTCAACTGATCTTTAACATTATTGTGTATGAAACACTTGCAACCAAACACACGAAAGAAAGAAACAAGAGGCTTCCTTTCATTCCAAAGCTCGTATGGTGTTTTGCCTTGACTCTTGGTCAGCATGGATCTGTTTTGTGAATAGCATGCAGTGTTGACAGCTTCAGCCCAAAATCTTTTAGGGATATCAGCTTCAGCTATCATGGTCCTTGCAGCTTCTTTTAGAGTTCTGTTCCTTCTTTCAGCAACACCATTTTGTTGAGGGGTCCTTGCAGCTGATGTTTCATGAGTAATTCCATTTGCTGCACAATAATTAGATATAATATGATTTATAAATGATGTTCCTTTATCAGATCTGATTTTGACCACACTCAGGTTCTTTTCAATACTGGGCCTTTTCAGTAGTTTAGGCAGTTTTATCTGAGTCTCTTTCTTACTGAGTAAGAATATAACCCATGTATATCTTGAGTAGTCATCAACTACTACGAGTGTATATTTCCTGCCAATAGTGCTCACTGGTGTTACTGGACCAAAAAGATCCATATGCAACTACTTAAGTATTCTCTCTGTAGAAACATCTACTTTGCTTTTAAATGATGCTCTAATTTGTTTTCCTTTTTGGCACGCATCACAAACATGTTCCTTACTGAACACTTCATTTGGCAACCCTCTCACAAGAGCTAATCTTGCAAGTTTATTCAGGGTTTTGAAATTCAGGTGATTCATCCTTTTATGCCATAACCAACTAGTATCTGTGGAACTTTTTGCAACCAAACATGTATCTTTAGGAGTTGAACTCCAATCAGCAAGATACACATTTCCTTTTCTTGTACCAGTCAGTAGTATTTTCTGTGAGATATCTTCTTTCACATAACATAAGTTCTTAGAGAACTCAACATTAAATCCCTTATCACAGAATTGGCTTATTGAAAGCAAATTATGCTTCAATCCAGATATATATGAAACACCATGGATATGAACTGAATCGATTTCCAAAGTTCCATATCCTTCAGTCTTTCCCTTGGAGTTATCTCCAAATGTGATCTGAGGGCCTCTTTGCTCTACATAGTCACTGAGTATTTGCTTGAATCCTGTCATATGTCTTGAGCATCCACTGTCAAGATACCATACAGCAGGGGCCATTTCATCCCCACTCATCAGTGCTATGTGATCTTCAATCAGCTCAGTGCCCTTGTTTTTCTCCTGAAAAACAGATCAATTCTTAGGTACCCAATTTGTGTAGGGTCCTACCATGTTAGCTGTACCTTTCGGAATCCAAATCTGCCTGACAACTCTAATCACTTTAGAGTGGCTGATCTGTCTTCCATAAACATCTACATACACATTTACTACTCTGGGTGCCTTAGCAGTTTCTTGTGTATGAGTGCTAGCCTTGGCATGAACATGAGCCTTATAATTTTTCTTTGGTACAGGCCTTTTGTCCCATTGCTTTGGCTTCTGTGCAGCTGGTCTGAATCTTTGTTGACTTGGGTTCAGGTAACCTTTACCCTTAGGCAAGTGGGGTTTAGGTTCCCTGTACTGAAATAGGGGTCTTTCAGTATTCTGAGGACTTGGTCTTTTCAGTTGAGAATGTCTCTGCTGAGTGTTTCTCTTCTGAAAATTCCTCTGCTGGTTCAGTGTAGATCCTTTCAGGTTTGCATTCTTAGCCTGAGGCTTCGAAGTACTTGCCTGAAACTTTCCTACTGAGTGGTCAGGTTTTCTAGCCTTCACCTGAGGTTTGGGCTTTATTACCTGATCATTCAGTTTTACTGGAACCATGGGTCCTTTTCCCTTGTCTACAACCTTGGGCATTTCTTCAGTTCGAAGTGTAGGTGTCACTGGTTTAACAAAGATTGTCTTCTTGCTACTTGATGCAGCATTCAGATGACCTTGTGAGGTTCCCCCTGGAATGTATCCCAATCCAGATTTTATAGAGGCAGGTCTCTGATAACTCTGAATTTCATCTATTACTTTAGATGTAGTATTCAATAGAGTTAGCTTTTTCTGCGCACTATCCTCACATTTTTGTAGAGTTTCATGCTTCTCAGAGAGGTCATTGAACTTAGTTCTGACCAGCTGAATCTCCTCAGTGGATTTCTCTAGTTTTTTATTCAGGGTCTCTATCTACTTCTCTTTCTCTGAGAGTTGTACTTTCATAACATCTGGTTCATCAGTAGCTCCCATTAATTGAGAAGTGATTTCAGTATTGCTAGAGTCTTTCCACTTAAGATTTTCAGCCTTCAGTTCTTTGTTCTGCTCTTGAGTTTCATTTAGCAGTTCTTGTAAAACAGCATAGTCCTTCATCAGACTCTCAAAAGAATCCATCAGGTCAAATTGACTGTTTACAGTGAAACTTGATAACTCTTGTGCTAGTGTAGGAGCAACAACAGAGAAAGAAGAGTTTACCTCCTCCACAGCCATCAGACAGATGTCATCACTGTCACTTTCTGAGAACATTTCATCTGAAAATGACCTTTCTTTTGAAAATGACCTTGAAAATGACCTTTCTTTTGGCAGTTATAGCATATGTTGGCATCATCATCCTGATCACTTTCTTCTTTAGACTTTGAATCTTTCTTTTTGGATGAAGATCCTTCAGCTTTCAGGTCTTTTCTCTTTTCAGTTGGTTTGTCCTCAGCTTTCTTCTGGTACCTGTGATTCCTGTAATAGTTTTTATACTTTCCATATCGACTATTAAGTCTTTCAAACCTCCTTGCCATCAGTGCTAGCTTATCCTCAAGCTCATCCTGATTTTTAGCAAGGGAGTTCTCAGACTCTCTAGTTTTACAGGTTTTATCCTTGGCCTTGAAAGCCACATTTTTACTAGATGATGAATCATCTTTGCTGTCAGCTTTCTTTAATTTCTTATCAATTACGAACTCGTAAGCTTTCAGCTCAGAGAAGACTTGTTGGTACGGCATTGAATTAATATTTTTGGTGTTTTCAATCACCACTGCATGAATATCCCATTTCTTAGAAAGACCTCTAAGAATTTTAAATTCAACTTCTCTTTGTGGATATCTCTTTCCAAGTGCATTCAGATCATTCATAATACTAGTGAATCTGACTTCCAATTTGTCTATAGATTCACCATCTTCCATTTCAAAACTATCAAACTTTCCAATGGCAACTGAAAGCTTGTTCTCCTTGATATGATCTGTGCCTTGGCACATTACTGCTAGTGTATCCCAAATTTCTTTTGCAGTATTACAGTGAGAAATCATTCCCATCACACCATCATCAATTGTACTGTATAGTGTGTCTTTGGCAATATAGTCTAGATTGACTAACTTCCTCTCCTCAGGAGTAAGTTGGTCATCAGACTTAGGAAATTCTGTCCTGGGATCATTTCTCTCATTCTCTGTTCCTCTGGGATTCACCACAGTAAATTGTAATGGCCCTTCAGAGACCACTCTCCACATACGTTCATGTTTAGAATACAGATGAGCTTGCATTCTCAGTCTCCATAAATCATAGTTCTCTACTGAGAACATGGGAAGTTTCTTAGAAGACATTATATCTGAGTCTTTTAAGATATCAGCAAATAAGATCTGTTCAGATAGACCACAAGCATTTTAGCAAATAAGACTATGGTCAACAAAGCAGGTGGTCAAGTTGAACCACTGCTCTGATACCACTTGTTGGTCAGTCTTGACGCGAGTCTTACACATGTATGGGGGAATACACGTGTTGATGATTTTAAAACTTTTTCTTCATCGAGGTCGATTAGGTCAGTTGTTCCGATGATTTGGTCCCGAGAAGCACAAATCATACGAGTCAAAAGTCTACGAGACGGTGATCTCGAGCCGCTTTCAAGAACCTCGGATAATCCCAACCGATCCTCGAAGTTTTGAATTATCGAGCTTGCTTGAAAAAGCTACTCGGACAATGCGGAATGGTTGGCCCTAAGTTTATACTCGTTTTATGCTTTTGCTGAAAACCTTCATTTTAATGGAATAGTGATTAGGCTGTGATTCAGTTAGATGCAACTTCAGTGGATTGATTCCAACTGAGTATCAGTGAAAATATGCTTTCAATTCAAAGTAATGCAACAGTTAATCAAAGCAAAACAGAAAGCAAATAACACAAGCAAGTTATAGTGGTTCGGAGACTCAAGCTCCTACGTCCACTCTCTCGATCTCTTCAGAGAAATTCACTAATCACTTCCTAAGGTTTTCTGACTACCTCTGTAGTTTACTAACCTTTCTATTTTGAGCTTTCTGACTCCTCCTGAGGTTACTTACTCCAAAACACACACAAGCTTTCTGACTATCCAAGATAGTTTACTCACTTCTTCTCTAGAGCTTTCTGACTACCTCAATGTAGTTTACTAACTCTTTACAACTCCAATCTCACCAACAATCACACTCAAACTACCTTACAAAGGGTTTGGGATTTCTTGGTTGGTTTCCAACTAGGATGAGATATCCTTTACAATTAAGAACAATGCAAAGGCTAGGATATCTCGACTAAGCTTTGGATATATCTTATCAAGCTAGGTTTAGTGGAATGAGCTCTCTTCGATATAAAGCACTTGGGAAATTCTTGGGTTTTCGAGTGCTTCAACTTGCAATAATAAGTTTGAGCTCTTGAGTTGCTTACAAATTTTCCGTAACCTTCAATGTAGAGGGTCACAAGTATTTATAGGCATACACCAATGTCACTCTTGAAAAACTATATGTTGGAAGAGATAGCTTCGTGAGTTTCCTCTTATGGTGTGTGATGAACGGCTATATTTAGGGTTTGAAACTCCCTAGCACGTTTTTAGGCAAAACGACTTTTTCATGTAGTTGGTCATCACTTTTTTGCGATGCGGAACATAGTACTCTTGACATGTTTTGATTTTTATTCTTTGTCGATGTCGATAAAAATCTGATGATGTCTTCTTCTTTTTGAATTTTGTCTTCAGTTAAATGTAGACAAACACAACGGCTCTTTTTGGTCAATATCTCTGAGTGATATAACCTTAACAACACTTTGTCTTAGTTCCTTTTGTCTGCATGGGAATGTCTTGGGCAATATCTATTTTTCTAAGCAATCGCGTTCTTCTCAGTATTGCATCTTTCGGATAGATATTTTTGATTGCCTCGGAACATTGGGTTTATCTTGAGCATTTAGTACATTCTTTGAGTCTTGATTAATTCGTGCCTTGATATCCTTGGTCTTGATCTTGATCTTACATCTTACGTGTCTTACGAGTCTTGATGTCTTACGAATCTTCACGGATATCTTGGTGATATCTTGACTCTTCATCTTTGAGTCTTGATTTCTCGATTTCTCCTTTGAGTCTTGATATCTCGATTTCTCCTTTGAGTCTTGATTTCTCGATTTCTCCTTTGAGTCTTGATTTCTCGATTTTCTCCTTTGAGTCTTGATTCTCGATTTCATCTTTGAAACTTGAAACTTCGTTTCATACTGAAACTTCAGTTTCTTCAGAAACTTACTGAGTCTTCAGAATCTATCCTGATCTATATCTGCGGACTATACATTGTGCAGATAACATCCTGAACACTCTAAAACTGAATCCTGACTCAACTATCAAGATTATCCTGAACATGTCATACTCAGGGGTTTTGGGATCTAATCAAAATCTTCTTTATTAAATTCATCTCCCAACAGTAATATTTGAGTGCACGTTGCAAATTGTTTAATTATTGTATAAATTAAGTGTAAATAATTTGGGGATTAATTAATAATATTAATAAATATAAGAATTAAAGTAAATATAAAAATATATAATACATAGATTTAGTAATATATAGTATAGTATATATATGTGTACATATAATAATAATAATAATAATAATATAAAAGAAGTAACTTACCTCTTAAGAAGCATTAAGGCGGTGGAGGCATATATATGCCCACCAATCAACTTTGGTTAGAAAGAGTGAAACACACCCACACTCGCCGCCATAGGAGAAGCCTAGAAGAAAAAGAAAAAAAAAAAAAAGAAAGAAAAGCGAGAGAAGGGAACGAAGGTGAGATTGAGGTGGTAGATAGGACTTCAAGGTTGTGCAATCGATATAGTTGGGCTCTATAAAACGGTTTAGGAGTTTGAGGTAGCAATATTTTGCGGATTCGAGGTAAGTAGAAATTCATTTGCAACTACAATGCATAAACATAATATTATTTGATTTATTTGTGATTAATTGACAATACATGGATAATATGTGGATTGTGAGATTTGATTGACATTCAGTGATCACTGTAGAAAGAGATGTTAAGCTCGATATTTGATGTAAACTGGGTATGAGAAATGTGAAAGTTGTGAGTTAATCTGTGTTGCTTTGCATCATGCATATCATGCATTATCATGAAATGAGATTTGATCAAATGATGTGATCTGGTCACTGATTATACACCGAGGACGGAAGGGGCGACCTGGGAGTGGTAGTGACCAGGTAACTCCTGGCGGGCTGTCCAGAGTAAGCCACCGTTTTATATATGTTATGAGCTCATGCCGGTGTATAACAGTGAGTCAGGGGGCCCTAAGAGTGTTTCATAAATAAATTGGTGATTTCAAAAGAGAGTGCATGGGGAGGATTTTCAAAGATTTACAGCATCATGCATAATTTCTGCTTACTGAGATTTATATGTCTCACCTAGTTTATGCATTGTAGGTAATCTTGTCAACTTGAACTGGAGGTGGTTGGAGTACCTGCAGATTCTGAGAGTTGTATACATGGATGACGACATGTGGGGCTTGCGTTCGAGTTGTAGTATACATATATATAATTTTGTTTATTATGAGTCCTTCTTATAAATTTTTTAAGTGTTCAAAGGATTTGTCATTCTGTTAACTATTTATTAAAAAGAAAAAGAGATAAGAAGTCACAAGTCATTTCTCGTAAATTTATTTCGAATATATTATTTATTTGGTTATCTGAAAGTGGTCGTGACACTCAGAGTACTAGCTTTAAGGGTAACCGGGATATACGTGTCCAACACGTACTCAATCTTTTCTTGCCTTAGCACCAAACACATGTTTCGGTGCCAGTCTAGAAAATTTTGGCCTAGCCAATTTAGTTTGTTTCCAAAACACATCTCAATAACAGTTATACATTTCAAATAACAAAGAGAAATAAAATAAAATGGTAACTAAACACATAATTCCTATGATCAATATTCAATAATCAAAATAAACATGGCCTTTCTTTTGTGTTTATTTTGTCTCCATTATTTTAACATACTTAACGACCTCATCGGAAAAGTACGAATTTATATCAAATATAAATTATAATGGACTAGGATCCACATTACTACTATCATAATCCCATCGAGGACCGATCATTACAATAGCATAACTGGTAGGTCTCCAAACCAATTACAAAATTGCAATTCCTAGTTTGTCGAACCTAGTTCAACTGATGTCCCTTATCCTTTGTTCCCCGTGAGGGCTAGCGAAATAAAGTTAAGTTGGTTTACAACCATCAAGTGACGACACTACGTGTCCCTATAAAAGTCCCGTTAGATGTAGATCCGAGGAAAAAACGAGGGTCTTTAAGTACTTATTGGAACGAAATCTCCGGTTTACTTTTAATTTTGATGGAAGACATCTTATCAAATTAATGAGAAAACCATATTTTAGTGAGGAACATTTTAAAGTCGGGGTATTAATTGTTTAATCGAGATCCAACATGTTAATCTACATCACATTTGAGCAATTATTGGGCGCCGCCTACCCAAACATGATTTACACGGACTAACATTTATATGGGCGCCGTCTACCCAAGCATTTAATACGGTCCGACAAATATTGGGCGCCGCCCACCCAAACAATCATAATGTGGACGTAAAATGCGTTAACAGAATATAAAACATGTTAACCAAGTGAGAATTAATAACTCGTTTAATTCTTTAAACCATAATTTTAAAATCCAATTTTAAAATAAGTTTAATAATTAAATTCATTATTAATATTAGCTTTTAATTAATCCAATTAATTAAGTCCGTCATTAGTCCAACTAATACGTTTTATTAAAATAAGTAATCAAGTGAGATTTAATAATTCTTTTTAAACGAATTTTAAAATCCAATTTTAAATTTAATTTTAAAATTATTAAACTGTGATAGTTCAATTAATTATTTACTTTTGGTCCAACCAATTATCCATTTTCAAAATTAACATTTTATAATAATTACCAAAAATAGATTTTAATTATTTGTTGTTTAGGGGCTCAGGTGCAATTTCCAAAATTGCACGGGAGTGTCTGTTCCAAATTAAATTTGCAAAACAACCCTCTGCCATCACCGCCCAAATCCGACAGCATCCAATCTGTAATTCGGGACAATCGTTTCCAAATACCAATCCAGAATTCTCATCAATCACAATTAATTTTCAGAATTAATCTAATTAACTCATCAAATTTCAGTCAAATTGTATCAATAAAAAAGAACAGAAAGCAACTGGATCGAACGAAGCGAGGTAAGGGTCAGCACGGCCGTCAATGGAAACGACTTCGAAGAGATGATACAAGCCTTAAATGCTTGGGGTTTCTGCGAATCGTCGCCGTGATGGGGTTACCGAGAACAGGTCGCGTCGTGTTCACACGAGCGAGTGCTCACCAACTCCGTCGCTCAAGCGCGTGTTAGTGTTAGTGTCCTAGAGATAATCCATTGTAAGGACATAATACTCAGATAATATTCAGTGTTGGTTTAATATTATTGTTTGTTTAATATTAAATGTATGGCATTACACTTATTAGAATATTATGTTTAATTGTTTGCATTTGTTCTTATTTGTGTTTCCTTGAATCATTGTTGTCATTGAGTGAGTGAGAACTCAGATGACCTAAACATGATTCTCAAATAGCTCCAATCGAGGATCATCAAGAATGGGATATTGATGATGCAATGGAGATTGGCGTGCGATCTGCATCATACTCTTAGAGAGTGTAGTGAGATCTCACTTACTAAGAGATACTAGGTATCTCATGATGGATGCACAAATACCTTAGAGGGTATTGGTATACCCATCGGAGAAAAGTTTGATGTAGTTCCACTATATGTGTCTACGGGTGTCTCGGTTAGTGGGAGCGATGCGATGCTCCTTTGACTTGAGGTCAATAAGCACGACATGTGCGGAGTGATGAACTTTGACCATGACCGACACTTGCACCCATCTATGGGTAGATATGGCTTTGATTGGGTTCATCACGAAATGCATGTGCGTGGTAGTTGAGCCAAGAAAAGGATTCATTCCTCAAAATGGATTTAGAGAGAATACTCATCTTCTCATCATAATTGGATTAAAGTCATTGGCCAATGCATGTCAACTTGGACTTTGTGGCCAAATGTGACACAAGTGATCAATTAGTGATTGGAGATAAATTGATTAAGTTATTTGCATAGACACTTCATCATGTTCAAGACTAATCGAGTATTCGTGAATGAAAGGAGGAAATTGTAATAGCCCATGTTACAGTTACAGGTAGTTGCACGTTTCTCGCAATGTACCTCATATATTGAGAATGTCTGATTTATTGTCTAGGGTTCAATTAAGACCGTTAGTTTGACTAATCGCTCGATATATGAGGGCCTATGGATCACACAATAAACCCCCGTGTACGGATTATCGTTGGTTGATTAAGTATTAAATTAGATTTAATATTTAATTTATGGAGAATTAATAATATATTAATTTAGAATTAATTATTATTACTATTTAATTAAATTAGATTTAATTAAATAGGAATCCCAAACAATATTATGGAATATTATTGTAGGAAAATATCCGTAGGGAAAAACATATCTTTGAGATTTGTTTTGCAAGATTAGGAATTATCTTCCTAATAAAGATTGCTTAAGATTTAAGCCAATATCTCCCTATATATATGACATCCTGGGATTCAATATTTACTACAACAAGAAAACCTAGTTTCTCCATAAAATCTAGATTAGGAATATTCCTAGCAAATTCCGTCTCAGATTCAACGTTTGCAAATCTGTGCAAATCTGTTTACGGGGATTACGTGGATACCATAGTTGAGAAATCTGCTATCGAATTACTGTAAGATTTCTCGTTATGATTATTGTAATCATTTATGCAATTATATGTTCGTTTTTGGTGAACTGTTTATTTTCGCTGCGCATGTATTACGTGTTTACGTGCCTCTAAATTCCAACAGCGCGCTGGTGCGTTGCTCCGTCAAATGGAGAATGAGTTGACAGCCGCTAATCGACGCGAAGCGTCGCCGCCGCAAGGGGCGAAGAAAATCTCTGTAGAAATAGAGACCATGCTGCCGCCTCTGACGAGAAGCATATCGCGAGGAGGAACGGGTCGCACCCACAAATCCAGGCGAAAACACCGGGTGTTTCGCTGGTCGACGAATCCGTTGCCGTGAGAAGTATTGCGGGTTACCGCTTGCGACGCAAGGCACGATGCCTAGCGCCATCCTCTTACGACGCTGCGAAACACCGCCGCGAGTCGACGGCGTGGGAGACGAAAAAGGCGACGACGAAAGGGGTTTTCCCAGAAAACCTTAATTTCATAAGGAAGATGACTCGCCCAACATTAACAACAAAATTAAAGTGGTGCGGTTTTGTCTAACAAACAGTCGCACCCGGTTCTTTAAAAAAAAAAATTAAAAGCAACTCAATTTGTAATTAAATCAAGAGCCTGAAGCTCTGATACCACTGTTGGAATTTAGAAGCATGTAAACATGTAATACATGCGCAGCGGAAATAAACAGTTCACCAACAACGAACAATTAATTGCATAATTAAATACGAGTAAACGTAAACAGAATTCTTACAGTAATTCATTTACAGTTTTCTCTACTATGGTATCCACGTAATCTCCAATCACGGACTTGCATGGATTTGCTAGTGTTGAATCCTGAGATGAATTTGCTAGGAAAATTCTAACTCTAGATCTTATGGAGATAATAATAAATTAATGTTGTTTGTGAATTCCCAAGAGGTCATATATATAAGAGTGGTCCAGCTTAAATCTTAAGCTAACTTGATTAGGAAATAAAATTCATAATCTTATAAAATAAATCTCTTAGATTTATTTCTCATATATAAAATATTTACGGATTTAATTCCCATGTATATCAAATCTCTACGGAATTTGATTCCATATATATTAAATCCCATAATAATATTCCATATATTATTATTGGGAATCATATTTAATTAAATTTAATTTAATTAAATATTGATAATAATTAATTCCAAATTAATCTATTATTAATTAATTCTCCATAAATTAAATATTAAATCCAATTTAACATTTAATCAACAAACTATAATTCGTAAAAGGGAACTACTTGTTGTGTGACCCATAGGCCCTCATATATCGAGCAATTAGTCAAACTAACGGTCTTAATTGAACCCTAGACAATAAATCAGACATTCTCAATATATGAGGTACGTTGCGAGAAACGTGCAACTACCTGTAATTGAAACATGGACTATTATGATTTTCTCCTTTCATTCGCGAATACTCAACTAAGTCTTCAACATGATGAAGTGTATATTCAAATAAATTAATCTTATTATCGCTAATCACTAATTGATCATGTACGTCACACTTAGCCACAAAGTCTAAGTTGACGTGCATCGGCCGATGACTTTGATCCAATTATGATGAGAAGATGAGTATTCTCTCTAAATCCACATTGAGAAATGAATCATATTCTTGGTTCAACTACCATGCACATGTACTTCGTGATGAACTCAATTCAATCCATATTTACCCATAGATAGGTGCAAGCGTCGGTCATGATCAAAGTTCATCACTCCACACATGTCGTGCATATTTACCTCAAGTAAAAGGAGTATCGCATCGCTCCCACTAACCGAGACACCCGTGGACACATATTGTGGACTTACAACAAACGGTTTCTCGGATGGGTATACCAATACCCTCTAAGGTATTTGTGCATCCATCATGAGATACCTAGTATCTCGTAGTAAGTGAGATCTTACTACACTCTCTAAGAGTATGATGCAGATCGCACACCAATCTCAATTGCATCATCAATATCCCATTCTTGATGATCCTTGATCGGGGCCATTTGAGAATCATGCTTAAGTCATCTGAGTTCTCACAACCTCAATGACAGCAATGACTCATGAGAACACTTGTATGAATAAATGCAAACTATCAAACATAATATTTAAACAAGTGTATTGTCGTACATTAATATTAAGTGAACTATAATATTAAATCAAACTGAATATCATCGAGTATTATGTCCTTACAATAGATTGTCTCTAGGACACTAACACTAACAGTGTTTGTAGGGGCGGCCATGCCATAAGCATGCAAATTTGTCTTTTCTAGTTGTTTGACCCTGATACTTCATATCTTGCTCTTTTAGACAAAGTATATACGTGTCGAACTCTGGTTGGTTGACAAGTACACATATGCGGCACTTAGTCAAATCTTTTCTTCACATTCCTCTGATCTGATCTCGTATGATTTGACATAAATTGTTCATAGTATCTGACTAGAGCTGGCTCCAAATGAGTCATCTGGCCTTGTACCAGTTGAGCATCAGATCAGTCTGCTGAACTGATCTGATATGAATCTTGAGACTCTACTGACATCTTCAATTAGGTAGATCTTCTGATCTTCAGTTGTCTTGTGTTCTTCGAATCTTCTTGTCTACACTAGACTATTCTGATATATTGAGTTCCCCCTCAATATATGACCTAACTCTAAAGATATATCAACTGTCTAACATGGTCAGCTGGTTTTCTATCTGATCATCAGTCAACTAACACGTTTGACTGGTCCTATTACATGTGTTTTGAAATTTTCATCAAAACTATAAATTTTCCCTACAAATAATACTAATCAAGTTTGTAAATATAGGCTCACGATTTGTACTTTTTATGAGAAGCGGACTTCTTAAAATTATCTAATATTTAGCAGAGGTAAATAACATTAACTAGAATATGTAGCAGATGTAAATTATCTAATATTTAGCATTGGCAAATATATATGTTTCCAAGTTAGATAAGCACCATACTAAAAATCTAATGATCATGTCATCTACATCGCTAGTCGGGCAATGTGGGTGGTTAAGATCTGGGAATTTAGCCACCGTCCCTCCACTGCACTCCTTCTTAATCCGTAATATGTTAATAAGATTGGGGGTGAGTAAAATCACTATAACAATTTGGTCTAGTAAGAGAGAGACGCGGATAAAGACAGAAGGGGAAGCAGATGAAATAGAAGGAGCGGCATTTTGTTCATACAGTAGCACAGTTTTCTCCTTACAATAATACATGTCATATAATAATTCTATTTTCAGTACCTTACATGTTTTACTATAACGACAAGTATGTGTCCGAGAAAGGGCAAGTATGTATTCATCTCCTTAATTATAGTAACATATATTTGTCCTACAGAAGCACATGTTTGTCTTTATAATAGAGCAGGTTTGTAAATGAGTTTTCTTGTTTTAATTTTACGTGATTTAAAAAAAAATCATTTGACCCGATCGACTGGTCAAAGATCCATAATTTTTCAGTTTCTTCCCAATTTATACCAACGTTTCAGCTAAATATTTTACAAAAGTGTCTCTTATATTATCACAATTGTGAATAATATATCTTTTAAACATATAACTTTGAACTACAAAATATCATTTTTCACTTAAAATATTATTACTTTTCATTTATAATATTATCACTTTTTGGTTCGCGCTAATAAAAGGTGTTCTACTAGTGAGCAACGTTATCTAGATTATCTACTAATTGGATCAGATTTTTTATTAATTGAGTGAAAAACGTTATATAAATCCTCCTTACATCTATTAGTGAATCTCCTTTCTCCTTCGTGGCATTATCAGTTCTCACTATTCAAATTCCTAATTTTGTTACTTATTCTGTATTTCTTAATTTGTAATTTAATATTTCAAACCCTTCTTATCCTCTTAAAACTGTAATTTTCTCATTTTTTTGCATTTATTACATTTTTATTTCTCCTTAACTTAATCGCTCGCCCGAAACTTTATTCATTATTCTATACTTTTTATTTTGTATTTTAATTAAATCTTACACATCTATTCTTTTCTTAACCACCCAAAAAATTAAAAAAACACATTGTCACTTTTCTTCTTCTTTCGTTTATTATTATATTTTAAAATGTAATCTTAGTTTAAACATTCTAAAGTTCTAATTTTTTCATTTGATAATTTACTAGTTAAATCATATGTTTATGAAACGAAGCTTCGTCTCACCCAATTTTTTGCCAAAGTATTGAGGAATAAATACTCTCCCTTCGTCCCACTATAAGGGGGTCTATTCAATTGAGATTCTATTGAATTTTTTTTACTTTAATAAGTCTGTGGATTTAAAAATCTATAGACTCCATACAAAGTTTGGCTGACTTTTTTTATTGATTTACATGGATTTTCATAGACTTGACAGGATTGTGAAATACACTTTTTTTATTGATTTACATGGAGCATAGATGCAAATGTATATGGAACACACTTGTATATAAAAAAAATTATCCAAATTGTTTAGAAAAAATACCAAAATATATTAGTTCAAAAAAAAACATTATTATTCATCATTATTATTCTCATCTTCATTTCCATCACCGTTATACCTAGGCCTCATTTCCCACATAACATTAGCAATACTCGTTCTCCATGCATTAGCTTTCGTTCTTTGTTGTAGTTGGCTTTGAGAAAGCAATTTCGTTCTTTGTTGTAGTTAACTTCCGTACTTGTTTAAATAGAAAAATATTACTTGTTTAAATATAAAAGTATTCCTTGTATAAATAGAAAAGTATTACTTGTTTAAAAGAAAAGATACTTGTTTACAAGAAAAGTATAACTTGTTTAAATAGAAAAGTATTACTTGGGTAAATGAAAAGTATTACTTGTTTAAATAGAAAAATATTACTTGTTTAAATAGAAATGTATTACTTGTTTAAATAGAAAAGTATTGTTTGTTTAAAAAAAAGTATTACTTATTTAAAAGAAAAGTATAACTTGTTTAGATGAAAAGTATAACTTTTTTTTAGAAAAGTATTACTTGTTTAAATGAAAAGTATTACTTGTTTAGATAGAAAAATATTACTTGTTTAAATAGAAAAGTATTACTTGTTTAAATGAAAAGTATTACTTGTTTAAATAGAAAAATATTACTTGTTTAAATAGAAATGTATTACTTGTTTAAATAGAAAAGTATTATTTGTTTAAAAGAAAAGTTAAACTTGTTTAGAGGAAAAGTATAACTTGTTTAACTAAATAAGTATTAATTTTTTAAATGAAAAGTATTACTTGTTTAAATAGAAAAATATTACTTGTTTAAATAGAAAAGTATTACTTGTTTAAAAGAAAAGTATACCTTGTTTAGATGAAAAATATAACTTGTTTAAATAATAAAGTATTATTTATTTAAATAGAAAAATATTAATTGTTTAAATAGAAAAACATTACTTGTTTAAAAGAAAAATATAACTTGTTTAGATGAAAAATATAACTTGTTTAAATAGAAAAGTATTACTTGTTTAAAAGAAAAGTATTACTTGTTTAAAGAAAAATATAACTTGTTTAGATGAAAAGTATAACTTGTCTAAATAGAAAAGTATTACTTGTTTAAATGAAAAGTATTACTTGTTTGAATAGAAAAATTACTTGTTTAAATAGAAAAGTATTACTTGTGTTGATGGCCAAATAATTTAAGAATTCGGATGTGGCTTGTTGAATTTGACCACCAAACAAATAAGAAATCGAACAAGAACACTGCGGGAAGAACCGTAGTTCTTCCCTGAAATGTGGGTGTAGGTATATAAGTGGAATGAGGGAAACATTCCAGTGTGTGTCCTTTTACAATGAACTGTGAGGTCCTTTATATAAAGAGGACCAGCACGACAAATCATAAGCACGACAAATTGTTAAGCACGACAAATCAATAAGCACGACAAGTCGTTAAGCACGACAAATCGATAAGCACGACAAGTCATGTGCATAAAGCATGACAAAATATATGCGTAAGCATGACAAATCACGTGGTCTCGGTGGGACCTGCTGGTCTCGGTGGGACCTGCTGGTCTCGGTGGGACCTGCTGAAATGTGATAATTCGTCCTGCTGACGTGTGAAAAATTTGGTGATGCTGACGTGTGATATATCTGAGCACAACAACTTGTTTAAATAGAAAAGTATTACTTGTTTAAAAGAAAAGTATAACTTGTTTTAGATGAAAAGTATAAATTTTTAAATAGAACAGTATTACTTGTTTAAATGGAAAATATTACGAAGGTTTTTTTCTTCTGAGCTTTCGTCTTCAGGGTTCTCTGAGAGAATACGTAGAAATCTCTGGTTGGTAGCAGAGATTTTGGAGAGTGAGATCTGTTTATATTTTTGAAAGAGAATCCAAGAAAATCCATAGAATATTAAAATCCATAAACTGTTGAATACCTAAAGATTTTATAAGACTTTTTAAAATTCGTATTGAATATCTCAGGATTTTTAAAGACTTTTAAAAATTCGGATTGAATACTCTTAGACTTTGAAAGTCTAAAAAAATCCTACAAACTCCACAACCAATACACCGCCCTAAGTTTATCACTTTCCTGTTTTATCCGTCTCACTATAAGTTTCTCATTACATAAATTAAAAAAGTAACCACTATCATTATTTTTATCCTCACTTTACACATAATATTATTCAAAACTATTCTTTATTTTTATTATTTTATTATTATTCTTTAATTAAAATACCAAAAGAAAGGAAAACTTGTGAGGGAGTATTAAAATTGCGACTTTTATATTTTTTAGTTCGTAATGAAACAGTCCAAAGTGGTGATCGATGGGAATGATGATGAATTATTGAAGTCAACAATAGAGATCATCAAAAGATGTAACACAAGAGATGGAATTTGCAGAGAGGAGATTATGATGGCGGGACTGTTCGATATACGCGGATGCGCGGCCGCTTTATCCGGCGGAGTGGTACAACATGCTGGCGGCGCTCACCCCTCACCACTCTCTTGCTTGGGACGTCGCCACCGGCAATGGCCAGGCTGCCCTCGGTGTTAGTTGCCTTTCCATCTATTTATTCACAAACATTTCCTTTTATCAAATTTGGGGAAACCCCTTTTCCCACTTGAAAAATATAATTATTATTTAGAGTTCTAAGTTTCCCTAGCCACAATGGAAGAAAGATTGTGATTTAATAAGAAAATGTAAGAAGGTCTTGAATTTATTTGCTATTAATTGAAAGCGATGTCTTGGGTAAAACATTTTACTGTGTAACTAGTTTACATTTTGTATGTATCTTTTAACAGTATTAGTTGTTTCATTAAAAGGTATTAGTGTGATGGTATTAGTTGTTTAAATGAAAGGTACTAGTTTGATGGTATTAGTTGTTTCAATAAAAGGTATTGGTTGTATTACTATAAAGTATTAGTTGCAAAATAGGTGGACTTCAGAACTCGTATACATAAGGTCAACTCTTAATTGGCAAAGTCTTATGTAAACCAATTTCACAGTGCAAATGGTTGATGGTTTGCATTTTCTGTGCATTTTCTAACAGTATTAGCTGTTTGATTAAAAGGTATTAGTAGTTTCAATAAAAGGTTTTGGTTGTTTATTATAAAGTATTAGTTGCAAAATAGGTGCACTTTAAAATCGGTTTACATAAAACCATCTCTTTATTGAAACGCTAATGGCATGGTTAAGATGGGGACTTTCTTTTTAAGTATCTTGAGAAAGCAAAGATGATTCACATGTCATATTCAAGGAATATTTAAATCTTGCTGCAGAAATACGTAACTTGTTTGGGATCATTCTGATGACATTCAGTGAATATATATATATGAGTTTCCTGATAAGACGCAATATGAGTTTATACCAACAGTTTATAATCCCTTGATTTCCCCTGTTTCTGCTTTTAGACATCAAAGTGTGGGGATCCTCACACTGTATCCAATTTGTATATATGTAAACTACACACACATTTTATCCATATAGGTTTTGATATATCAAGAATCGTCGTATAACTTAGGTTGTGTTAAATTCTAGTCCTGTGTTTTGTTACCTTTTTCCAATTTTAGTCATTTGGTGTCCATTTTGGTCTTTTTTTCATCCAATTTCAGGGGTTAATTGCACAAAAGCCCCTTGTAGTTTGAAAATGTTGAGCAAAATCTCCTCGTGGTTTGGAAATGCACGAAACCCCTCTGTGGTTTATTCAATTCTTCCTTTTTTCAAAAACGAGTTAACAATTTTATCTTCTTTCGTTTCTATTTCCAGTTATGTCCTTCATAGTATAATCTCAAGATTTCAATATTTGGAAAAACAAGATTCAGGAAATCGAGGAAATAGAGAGAAATGTTGACTCGTTTTTCAAGAAAAAAGGAGAATCCGCTTTATTTACTAAACCTCAAAGGGGATTTCGTGCAATTTCTTAACCACAAGGGATTTCGCGCAACATTTTCAAACCACCGAGGAGTTTTTGTGTGTTTACTTTTCTCAAATTTGGTCTTTTTGGACTAAAATTAACACCAAAATGACCATAATTGAAATACAAAACTGCAATTGAATCACCAAATTTACAGGACAATTTCTTGATATTTGGACTGATCCATAGTTGTTTAAAGCAGGTAGGTGAGCATTACAAACAAGTGATAGTAACAGATATAAGCGAGCCCCAGCTTAAACACGCAATTCAGCATCCTCGTATCCGTTACGTGCATACACCATTATCCTTATCAGATGATGAACTAGTGAGCTTGATCGGAAACGAGGGTTCCGTCGATTTGATCACAGTAGCTCAAGCAATCCACTGGTTCGATCTTCCAAGATTTTACTCTGTCGTTAATCGCCTCCTCAGAAAGCCAGGCGGCATACTTGCCATCTGGGGATACAAGGACGTCCAAGTTAGTCCCGAGTTTGATGCTGCTGGAAAATGTTGGTTTGAGACGAGCATTCCGTATTGGAACTCGAGGACTCAGTCATTCTTCGGAGGGTACCAAGCGCTACACTTCCCTTTCGAGAGTGTAGGCCTAGGTTCGGAGGGCAATCCCATCGATGTTGATATACCTAAAGAGCTGTCGTTTGAGGGGTATCTGAGAATGATGAGGTCGTGGTCAGCCGTTGCAACTGCCAAGGAACAGGGAGTTGATTTGTTATCGGACGGCACGGTGAAGGAGCTGGAGGCTGCTTGGGGCGGAGCCGATTTAGTGAGGTCCATTGTTTACAAGGGCTTTATGTTGGTGGGAAAAGTGAGGCTTTAAAATTGAGCAAAGTGTATTTTTAAACAGTATTAGTTGTTTCATTCAAAAGTGTTAGTTCTTATAGTATAAAGAGTAATATATGCTTCTGTCTCATTAATCTGAAGTTATATCTAATGATGTGATTAGATTATGCTTCATCGGCCTTTTCCTCTCTTGTCTGCTGTGTATTGTTAGTTTCAACATTCAATTTAACGAGTTTGCAGGAATTGTTTGCAATTGATTGTGGCGAAATGATTTGAATTGGTTTTTGTAAAATAATCAAAAGTAAATAATTTTGTATATATAGTTGAAAATATATGATAAATAATCACTCTTTACACAAATTCACGAAAATTTACCCTTAAAATGAAAATTTCACAAAAAATATGAGCTTATAAATGTAACTAAATATGTAAATATTGTTAGAAGTTTTAATATTTCTCGAAAAACTTAAAAAATACTTCTTTTAATAATATTGCTACTTTTTTTTTTTTGACAAAACAACCCATCCTGACCTAAACATGAAACGTATGGTAGGAATTGAAATCTCAGCATATCCAGGATGGAATCTCGGCGTCGGACCAAGTGTGAGGATCGAGCGAGAAAGTGGTGAATTTGGCCAGTTGGTGTGCCGTCTGAAGCTGTTTACGCGGCTTGTGAGCGAAATCCCGTACCAGGGTAGCCAAATTCATATTTCAGAGCATGTGTAATGGGAAAGCCTCCGGGCCAAAAAACTCTACTTTCTAATTGATCGCGTTGATCACTGTTAATGAATCGGAGAAGACACAGACTGCGCTTCTATTGAGATGTTGACACCGGAGCAGGCCTAGTCTGATGGCCTCAATCTCAGCACTCAACACGGATCCAGGTGGAGAAACACTGCATCGATCCCACTTATCATGATATTCTTAGAATTAGCATGGCATTTTTTGTTTTTTTATGTCATACTCTCTCCGCTTAATTTTGATTGTAGACACGAAGATTAAAAAAAAGTAAAAAATAATAGTATTAAATGGTGTAAAGTGGATAAAATGGGTTTGGTGAGGGAAACAATAGTACTAAATCGTGTAAAGTGAGTTTGGTAGAGTGAAATAAAATTATTAAATAGTATTAGAAGTTATTTTAATTCCATTTTAGGAAATGACCGATCAAGATAAAGACGGCTATTTACGGAAAGTGATCAATCAAAATCAGGACGGTGAGAGTACATTTTTTCCAATGCAGTGCTATTTTTCAGCAATTTACTGCGCCTTTGCTAAATCCACATTTTTTACATTTGATTTGATGTGGTGATGATTGGTGTAAAATAAGTTGGTGATGATTGGTGATGATGATGTAATGAGTTGGTGTAAAATTGATGCGGTTCTTGTATTTTTTTTTATTTAATTTTTTTATGTTTTTTATTATATTAATGATTTAAGATAATTAATTAATTAAGTATAAATGTGTAGTTATTTTATATTTTAATTAATATTAAGAATCAATTTGATACAAATAATATTAAGCACTCTAAAAATATGTGTTCCAATAATATTAAATATCAATTTAATACAGTTTTAATTAATAATAAACATATATACATGAAATTTAAAAGTCTTTTCCCCAATCTAAGCACGGTCTCTTTTTTATCTGTGACCCTTCAACATCTAATTGGGGGTTTCTCCATCCTTGACACATGAATGTTGCACAAACCTTGAAAAATGTTATTATAAAATCAGTTGGATCTCCATTAATCTTGAATTTACCCTGTAATTAAAATAATAAAATTTTTTATTAAGATATACATTTTTACTAAATAATAATAAGTGTAAAATGCAAACATGATTAAACCTACTGCAAATATAGTCCACATGCGTTCTCGACACTCGGAAGGAACCATGGGTCAATTTGTCCATTTTGTGTCAAGGTACTTGCAGCATATGCCTCGTACCACGTTATTCACACAGTATCCAAATCGTGCGATGAAACTGTCGTGTCCAAGTAATTTGTCCATATTAAGAATGATATTTTTTTTTTTTAAAAAGTAACAAATCTATATGACAAAATAACCTTTTTTTCCAATAATTTACAACAGGTGTGAATGAAGTTGTTGGAATTTAATTCTTACTTTCTTTTTTTCCTGTGGTTTTTAATGCTAGGTTGATATTGTACACACTATTTAGTGTCTAAAAAGTCTTTTTTTTTTTTTTGGGAATGCAACAATTAAAATTATGGTTTGTTTCAAGATATATGCTTCACTGTTGGTTAGGTAAACTAAGCCTAACAAATGCATGGTACAATATGTTTGATTGAATTTAAAAAATAAAATAAATTTTGAGGTATAAATTTAAAATATTAAAATATACTCCTTTCGTTTCATAGTAATCTTTACGTTTTGCATTTTGCGTGTCCCATCCTTTTTCTCTTTTTTTTTTACACATTACACCAACCAATAATATATTTAATATTATTATATTTTTTTTAAAATGTGTGTTAATTCAAAATGGGCGTAATATTTTTTTTCTTCAATCCCCGCGATAAGCAGGTTTACACTAGTTATATATAATTATCTATATTCTTCCCTTTAATTCGAAATTAGGATACATGTAATAGGCTAATATCACATTTGTATGAATAAGATATGATATTTATAAATTAATATATCTTAATTTTTATTAAGAAAATAAACAAACTAAACAAAATTTAAACTAATCCATATCTTAATTTTTAAAAGACGTGGAAAACCAAGATATTAAACTAACTCATATTAGGCCATAATTTTAGGTAGTTATTGTCATTAAATATATATTTTTTGAAACGCAGTTATTATCATTAAATTGAGTCAACACACTAATTGCGTTTCACACTCCGTGCACCGTCCAACTTCATCTTCTTCAGCCCACTTCATTCTGCAATTCAAATTCAAATCGGGCGCGACAAACCTCTGACGCATCGTCTGGTCCGCGCGACATACAACATCCTTGTCACACGCCTTGCGCGACACGCGCATGCCTTGTCGAACGCATTGCGCAACACGTGCCTGTCGTGTCGCGTGCGCCGAACGACAGGCGGCTCCGGTGTCGCAAGCTTCTCAGGCGACAACCCCACATCACCCGTCCCCTCAGTGTTCCAAAATGTGGATATAGCATAACTCAACTTACCGTGAGAAAGCTTTAATTGTCACATCAGCAGTAAATTGTCCAAAAATAATCTCACGCATTGAATGGAAAACAAAATGAGTAATTAATCTGATCCAAGTTTATATATAAATTTATCACTTTTATATGTACAAAAATTATTAATGTTATCATTGTTTAAAAATAAAGCACACAATAATAATTTTGTGAACGATAATGATAATTTTTTATAGTTTTTTATGTAACGGTGATATTATAAAAATAGAGTACATAGTGAATTCGAATTCACATAAATTTTAAAGAAAATATGCATGACAATATAAAAATAAAAAATCATGATTAGAATGTAAAAATCAAAAGATATTGCATTGCCTATTCGAAAATACCTTAAAACTTTGACTCATCTATAGGACAACAAAATGATCACATAAATGAAAACTATCTAACTTTAGACTTCTTACCCCATGTAATCCTGTACAACAGTTTTCCATCCGAGTGAATTTTTTTAAAAAAAATTACATCAACCCATTGTGGTAATTGTTGAACAATTACATTTACTGCATGTATATAATTTAAAAGATTTCTCAAAACTTGATATTTTCTGTTGGATATCTCCCGTTCCCTCCTCTTCTCACCTGTTGCTTCGTGAACGAGGACTTTGAAATCTGAGCATTCTTTGTAGTTTCATTTCCTTTGGGTTTGCTGCTTTCAAAGGAATTTTCCATCAGCAAGACTCTTGAGATAATTAATAAGCATATAATTTGAGGCACAAACATGAGGCAAGGCAAGGTTCTTACTTGATATGCAGCAAGATAAATAAGAGACCAGCAATGGCTGTGCCTTTGACAACTGTTTTCAGCAGTGGTCGTTTATCATGCTTCCTAGGAGGAGTCCTATCCTTCCTTTCATCTGAAACGCGTTCTGCATGTTCTCTTTTATCCTGAGTGAGAAGAAATGAATAAAAGTTAATAATCATAATCCAACATTCCGTTTAGATATAGAGCCCGATGTGGGTTTCTAGTGGAGCCTAACATCAGCATAAACTAGACCATGCTACAGTATACAGGTGTTTTATACTAATATTTGGCTTCATAAGAAACCAACTGTCGGGCTACATAACATTATGAGCAGACTAATTTAGTGCTCCATTAATAATCTATTGAAGGAGAACATATTCGTAATCACCTGACTTCCATTTTCAGCATCGGAAGAAATATTATGTTGGCTGGTTAAGGCTACATGAGAATCCTCGAGACGCAAACTAGGATGATTTTCTGCCATAGTTTGACCTAAACTTGTTTCAACTACACAACTACGAGTGTATGTCTCAACAGGGGTAACTTGGCTATCTGAACCAAGCATGGTAGTCCTAACAGTCTCTTCGTCCTTAACCTCATGAAAAGTCTGTCCATCCTGATTATCAACGACACTTCTGTTTTCCAGACAAAACTCAATTTTGGAATTGCCCAGTTGAGCATCATATGATTCTCCTTTTAAAGACTCCATGCTCGATATTTCACAGTTATCCTTAGAACTCAATAATCCTGGACCCATATCAGATTGAGCCTTTTCAGAATCAAACACTATATTATGTGATTTGGATAATACAAATGAATCTCTATAGTGATCATCATGTCCCTTTGATACAGAAGGGTGAACGTTTGTACTTAAAGAATCTTCTTCATCAAACTGGTTTTCAAACTCCAAGTTGAGTAACCGGCACAACACAGAGCTCATACTAGTGGTGGAAGAAACCTCCATATCTTCATCATCCGAATGGAAACTCCTCTTACCTGAGGTAGTTTTTTGAGAATCAACATTTAAAAAGAAATCAAACATGTTATTTTCTCCATCAACCACTACAGAACTGCTGGCATCAGTTGCGTGGACCATTAAATCTGAAAATGCCAAGTAATCAGAGATGTAATTATTTTCTCCCACGTCGATGCATGAAGAATCCCCCATGAAGGATCCATCATTCTCGACATTTTGTCTACTATCTTGTCCGGATGTAGGACGTGTTTCAGGTAGGTTTTCTAAGTCGGAATTTATTCCATCAGCATATTCAAGCTTTCCACCAGAAGAAAAGGAATTTTCACCCATATAACTGCTTTCTGCCTCATCTGACTCCTCTGAGCTACTAAAATCATCGTCTCGATTGGATGGTGTGTGTAGGTTTTTCTATATCACCAAAAGATCAATCAGTAAAACATGACATTGGAATCTAGTTTTTGAAAATGTCACTAATTTTTGGGCACAATAAGTACTTATCACTTGTAAGTTGTAACCATATAATGTGGTGAAAATACCAATGGCTCACCTGTTTCAGCTTCAATTGTGAACCATAACTGGATGAGCTTGAAAAGGTGCACTGGGATAACTCCAAGCTCTTTCGAATTATCCCTACCATATCTGTTGGCATGGTTACTGAGTATCTAACCACATCAAAATCTGGGACCTGATTCAAAAGCAAACATAAGACGTGAACGAAAAATTTGGAATGACAACTGAAAACTGTGGGATCACATTTCACAGAAATAGTAGGGATTAAACGAAGATGCATCTGATTAAGTAATATCTTACACTTAGCTGTTTAGACCTGGTTTTCTTTGAGAGAGCTCTTATGCAAATGCAAACTTTTCGAATGTCTCTTTTCTCAACAATATCCGATGGTGAAAAGAGATCAATCCCACTCAATCCCAGAATTTTGCATATCTAACACAAAAGAGAACTCTAATAAGAAAATAAAGCTCTAGGAATTACAGAAGCATTACATAGTAAAATATTTGATATGATAATGATGAATTACCTTGAGAAAGGAATCAACATTGGAATAAGGCCTGTACCTCCCACTGCTCTTTTTAGAACCAAATGGACCATATTTATGTTTCAAATGTCTAAGCTCCATACATTTGGTCAACAGCATATCCCACACTAGTTTAGAAACTTCAAACCTAAAAGGCCAGAGACGTGAAATAAAGATTATCAGTGGATGCAATAGAACGGATACTACCAAGAGAACATAGGATACTAAACACTTCCAACATGAGTCAGGCAATTTAGAAAATCAGTTTGTTGGAAAAGACGAACAAATTCTCAACTTGAAGATGTGAGTACACTACTAAGTGCATGAATAAGAGAATGAAACTGTCTATTTCCAGCATCTCCAGTTGTTACACTGCACCAATCAATACACAAAGTGGACGTTCTTATTATATCTGAAGCAGTGACAACATTCAACGAACAGAGATAATCGACTGTCAAACTAAGCAGTCCCAATCACTTTTTTTTTTTGATCAGGTAAGCAGTCCCAATCACTTGTTCTATATCCTTGTATCACCTCGCCTTTTGAACAATAACAGAAGACCAAACAAAGAGCATCACTTTAGCGCACCAGTCCAACAGTGCAACTGGTGCAATTTTCACCCAATTTTGACCCAAAAAATTTCAACCAAACTGTTTTTTTATATTTATTTGCGAATCATAAGAAAAAACAGTAAAAAAGTATTAGTTGTTTATTAAAAAGTACTAATACTATCCAAAATAATACTAGAATTTTCTCTTCTATGAACTAATATATTTCTCCACAACTGGTACTTCTCAGTATATATATCAATGATTTTTTTTGTAGATGAGTCAAACCTTTGCCCAAAATTGAGTCAGAATTGCATCAATAACCTGCGCGCTGAAGTTTTGTCCTTAACGAAAAAGAACGAAAGTAGAGGATCTTCCAAGTCAAGTAAGTTGATTATTATGCGGCTATATCCGGTGTAGTAATCACCACACATTCATTACATCAACATAATGTGTGGTGATTACTACACTTGGACACGGATAGATTCTTGATACAGAGATGATTATGGGATCCAAAGCCTTCCCCAATCCATGAGCAATGAATACAACAAAATTCTTGCAATTAAAACCACATCACAAATAAGGTACTATTAGTCGAGAAACATTCCAAAATTAAATCCAATTAACAAGTAAATAGCAAGAAACAAGAAATTAATGCTAATAACAGAATGACTTTAAAAAATTAAGGCATAACAAGAGAGAACAGAAAACTAACAGTATCTCCCCATCTTGAAGCAAATCTGATAGAGGCAAATCTTCATCCAATCTCATGTTGAGAAGTTCTCCAAGCCAAATTCTCGTCTGAGTCTGCACACATATAAACACAATATCAAATATATTTAACAAAATCAAATAGAGCAAAACTTCCTATTTACAGAAACATTGCGAAAATCATATGGCACAAGATTATGAGTTTGTGGTGTAAAAGCAAAACGGACCTGTAAAAAAACGTCATCGAGTTCACGGAAGCTAGATTCCGGCGATGAATCAATCATTTTTCAGATTTCCCGCCTAAAATCAATCATCAATTTGAACCCCTATAAACTTTTGGAAAAGAAGAAAAGATGAACTGTGAAAAGTCTGAAGAAATAGAAAATGTTTCGAATTTAGTTTTCAATTTTTCGCAGTGGCCGCTTAGTGGTTTTACTTCCTTTTCTTGTTTTTAATTTTTCTCTCCTTTGAAATGAAAATTCATACCATCAGTATTACTGATGGTATGAATTTTCATCAATGATTTTATAACCGGACCGGACCGGCCGGTTCAACCGGTTTAACTTAACAGGTCTTTAACCGGTCAGGAGACCCCTAAAAAATCTTTTTGCGGTTGAATCGACTAAAACCGGTCAAACCCGTTTAACCGGTTCTAATTAAAAAAAAAAAAACTTTTAACTATATGTATCAAGGTCCATCTTCATCCCTTTTATAATACTTCCTCTCACATTTTTCTCCAACACTTTTCAATGTGGGATAAATGTATGAGGTGAGAGAAATTTAATAATATTTCCTCTCACATTTTTCTCCAACATTTTCGATGTGGGATAAATGTGTGAGGTGGGAAAATTTTTATAATACTTCCTCTCACATTTTTCTCCAACACTTTCGATATGGAATAAATGTTTGAGGTGAGACAAATTTTATAATACTTCCTCTCACATTTTTCTCCAACACTTTCGATGTGGGATAAATGTATGAGGTGGGACAAATTTTATAATACTTTCTCTCACATTTTTCTCCAACACTTTCGATGTGGGATAAATGTATGAGGTGGGAAATTTTTAATAATACTTCTACTCACATTTTTCCCCAACACTTTCAATGTGGGATACATGTATGAGGTGTGAAAATTTTTATAATACTCCCTCTCACATTTTTCTCCAACACTTTCGATGTGGGATAAATGTATGAGGTGAAACAAATTTTATAATACTTACTCCAACATTTTTCTCCAACACTTTCAATGTGGGATCAATGTATGGGGGCAAAATTTATAATCTTTTCTCACATTTTTCTCCAACACTTTTCATGTGGGATAAATGTATGAGAGATGAGACAAATATATGAATCAAGGTCCATCCTTTTATATTATTTCCTCTCATATTTTTTCTAATACTTTTTCGATGTGGACAAAAAATATAAAGTCCACCTTCCCCCTTTTATATTACTTTCTCTTATATTATTGTGTTATTTTTTTATTATGACTATGACTTTTGTTGTATTTTCTTAAATATGAAAATTTATAATATATATGTTTAAATTTTTGTAGGTGTATACTTATTTTATTTTTTTAACTAAACATAATAAATATTGACAAAAATTAGAAAGAAATCATTTTAACGGTTGAACCTCCGGTTGAACCGCTGTCCGGTGGTCTGTCCGGTTCGATCACCGGTTCGGTTATGAAAACATTGATCAGTATCACTGCACTTATATATATCTATATATTTTACTTTTTATTTTGGAGTTGGGATTTTCTAAAATCAATCTATTATTCTATTTTTTAATTTTATATTCACTTTGAGGAAAATACACGCTATTTTGTCCTGGATTGGAGGAAAATTTTGAAATACACGAATTACGCTTGTAGATAAATTTATTTCATGATTTGGCATGAATTTAATTATCAGCGCTGTTCAATAAATATTAATGAAGATATGATCTACTAGTATTAATGATAATAAAATATAAGATAAATTAGTAAAATAAAAATACTGATATCATGGGATTCAAATAGGTTTCCACATGGAGACAAACGGCGGATTATGAGCGCCTACCTTTTCGTACTTTCTCACTTTTCCCTTTTTGATTGTATAATTTCTTTTCTTTTCCATTTTTACATCGTTAATAATAATCTCTTATTTAAGTTATCAGTACGATTTTGTATATTGAAATTATTATTACTAGTATTATTTATTGTTTTCCAAAAAAATTATTGATTTCTTATATTAGTGTTTTCAAAAACTGGTTCGGTTGAACCGATTAAACCGTGAACAACTCATGTCACCGGTCCAATTACACCTTAAAAAACGGTTAATTCGATTTTATTATTTTTTATAATTTATTAAATCACTTTTTTTTTTATTTTTTCATTATTTATTTTTTAAATTTCTCTGTATAATGTTATTTTCTTTATCTCTCATACTATATTTGCGGACAAGGGACGCTTGAATGCGGAAGTAAAACTTATTAATCGATATTTGGGGATCTTAATTTTTAAAAAATTTAGGGTGCGATTCAGCAAAGATACGTCTATTTATTTATAATTTATTATATATAACACCTAAAAATATATATAAATTTAAAATTCATAAAATAAAATGTATGTCATTCAAATTTTTATCTCTCTCAAGACTTAACAATATTCAATAATTTAATCTAATTAAGTAACAAAACAACAATTTAAATACAATCAGCTCAATATATAAGTCATAATGATGAATTCAATCTAAAACGAGTGTCATATTGTCAATTTAAGTTGCATTACATAATAACGTTCAATTAAATAACACATATAATGCTTAATAACATGACTATATTTAATCATCTAGCATGGATTCGCGTATCGAATTCGTGTGTTCGTTAATTTATTTTATTTTATAATTTACCGATTCGCCAAGTGGCATTCGAATATACGAATTCGAGAATCGCACCCCTTTTAGGGTGCGGGTGCAAATCCGATACTATATTGTGATATTTTAAGAAGAATTCGTGCATCATAGTCTCTGTATCATTTTTTCTCTCATAAATTCATTCACAAGTAATCAACTTCATTTAATTTATTTACCTTCATCACAAATTGTGTGGGATTAATCTACAACGTTTGTATTTCTTTTAATATAAGACTTATAAGTTATAAATGAGTATAATTTTAATTTTTTTATAAATAAATATTTATTTTTTAATGTAATATATAAAATATAAAAAAATATACATAAATTATTTTAACGGTCAAACTGTCGATTGAGCTGATCTAACCGGTTGAACCGACAATCGATGTCTAGATCGATTTGATTGCTGATTCGGTTATGAAAATATTTACTTATATACGTATAGATTCATGTGTAACTATTACTCGTTGACTTCCTATATGCATTATTTGACTGTGAAGTTATTGTATCTCGTAGATTCATTTTAAATGTACATTTTGTTGTAAATCGTTTCCATCCCTCTTTAATTTATGTATGTTGAATTGATACTATTAAATTAAATGACAAGGAGGTGCTGTCACCTTTGAAGTCTAGTCACCCTAACCAAAAAGTAAGAAAAAAATTCTTTAACCAATAATAGTGAAAGGGTGAGTTTTATGTGAAAGTGATGTACCATACACCACTATCCATATTGCTAAAGTGGATCTAGATCATGACCCACGAAAATTAACACGGATATTATTTATGTGCATCACTTGTCAACATGATTCTCTCAATGCCCAAGTGGCTGTTCACTCACTTTTTTAGTTCAACAGTTGCGGGTTCAAATTACTTATAGCACAAAATTTTACTTTAACAAAATAATTTTTTAATATTTAATTTTCCAGCAACATTCTTTGGGCCAAATTTTATTTTGATGGGTAAATGGCGAATGGTAAACCACTGTCAATATTACAATATGAATCTCAACACATAAATTAATTAAGCTCGATAACTTGTATAGTTAACAAATTTTACTATACAACATATTTCATCCAACTTTTTTTTTTGTCAAATTTAAAGGAGATTTTAAATAACTCAAAAACAAATATGATAATATCCATTGCAACAAAATAATTAGAAAAACATATTTAATCGAACAACTCTTGCCCAAACCAAAAAAGAAAAGAAAAAAAGGAAGGTATTTAAACAAAAAAAATCATAAGCCTTTTGAATGCTAGAGCTCTGTTACTGAAGCTCCATCCAACATTGCCACCAAGCCAGACATTTCACAACAAAACACTTTCATAAATGTGGCAAACCTTAAACTTCCCAAAAATCATATACCTGCAACAAAATATCATAAAAAATAGTAACTAATTGTCACTTTAAATGAAAAGGCAAATCATGTTGAGAACTCAATAATGCATATGTATAACCACTAAAAACATGCCAAATAAAATAAAAGTTCTACTTCATTTCCTTACTATAATGCATATAACTAGAACATATCAAGATGTTTCAAATTAAAAAAGAAAACGAATTTGTGCTTAGATTTATGATATGGGTATGATCAACAATTGTGTTTTTTTGGTTAAATGAATACTTTCTTCTTAATGACAAGTATATATTTATCTTATTTTGGTAATCTATGATTCAGAAAAAAATGTAGTCAAAAGTTGATTAAATAATTTAGAGAGATGGCGAGTCTATAGCTCATATGCACTAATACCGGGGCTCATATCATATAATACTATAGCTCATATCCACTAATACTATAGCTCATACCATCTAATACTATAGCTCATATGCACTAATACCATAACTCATATCATATAATGCTATAGTTCATATCCACTAATATTACAGCTCAAAATAACTATAGTTCATACCCCAGTATTACTATAGCACATATCCACTAATACTATATCTCATATCATATAATACTATAGCTCATATCCACTAATACTATAGCTCATATCATATAATACTATAACTCATACCCACTAATACTATAGCTTATACCATCTAATGCTATAGCTCATACCAACTAATACTATAGCTTATATCACCTATCTAATACTGTAGCTCATATCAACTAATACTATAGCATATTTCAACTAATACAATTGCTCAAATAATGATGTACTATACAATATATGAACGCGCTACTTTAATCATTTAGTGCATCATAATTGGACCTCAAAAAAATAGGGAAGACTCTACAACTTTTTGTGCAGAACTTACTTGCTTAATTGAATCCGACAAGCCTAAAAGTAATAAAAGCATACCTAAAAGTATTGCACACTGAGCTTCCTTGCGTACTTCAGCCAGTTTCACAACAATTAATCTGATATTCAGAGCTTATTATAAAACTTTTACTCGATATAATATTCAAATAAGGCCACAAGTACTACACAAAACTGAAAAAAGTAAAAACTCATTTTTTGCTGCTATGATGGATAATTTGACTAGTATTGCAAAGAATAATTTTGAAACAATTATAGCTGTGACAAGAATTATTATGAAGGTCAGTTGTTACTATCAATCGAAGGTAATTTCAGAAAAGATTAAGGCCAAAGAGCCGCATGGAAGCCATGTTATTGGCTCATCAAGCCTATAGGCAATGCTCCACATTTTCACCAGTCTAGTAAATCATTGTGCAAAAATAACAAATAATCTATTTTACACTACTTTCGTACGGATTAGTTCTTGTTAAAAATTGGCCCCTAAATCCTAATCCATCTATAGAAACTTGTTGAAGTTATAGAATCACCTAATCATTAACCTCAAGCTATATAACATTGAATACACACTACAATGAATATATTAATCCAATCTAGATGAAATATACCCTGTACTTTATGTAGTATAATTTAAGCCAACAAGATCAAAAGGGAACATAGTTACACTTTCCATTGGTTAAAATTGAAAATACCTAGCAATGATTTAGAAGTTAGAGGAACAAAGCTTTATTATCTAACTCCACCTAAACAGTAAGAGAATAACATTCAACTTATACATCTTGCAACATGAAGAAGCGCAAAAACATGGACCTTTGCATAAGACAACTACTTAATAAGTTACAGGCAAACATCAACTTATAGAATGTCACAACTCTGAACCGATTTACTTAGAGAACAGAGCATCCTCTTAATTTTTTTTCACCATCCCAATCTATTAGGCTCTATAGATCATCAATTTTCTCACACCTCTCTACATTCCTATTACGGCTCAATGATTTAAAGGGAAAGATCTTACCAATTGAATTGGCGCTCGAAGGCCACTGTAAGACTGCCAACTCCAGATCCACGGCAGCTTCCGCCTTCTCCGCCTCCAAATGCACCGCCCACGTTTCTACAACGTCCAAGTTGAACCGTCCGACGAAAACACATGCCCTAGCACTCTGTCTGAATGCCTCGCCGTCGCTGAAATAAAACCCTATTATAATATCTGCGAATCCGTAATCATCAGATTCAACAAATGTAACGGGAGTGGTTTCTTAATTACCTGGAAATGGGCTGTCATCCGAGAGGGAAAGAAGGGAAAAGTCTTGAGAAAGTGAAAAAAGGGGACAAAAAATACTATATTTGGTGTTATATTGTGACCCGATTTCTAAACCCGAATCCACATGGATAGTGGTGCACGGATACTATTACTGTGAAAGTGGTTCATATGAAACTTTGCCATAATGAAAATAGGTACTATTGAATTAAATGACAAATAAATATAAGAAAGTACTCCCTCCTATCAAAAAAAAAAAAATGTCGTTTAAAGATATTTTACAAAAATTTAAAAAAAATTATTAAATAATAATAAATACATATAATACGTGATATTTACCTTTTAATTTACATATATGGTCATTTATTACATATTTTTACAAAAATAAATATAAAGATAAAGTTGGAATATTATATTTAATACTCTTAAATTAGTGCAAAATGATAAATATTTTGAAAAAAAAAATTCTCTCTGAAAAGACAAATATTTTGGTTTAGAGAGAGTAATAATATATTAAAATAATTTATTGTGAAACGGAGTTCAATGTGAACTCTATTTTTTTAATATCACTGTTATGTATAGAAAATATTATTATTATGCATAAAATTTATTATTATTTAGAAAATAAATATTTTTTAAATGGTGATTATTTTTATGTTTAATAATGATATTATAAAAATAGTGTTCATGTATAGATTTGATTTACTCTAGTGCCATACTATCAATCAACACTTATTATTTGTTATTTCAAAAGTATTATATATAGTATACTATCAATGAAAACCATATCAGAATTATTTCAAAAGTATTATATATAGTATACTATCAATCAAAACCTTAACAGAATTATTTATAAGTTTTTTCTTAAAAAGACAATGTAAAGAAGAATTACTTTTTGGTAGACCATATTCATCATTCATGGGAGGGTAGATCCGTCGCCTTCAAATACAACGTCTTGAAACGTCTTGAAAAGTTAATAACAAATGCACTGGCATATTAAATTTCCATCTACTTTTTATGCTTTAATTTTTCATATCCAGTTTAAATTTTGAATTCATGGTATATAAATGTTAAAATTCGACCATTATTTAATATACACCGTAATACCAGTGGACTAATTATCGATGTGCTTTCTAAGTTATCTTATTAAATCCCCATTTCGAATTTATGGCTGACTACCCACTTTCTTAAAATATTCAGTTTATTCAAATTTCAAAATCTTGAAATATTTGGAATTCAAAGTGAATATAAAATCATTGATTAAGTTCAATTTAAAATATTGGGAAAAATTGACATGAAATGATTGAACCATCGACCTAACTTTGCTAATTCGAAATGAATTTTGTCTATTAAATACAAACTTCACGAGCTAAACTCTTTTCTAGGAGAAATTAATATTGAGTTATTTGTTAATTTTCAAAAGTGGGAGTTTTAATTAATTCTAAAAATCTAAAGCAGCAAAAGGATTTACTAAAACTGATTAAAAAGTAAAAAACAAAATCCTCAAACACACTAAAGAAAGTTTTTTTGCCAAATCACATGTATATTCAGTTACTATTTATTTGTTGATCTTGCATAGAAATGACATGGGAATGATATCTTCTGAAGTAAGTTAAGAAATAAGAGTGAGTCTCGTATACGCCAAGGTGCACTGTTCATTTATAATATATTTTAGAATCGTATAATTTGTTATACTGAAAAATACTACTTATTTACATTGAATCGTGCAATTATTTTTTTTCATATTAACAGTTGAACGGTTCAGTGTAAATAAGTTACACTTTTCAGTATAACAAGTTGCACGATTTTAAAATGCACTATGAGTGCACGGTGCACTTGGAATACAAGACTTGACCCAAAAATAATACTCCTATTTTGGCTAATTTAAAGCGAACATTCCCTTATCTATTAATTGTGAGTCACCTCTTATTCATGTGGCTGCTCTATTTTAAATTTTTTGATTTATATGAGAAGTTATTTATAGTATTATTAAGTTATAACTTCGTGTATTACGCGGGTTGAAAATAAAGTTATAATATAAAATAATACTCTCTTCAATTCTTTTTAAATGTGGTTTTAGTCTTTTGAAATATTCGTATAATAAATATTATTTTGGCATTTTCTCCCTGTAGGTCCCGAACGGGGTTTCGTGAGGCAGAAGTCTAGAGGGGAGGGGTGAATAGACTTCTGAAACTTTTTCGTGGGATCAGGTGTGATAAGCAAGTTGCCTGATCAGAGTGCGACTGAATCAATTTGGACTGATATCCAACTTACTGATAGCCTGAAGGCAAATCAGTTCGTTGTCTATCAGCTTAACTGATGTGCGGAAGATAATATAACCAGTGTGAAAAACCAGTTTACTAAATTTGATTCTAAGTAATCTGTTTTAGATCAGATGACAAAAGGCCAAACTGATCAGATCGGTTGCTTGGTGCAAATCTGATCCACACTTAGAATATGCATGCAATACTTAAACAAGTAGTGTGCAGATAGTGTAAAGTAGGTAAATCAGATAAAAGGCACACCAGATTTTTATAGTGATTCAGACAACGTGTCCTACGTCCACTCTTTCCTATCAGCAGGGGTACCAACTAACCAACTGAACTTAGTTTTATGTGTCAGTCCAACACAGTACAACAGATGTTTCAAGAGTTCTCACTCAACCAATCCCAGAGATCAGAACTAGAAACCCTAGTCTGAAATCTTGCTAAACAAACTTAACCTAACTTTTGGTTTGGGTATAAGATTTATTGTGTTCCAACTGAAAATCTTTCCTAGTATTTGAGTAGCCTAAGTGTAATACCCCGAACCAAAAATATGAGGTTTTAATGGAAGTTTAAATGTTTAATTTTATTCTAATGTAAGATGAATTTTGTTTCAAGAATTTTATTTTCAGGAGGACGAAACGAGCAATCTGAGCCTGAAACACTCCTAGCACTATATGGAAATAAATAAGTTCAAAGGTTTGATTAATAAAATATTTCTCAAAATCAAAATCCGATGACGACAGTCCCGTATCGTCAAAATAAAATCGGGTTATCAAATGATAGTTTAACTATGTTTATAAATTGTTCCATGTAAATCTATGTAATTAAGGAAACCAAAATTTCCCTCTTACACTCTTAGTATTATTTTAACTAACTATAACTTAATATATATTAATATTTAATGTATTATGTCACATGGGATAATTGGTAAGATTAAGGAGCTTCTTAAATAATATCTAGATTTTTGTCTACGCTCATCCACTTGGTCCAAGCTTATCTCCGTAGTTTTTTTTAGGAAGTGTTATTTTTTTTTTCTCTCCATATTGGCCGCCCCCTTTCTTCATTCTCTAAAATCATCAAATTCATCCTACACTCCTATCAAGTTTTCACAAGGGGTTCTAAGTGTTTAAATTCCAAAAGCTCAATCATGGTAAGAAAATCAGTGAGCTTGTACGATTTTTATTTAATTATCGGCTAGTTATAAAATTCTGAAATCTTTATGTGATGTTCTAGTTGACGTCTTCTGCCACATGCTAAAATTTAGTAGTTTTTTGGATGTATGGTTTATTAGTTAAAAATCTTGCAAGAAAACTGGTTGGTTTATGTTATGTTTCGGGAAAACGAAGAGAAAAGGACTTTGGGAGAATGTTTTTACATGGAACTTGTTTTGGATAGGTTCTACTTGATCAAGATCATATCTGGAAAAGGTTGCATTTTATTCGATGTTTTGGTATTTTATTTGGATTTTTGAAGTGTTGGCTATGTAACTGCATGTTCAGTCCCCTGTTCTGGATTCAAGGCTTGATATCTTATACTTTTGTTTAAGATATTGGTTGTAGTTTGGTACAAACTTATTTTATATGATGTTGGGTAGCTAAGTCGGATAGTTAGTGACCAAGGTGATCAAGTCGAGGTTACCAGTGAAATGAAATAGATAGTTAAGATATTGGTTCACCCGGGGTTAATCCTGGCCAGCCATAGCTTCCGTGAACCATTTCCTCTCATTAGTCAAAACACCGATCTGCTATAATAATTCCATAGCTTGATCCTTCCTCTAAAACGGGTGGGGATTCAGACCAGTTTAATTTTTAGGGAATTTATTTAAGAGCCATAGTATTTTATTAAAATTTTCCAAGTTAAACAGCCTGTTTGAAATTAAAAATTAGAATTTAATTACTCGATTACTTTTATGGAAATTTCAAGTTGTGAACATGTTCTATATGCCAATATGTCCCTACATGTAATACTTTGGATTTTTATGAGTAGTCAAAGTATTTTTTAAAAAAGATTTTTGCAAAAACCGTTGGGTTGTTTTCGGTAAATGAAAATGTTTGTTCAATCAAATCCTTAGAAGTCAACTCCCTACACTTATGTCGTTACTTGTGAATGATATGCTTATGTGTATGTTTTGAATGTGAAAACCCTAAGGAATGGAGCTTAACGTCCCCATTAAACTCACGAATGAATCTTTGATAAAACTTAATGATTTCTGAATAAGACTAAATTATGGAACTGTGCTACGTGAAGTGTGGTCAGAACTCGGACGTCTACGTTTTGCTCTCATCTCACTTTTTTTTTTCAAGGAGTTTAACTTTACTTTAAAAGTTCAAAAGGTGGGTGACACTATCCGTATTGCAGTTGTTAATGTTACATGGATTGTTAGTGTATTCTATGGTTATCTTTATGTAAAATTTTATAAAAATTAAAGACCTCTGGGTCCCATGAATACTCGGTATTAGTAAGCCGCTATGATACTACGACCACGGTGTCGACATGAATATCGGTATGGGCATGAACAACTCGTGCATACCTACGACATAATAGTCGACATGAATATCGGTATGGGCATGAACAAATGGTGCATACCTACGACATAATAGTCCACATGAATATGGTATGGACATGAGAAACTCGTGCGTACCTAAGGGTATGGACATCAGAAACTCGTGCGTACCTACAACATAATAGTCGACATGAATATGGTATGGGCATCAGAAACTCGTGCATACCTACGGGTATGGGCATGAGAAACTCATGCGTACCTACGACATAATAGTCGTCATTAATACGTGTGGGCATGAACAACTCGTGCATACGATATGTATATGTATATGGTAAAATTGATACTAGGATACTGCTAATCTGTGTAACAACGTACGCGTCATTCCATTGAGATTTTTATCTCACACCCCTACAGTTTTATGTTTTCAGGTTATGATCGAGAGGGGCCGAAGTTTGATGTAGACACGGAGCTTCCCATACTTATGAAGTTGTTACTGTTAATTATGTTATGAATCTTTTAAATTAAGTCATTTTATCTTTCGAAATTGTTAAACTACTTTACGAGGGTTAAGTTATTTATGTATCTTTAAAAGATTGTCAAATTTATAATTTCACCCTATTTCTCGGTGTATGTATTAAACGACTCTCCGCGCTTTAATCCTACTGATTTTCAATCTTACTTTACTTTCCCCTGCGAAATGTTAGTTTAAACTTTATTATTTTATTTTAAAAGAAATTTTTAGGCTCAGATTTTACGTTCACTAAAGTGGTAAATCGGATCTAGAGTGTTTAACTTGCAAAGGGCTTCATTCTGGAAACGGGGCGTTACACTAAGGTTGAAGGATAAGATTTCTATGCTAAGAACTATGGGATGAACACTTAGAAATATTCTTCAATTTTTGTGTTCTTCGTGCGGAAATTGCGAATAACTTGAGCTTGATGATAATTTCTTTAACCTTACTATGAAGGTTTGATCCCATATATATAGGCACGAAATCAAACTAGCCGTTGGAGAGTAATTCGAATTTCGATCTATTTTAGGTAGGATTGCAGGCTTGATTTGATGTGTGCAGAGGCGGCATGGCCGAAAGCTGGTATGCTTGTCCTTTCTAGCCGTTCTCTGAAGCACTTTGTCCTGCAATGTCAGCTCCGTACATACGTGTCTTTCTCTCATTGGTTATCAAGTACACTTATTCAGTGTTTGATTTACCAACTTAGGTTGACATTCTTCTTGTCTGATGAACTTGTATGACTTGGTGAACTTCTGGTTGTCACCTGATTTGAGCTTACGATCGATCACCAAAATCGGTCTACACCGATTAGTCTTCCGATGCGGGTTGTCTTAAAGACAACTTGCAGACGCTTCTTCACTTCTTCTGATGTAGGTCTTCTAGTCTTCTGAGTCTTGTTACCTGGTGGTCATCTGATCTTCAGCTCTTCTGATTCTCCAGCATGTTACCCGATCTTCTGATCTTCACCTGGTTATCTGACTAACTGATCTTCTGATCTTCTAGTCTTCTGATCTTCTTCAAGACTTAACCTATACATATTGAGTTCCCCCTCAATATGTGACCTATCTATTACATCAGTTGTCTATACATCTCAGCTGGTCATCCTAACCTGATTTCTAATTCATCATAAATTAACAGTCCGATTTGGTCTATTACAACTTTGTTTTGGAACTTCCTTCAAAACTACAAATTTCCCAACAATTTCCCCCTTTTTGATGGAACCAAAACAGTTAATCAGAAAAACGGATAACAAGAAATGTAAATAATAGAGACAGAAATCAGAAGACAATGAGATGATGTTATAAGATCAGAAAAGGTAAATTATTTCATTAAAGTTTGTCAGGTTACAAGTACAGGAAATGATTGACAAAAATAAAAAATAAAATTTACCTAACTCTGATCCTAGAGCCTCATCTTCTGATCATGATTTTTCCCTCATAGGAATTTGAAAGATATCATACATTCATTTGAGCACTTCCTTCAGGCGATCCTTCTCTATGATGTTGCCTCTTTCCAATGCATCATAGTAAGCCTTTCTGAAAGCCACTGGATCATATTTATTCCTCTTGAGAGGTGTGTTGGTCCCGGTGCTAACGAGTCTCACACGTGTATGGGGGGGGGAATACACGTGTTCAGTGATTTTTAAAACTTTTCTTTCACTGAGGTCAGATGGGTCAGGTTATCCTGATGATTTTGCCCTGAGAAGCACGATTGCCCTAAGTCAAAGTCTACTGAGACAATGATCCTGAGCTGCTTTCAGAAGCTTCAGATTAGCCCAACTGAGCCTGAGTTTATCAGAGATCCTAAGGCGCTTGGATCAGATAAATATCTTACTGAACCCTCGGTAGAGTTAGTTCGATTTGGTAACTATCTCGTTCTAAGCTACTCAAGTGTCTTGGAATGGTTGGCCCTAAGTTTATACTCGTTTTAGCTTTCTTTGAAAATCTTCCTTTCAATAAAAGCGTTGATTAAAGGTTGTGATCAATTTGATGCAAGTTTAGTGGATTGGTTCCAATGAATATCGATTGAATTATGCTTTTCGATGAAAAAACATGCAACAGATAATAAAAGATGAAGCAAAGCAAAACAAAAAGAATTATAGTGGTTCGAGAGACTCAAGCTCCTACGTCCTCTCTCTCGATCTTGAGAGAAATTCTTAACCACTTCCTAAAAGCTTTTCGGCTAACTCCATCAGAAGCTTACTTACTCACTTTTCTACTTTGAGTTTTCTGGCTGACTCACTGCAGCTTACTAACTCAAACACACACAAGTGTTCAGACTACCACAAGTAGCTTACTAACTTCTTATCTAGAGTTTTCTGGCTAACTCATTGTAGCTTACTAACTCTTTACAACTCCAACTCCCCAACAAAACACACACAAACTACCTTAACAAAGGGTTCGGGTTTTGGGTTGGTTTCCAACTAGGATGAGATATCCTTTACAATAAGATCAAATGCAAAGGCTAGGATATCTCTTCTAAGCTTCGGATATATCTATCACTTCTAGGCTTAGAATAATGAGATCTCTCCAATGTTAAACACTTGGGAAATTCTAGGGTTTTCGAGTGCTTCAATTTGCAATAATATGAATGAGCTCTTGAGTTGCTTTGAAATTTCCCGTAACCTCTTAATGTAAAGGGTCACTAGTATTTATAGGCAACTTCACCAAGGTCACTCTTGAAAAACTATCAGTTGGAAGAGATAGCTTCGTGAGTTTCCTCTTATGGTGTTTGATGAACGGCTATATATAGGGTTTGAATACTCCCTTGCATGTTTTAGAAAATATGCAGTCATGTAGCCAATCACCAATTTTTGCAGTCTGGAACTTAGTACTACTGACATGATTGAGGTCCTGCCGCTTTCGAAGGTCGATAAAAAGTACAATGTTGTCTTCCTCTGATTGGTTCTTGTCTTCAGTGAATGTAGACAAACAAAACGGCTCTTTTTTGGTCAATCTCTCTGAGTGAGACAACCTTAAACAACACTTAGACTTAGTTCATTTTGTCTGCATATGAATGTTTTGGGCAATATCTACTTTTCTGAATATTTACGTTTTTCTCGGCCAGTAGTCTTGGATAGATATTATTCGGTGCCCTACGAACATTCGAGGTTATCTTGAGTATTTGATATCTTCTTGAGTCTTGATAACTCTTTGGGTCTTGATATCTTACGAGTCTTGATGTCTTGATGACATCTTGAGTCTTGATGTCTTGATGACATCTTGAGTCTTGATGTCTTCAATTACTTCTTGAGTCTTGATGTCTTGATGACATCTTGAGTCTTGATGTCTTGACAACTTCTTGAGTCTTGATGTCTTGACAACTTCTTGAGTCTTGATGTCTTTAGTTACTTCTTGAGTCTTGATGTCTTGAGAATCTAACTTTGATCTATATCTGGCGACTATACATAGTGCGGATAATTTCTGAACAATCTATCTTTGAAACGACTTCGATCTATCAAGATTATCCTGAACTTGTCATACTCAGGGTTTTTGGGATCTAATCAAAACTATCTTTATTAAATTCATCTCCCAACAAGGTGGCAACATAAATTCATACCTCGGTGCAGATGGTCTCATCGTCATCCTCTGCCCTTCCTTCATGACCTCCTCATAAAATACTGGATACTTTACTTTGAGCCAGTCCAGAAAGATCTCATCAAACAGATTGTCATCTTTCTCTTCTGGGACTCGTTGAATCATAAATACATCGCACAACCAGTCTGTCTTTATAGTTCTCCAGGGTTCATGAAGGTCTTCTCTGCATATCAGAATATCATCCAAACTAGCAGGCAAGGCATGCTCAACCCAAGTCTCATCAGCTTCAGCCACAACCTTCTTCTTCTGTTTCCTTCTAAAGGCTCTATCAAGACCTTCTGTCTCTCGCAGTTTCTTCCTCTTGATCGCCTCATCCATAACCTTCCTTCTCTTGGCCTGATCTTGTTGTTCCCTAATCTGTTCTTTTGATAATAACAATTCAGGTCTGATAACAACAATCTTCTTCTTGGGTTCCTAGGCCTGCTTGCCCTTCAGCTGTTTCTTCCTCTCAGCTTCTGCTTCAGCTGCTTCTGCTGTAGTTCCTGCTGCTTCCTCTTTTTCCAATTTTCTGGCCAATTCCAGATCCCTAGTTTCTTCTCCAATCTGCAGCTTTTTCTAAACATTTGAGGAGAAATCCTCAATCCTGTCAACTCTTGCAGTCAGATCAACCATCGCAGATTTTTGTTCAGATATGACTTTGTCCTGAATGTGGAGCTGTTTAGTGTGTTCTTCTATAGTCGAGAACAGCTCGGTCAAATCAGTGTCATGGACTTTTGATTAGAGGTGAAATTGAGTGAGTTACGAGCGAGTTTTAGCCATGTTTTAAGTGTTTTTAGTGATATTCTTGTGGTGATTGAGCATAATATGTATAAAATCACTAATTTGCTTCTTTGGTTTGTATAAGAGGAAAGAGGACTGAAAATGGAGCTAGTGAGACTTCGCGGTGCATGAATCGGACTCCCGGTTGAAAAGATATGAAATAAATACTGAAAAGTATTAGTTGGAGTGAAGAAAGGTGATAGAAGGATGAGGTCGAGCACCTAGAGCTCGACCAATGTGGTCGAGTGGGCACAAGTGCAGGGAGCAATCTGCGCTCGACCAGGTGTGGTCGAGCGAAACCGCTCGACCAAGGAAGGTGCTCGAGCGCAAGGGAATCCAGCGATTGAGAAGCGCTCGACCAAACTAAGTGGTCGAGCGTCTTCGCTTCGACCAAAAACACCTTTCGCCGAGCGGTGCGAGGAGAGGGGATATATGTTGTGTTCGATATAATAAATCAGGATTAATCGAACATCAAAGAGCGACACGTGTAATATTTGAACAAAATAATCATGCCTGGTGGATAAGTTACTTTTTGTTCGCCAACCGATCAGAATTGCTCGACCATCCTACCGAACAAACGTATCCGCTACTCAGGTCAGGAAAGAAGGAAACAGATAAGCTAAGTCGAGAAGGCCATAAGCAAAACTGAGGATTCAGGCGGCCAAAATACTCGGAAATCCTGAAGGGTCAGAGTGCTCAACACTCAAATATCCCGAAGACCCAAATATCCTGAGGGCTCAGTGTGCTCGAGGAGGACAATCTTCCAGCATAAAGCTGACATGATTAAAGAGGCGAACAAAACATCCAACCGAGCAAGAGATTAATTTAGACGATCAAAAGAGCATCCTACAGATAAAGCTAAAGACGAAGATCAATCTAGAAGACGAAAGCCGAAACATGGCAAACACCGGGGGTTCTTGCATGATCTAAAGACTCCGGCTCATGTTATACCAACCCAACTCATGCTTACTTACCGGAGTTTATAAAGAGAAGAAAAAAGAAGAAGATAAGGGTTCAGAAAAATAGCCTACAAAAATCCCCAGAGAGGAGAGGAACTAAAAGATTCGAGTGATCATCCACATATACAAAAACCCTAGCACTCATTTTGCTTACAGAAAAAATTATCTTTATCTGCATCGATTCATCTTCATAAGATGTATCAAGAATCAGATATGTGAAGCTCATAATACAATATCTCGGCTTGGTATGCCCCCGGAGTAGTCATTTTTTTGATTTATTGGGGTCAACAAATTCATCTTATTTACCGTTTATTTTACACGTATATGTTTTGTTTGCGAGTTGTTACTAAATTAGCCACATAATATTCATCAACTAAAACGACTCGCGACAATTGGCGCTAGAAGGAGGGTATATAAAAAAAAAACAACCCATACACGAACCCCTAGTTAGCCGAGGCAGAAAAAAGAAATAAAATGCCTCAATCTAGGAACACACAAACGGAGAGGTCGGAACAAAGCCGACCATATGACCAAAAAAAGAGGCCAAAGTCGACCTCATAAAGATCAGGCAGTGGAGACTATCAATCTTGAGGATATAGCCAATGATCCGGCGGCCACCACAAAAGCCATCACTTTCTTGTTGCGAGCACAGAAAGAGAGGGCCAAAAAAGAATTGGCAAAGTTAGAAGCTCAAAAGCATGAAGAGCAACACTCGCATACACCCGACGGCAAAGCAAGTTAAAAAAAAGAAAAGCGGGCGATAAAAAAACCGATTATCGTCGGATGACGAAACGACCTCAAGGGTCAGACCATCAGCGTTTGGACGTTTGAGGCTCTCCGCCAAAGACCGAATCGGCAATAATAGGCGACAGGATCCAGGAAAGGGACATCCAATAGAGATGCCCGCCCATTCGGATCTTCATAAGCATCCGCATGCCGAACAAAAATCGGCGGGAACAAAGTTGTCTATCCATCACCGATTGGGTAGTCAAGGACAAACTTGGAGAGGGGGACTGCCCCATCACGAGCATGATCCACAGGATCCTCATGATGGGAAACAACCCCAATCTAAGTCTATCAATCCCACAAAATTTGAGGAAATGCAAAAAGCCATCGAGGGATTACAGGCCGATCTGGCCGCGACTAAGAGCCACCCTCGAGCGAGCACCATACCCTGCTCGCCATTGTCACCGGCGATCATGGCGGCCGAAGTACAAGAGAAAGTGGCAAAGACCCGACCGCCAATTCCCATTTTTCGATCTTTGAGTCGGATCCTCGTGTCCATCTCGGCAAATATTAGGACTTTATGATCGCGATGGGGGCTTCAGATGCGACCTTGATGCGATCATTCCCATGACTTTGGGTGATCGGGCACATAGATGGTTTTCTACTTTACCCGCTGCGTCCATCACATCTTTCGCACAAATGGGGCGGCAATTTTTGTCCCACTTTTCATCCATGTGTGCTCGCCCTGCGCCGAAACAAAGGTTGGCGCACTTTTCCCAACTAAAAGGTGAGTCTGATCGAGCATACATAGAAAGATTTGATAAATGTTTGTATGATGGAGCCCCAGTTGAAGAGGATGCTAAGATCCTCGCGGTGGTCGGAGGCCTGACTTTAAATCTGAGATATGTGGAAGGCCATGCATCAAGATTGGCGAACTCATACTTCGAGTTTCGAGAAGCGGCTAAAATCATAGCCATGCAAGATTTGCTCGACAATCACAATTGAGACAGAGCCTACCGCTAGGAAAGTTTTCGAAAGAAAAACAGCGAATGAAGGGGGGGCATGACCCCGTGCTCTTTCAAACCTTTTGAAGAAAGAACAGAAGCAAACGCCCTACGAAGTCTCTTGGGCGTTTCAGCAGAAACTATCTTTAACCAAATTAAAGATCGGGACATGTTGGACAGGCCAAGAAGAATTGTAATGGATAAGCGTCGACTTAACGCCATATATCCGTAATTATCACGAGTACATCGGGCACAATCTGAGAAAAATTGCCGCGATTTACTCGCCAACTTTGGAATTTATATGAAGAAAATCGCCTTTCCCGGTTCTTAAAAAGCTCACGAGCGAGGATTCGCAAAGCGTAAAAACAGAAGATCGAAGGGGAAAGCGAAAGGCCGAACAAACATCTGACAGTGATCCCGAAGAATCACGTAAGAGATCTGGAATGACCAAAAGAGGGCCTCCTACTGTGGGAAGAGGTCGAGAAAACCAAGAAATCCACATGATACGTCCTGAATATGGTCCTGTGGGTGGATGTTACCAGGCACCAACGTTATCTAACAGACTTAAAAGATGGAGATCGTGCCATGCGGCAGACATCCATCGGTGAAGGTGGCGAGCGCATCATCTAATTCCCCACCTACACACCAAATCATTTTTTCAGAGGACGATCTCGACGAAATTATAACTCCCCACAACGACTCCTTAACCATCAGTGCTCGTCTCCTTGGGTTGAAGGTACATCACCTCTTAGTTGATACTGGAGCTTATGCGAACATTTTGTTCGTCAATACCCTTCGCCAGATGGAAAAACAAGTTGGGGATTTGAGCAGTTATATTGAACCATGTAATCATCTATAATGGGTTTTGGGGAATCTGTAACCCGACCCTATGGCATGATTAGGTTAGGAGTCGAGCTAGAATCAACTTTGAATTCGGACATTCGACGAACTAGGATGTTAGATTTTGTAATAAATCGATGTTGATCTACTTATAACGGGTTTCTAGGTCGCCTTGGTTTATTCAAGAATTCAAAAGCGCCTGTTCCACGTATTACTATTGTGTTAAATTTCCGACACAAGATGGAGCAGGAAGTGTAAAAGGAGATCAAAAGAAAGCTCGAGATTGTTTGCTATCATGTGTACCAGAAAAACAAAATATTTTTAACATGATGGAACAAACAGGGGAGATTGGTGAGTCAAGCCAGCGAGCAAAAACCCCACCTAAACATTTTCCGACGAACATAAGTTCGACGGGCATAACTTCTCGCGAAACACACGAATCTGTGAACCACAGATTCGGGTTGGCAACTAGTTCCCCGGATCTCCTAGATCAAATGAATATCGATCTGCTTTAAGCGAGCAAGCGGACCTAGAGCCTCGCATAGGTTTTGAACCCATGGAGGTTGATGGCGACCACGGGGGTCCATCCAAGATCCTCGGTGGAAGCAAAAAAAAGCGAAGCAACCCTGTTGAGCAACTGGAGCCAATCAAGATTTAACCGAAAACGGACCGAGTTAGAAGTGTTCGTTGGCTCGGGAATTACTCGAAACAATCCGAGCGAAATGATTGCTTACCTTCAAGCAAACTTAGATGTGTTCGCATGGTCACACGAGGACATGGTTGGAATAGATCCGAGCATGCACGCCACTCCCTCAACCTTGATCCAATACAAGCTCAGTTGTCCAAAACGCGCGAAAGTTTAGTCGAGAAAAATATGCGGCGATGAATAATGAAATCAAAAAGTCGCTTGACAACAAACCGATCCGAGAGGTAAAATGCCCAAGATGGCTTGCGAACCACATGGCTCGTTCGCCAAATCCAATGAATCTTGGAGCGTGTATTGATTTCAGCGATTTGAATAAGGCATGTCCAAAAGATAATTTTCCGATGCCGCACATTGATTATTTGGTTGATAATCAATGGGCCATGAACTCATGACTTTCATGGATCGTTCTTTGGTTATCACCAAATACCCATGCATCCTGACGATCAAAAGGATACGGCATTCTGCAGTGAAAAGAATATGTACTGCTGGCAACGCATGCCTTTCGGACTAAAGAATGCCGGAGCAACATATCAACGTTTGGTGAACAAGATGTTCGACGAATACATCGGCCGGACAATTGAAGTATACATTGACGATATTGTGGTAAAGAGCGAACATAAGGAAGACCACATCATCCACCTCACACAAACGTTCGATATACTCAGGAAATACAATATGAAGTTAAATCCCAAGAAATGTAGCTTTGGGGTTCACTCAGGGAAATTCCTCGGACATATGGTTAGTCAACGGGGGATTGAAGCGAACCCGTCAAAGATTCAAGCCATGCTCGATATGCAAGCCCCCAGAAATTTGAAAGAGGTCCAAAAGTTAACCGGACGATTAGCCTCCGTGAGCCGATTTATATCACGAACTGGGGACAAATGTAAACCTTTCTTTGATGCATTAAAGAAGGGGAAATTTCAGTGGACCGAGCATTGCCAAAATGCATTTGAATCATTGAAGCAGTACCTTGCAGATACTCGAAACCTGTGTCTAAGCCTATCAGGCGAACAACTCTATCTGTATCTTGCTGCGTCCGAACATGCAATCAGTATTGTGCTCGTACGGGCAGAAGGGACCACACATTTGCCCGTTTACTATGTTAGCCAAGTGCTAAAAGAGGCCGAGCTCCGGTATCCTCCACTGGAAAAATTAGCATACGCCCTCGTAATGAGTGTGCGAAAATTGCGACCATATTTTTTCGACCACTCAGTTGAGGTATTGACCGCATTTCCATTGCGCCAAGTCCTCCACCGACCAGATACTTCGGGCAGGTTGCTCAAATGGGCGGTGGAGTTAGGACAATTCGGCATTACGTTCGCTCCACGAACAGCAATGAAGGGCCAAGCTATGGCCGATTTCATGGTTGAATTGACATATCCACAAATTCCTGAAAAAGTTGTCGATCAACCATGGCACATGTATGTTGATGGTTCATCAACAAGTTCAAGAGCCGGAGCAGGCGTAGTTCTCATCAGCCCAACCAAACAAACATTTACAACAGCCATCCGATTTGATTTCCCAGCTACAAATAATGAAGCTGAATATGAAGCATTGATCGCTGGACTACAGATGGCAATGACAATGGGAATCAAGAGGCTGATGATCTATAGCAATTCGGATAATTGTTTATCAAGTAACAATGCGTAGTCTGGCCGGAAAGGCGAACAGATGGCACAATATCAACAGCTAGCAAAAGAATTGCTCGAGCATTTTGAACAAGTATTTATCGAACAATTACCACGATTGGGTAATTCTTTCGCTGACGCTTTGGCACGCTTGGCAACAGCAGAAGGAGTGACGAACACAACAGACATTGTGGTCGTCACAACACTATCACGCTCATCGGTTCCCTTAATTATGATCGCCCAAATAAAAAGTTTAACAAGAAACTTGGATGACTCAATAATGAGTTACTTACAAAAGGGACTTCTCCACGAAAAATAGGGCACAAGTCGCTCCGCCTTAGGTTCTGATCGCTTTCGATATACTATTATAGACGAGCATTTGTACAAAAGAAGCTTCTCACTTCCACTTCTGAAGTGCATTACTCCTGAAGAAGGACAGGTACTTCTGCAACAAATCCATGACGGAGTATGCGGAAATCATACAGGTGGGCTCGTCCTGGCACATAAAATAATCAGGCAAGGTTATTATTGGCCAACCCTTAAAAAGGATTCGCTCGCATATGCTCGCACTTGTCATCAGTGCCAGGTACATGCTCCGCTTATTCATAGCCCACCTGAAGAATTGGTGTCAGTTTATAGCCCATGGCCTTTTGCCAAATGGGGGATCGATTTGATCGGCCCATTTCCTACTGGCACATCGGGAGTTAGATATGCTGTGGTGGCCGTTGATTATTATACTAAATGGGTAGAAGCCGAGGCCATTGTCAAGATCACCGAACAAAGAATGTGGAACTTTGTTTGGAAAAGTATCATCTGTCGATTTGGGCTTCCCCAATCATTGGTCACTGATAACGGCAAACAATTCGATGGAAGTGAATTCAGACAAAATTGTGCTTCATTTGGGGCATAAAAAGCACTACTCAACTCCATATTATCCCTAGTCAAAGCGGTCAAGTTGAAGCCGTTAATAAAATTATCAAGCATAACCTCAAGGCTAGACTTGATAATTCAAGGAGGATAAATTTGAAGAGTTGCCTGAAATATTATGGGCTTATCGAACAACTTTCAGAACATCAACTGCGGAGACCCCGTTTGCTTTAGCATTTGGTGCGGAATCTGTTATACCCGAAGAAATCAAGATTCCAAGTCATCGAACAATGACTTTCGGAGAGCATATTAATGACGGTAGCGCCGCTCTGAATCTGAGACTATTGGAAGAAAAAGAAGGACGGAGGTGATTTCAAGAATCTTATGTACAAAAAAGATCGAAAAAGTTTTATAATTCCAAAGTCCGAACGCCTTGAGTTCAATGTGGGCGAAAATTTGGTTTTAAGGCGATCAATGGGGGTACCAAGTGGTGTGTTTGGTCAAGCATGGGAAGGTCCTTTCAGAGTCACAGAACGTTTGCTAAATGGGGCATATGACTTGGAGGACCTGAATGGAGTCCCATTGTCTTACTCGTGGAACGCGTCAAATTTGAAAAAATACTATCAATAAAGGCGAGCATAGTATCGGCCGAACAAAGTTAAAACAGCTAAAGCGAGCATATTGTTGGCCGAACACAATGTTCTGTATAGCTGAAACGAATACAAAGGGCCGAACATAATCAGCCATTCAGTTCAAACGAGTAGGACGACCATAAAAGAAGAGTATATCATTTTCGATGCATATCTTCAAGAAAGATGCTGGACAACACTATCGTTAGACAGAAGATACGTGTCAAAACGGGTTGTCAGCAGAAGATACATATCGGAACGAGTTGACAAGTGGTGGCAGCCATGCAGGGATGAGTTAATTTTTTGAGCAAGAGCTGTCAAAAAGCCGAACAGATGTCAAAAGGGGGAACAAAAATAAGAGAGCTAGCACCAGCTACCTGTACCAGCACCAGCTTGGGATAGTTCTATAAATAGGGGCATACTGATAGCTGAAAAAAGCAAAAAAAAACATATGAAGAAGAAAAAAGGAAAAATACTGCGATTCTCAGAAGGAAGTCGGTTTAGTATGCCCCAGGGCGTAGAAGAATTGACTCTCGATTCAAAGAATCATTCAAATTTGAATCAAGCCCGCCTGATCTGAGTCTTTTTACCCAGATGACTTTTTGCGAGCCTGAGTTGAAGCTTCGTTGCGGACTCAAGATGCTCGGCAGAGTCATGGTTGCCACTCCCGCGTTACTCATTTGCCACGCGATGAATAAGCCATGAGTCCCCTATGCATCCCCAAAATCTCCTCCGAAGGGGAGGGATGTCATAGTGTCCGCTCAAAACAAGATGCGGATGCTGATGCTCAGGCATCTACTGGAGGGGACAGAATGGTGCGAGCTGTGAAGTTTTTTGCTCAAGCACCTACTTTTTAAGCGAAAGCAGAATCTGGCGCCACATGCTCATGCCGCCCCGCCGCCAAGATAACTACTGACTTATCCGGGGGGATAAAAGTTTATCTTTCTTTCTTTGCTGAGCATGTTACAAAAGAAAGAAGGGTAGACAGGATGATGTGCCACATCCTTGTCAACATCAATTCTGCGGACAAGGTGAGGCCAGTTCGTGTCTACTCAAGACAAGGTTTAAATTCAAAACCCAAGTCTGATGACAAAAAGTTGTGTAATAGATAGTCTTCTTCGGATATGAATGATGTGATAGAATACAAAGTGTTGCAAAAAAGAAAAAAAGAAAAGATATATGTACTTTTTGTTCGCTAAGATTTTCTAGTTAAGCTTTATTTTGAGGTCGCACCTAAGTTTAGGACGACCCAACAAAGATTTAACGAGCCTGTGTCTATGTTGTTTTGACGAGCGAGTTAACGAAGTTCTCGATTCCATGAAAAAAAAGCGAGTAATGGATGGGTACGTTAAATCGATAAGGCGACTAGTACTTTTACAGATACCCGTAAAGCCTGGCGGGTGACGAAAGTCTTGGTCGCATGACTAAATAAGACGGCCCTAATGAAGTGATCGCACCTAAATAAGACGATCGCGCACCAAGAAATGGGGGGTTCATAAAGTAACCCATCTGGTCGCACCTAAATAAGACGATCAACCGATTGCAACGTCAATAAGACAATCAAAAACGAAAGAAGTCAGGAGCGGGCATAGGCAAACCCAATGTTCGAATTCATTCAAGAAAATGGGCAAAAACCGAAAGCAATAAAGTTAAGCGCAAAGCAACAAAGCAAACATCAAGCAACACAAGTATCAACATTCATCCTCAACAAACAGGTTAGAGGAAACAGTTCGGTATGTAATCCATTCGTCCAATTGTAAATATGTTCGAACAAAAGATAAGAAATCAAAAGTGTTAAAGGCGTTGTTCGAACAAAAGAGTGAAGAAGACCAAAAAATTACACAACGCATGTTCGACAAAGAAAAAATAAACATCAAGGAACAAAGTCAAAATTGGGGGTAAACGGGAGAGAAACATCGAACGAATTGTGCTCAGCCCCCTCAACAACAATTCCTTCGGTATGGTCAGGTACCAAATGCTCGTCAGAAGGTACATTACGCGTCAGAGGTCCACTTTGCTCAAATCTCGCACTTTTGATCGGTCCCGGGCTCGGTCCAAGATTTTGGCAAGAACCTCGGCCGATATTCATGTCTGAGCCCTCTTCCTCATCCAGAATCGGATCATCAACTTTGATCCCTTCAGGAAGAACGGAGAAATCGCACAGATCATTTAAATCTGACATTGGAAGGGAGCGATCCGGAGGGTTATCAATCGTCTTCGAAAAAATTTGGATATGAGAGGATAAATTTGTTCGCTGTTGAGTATCTGGCGAACAGATCGAACGGCATCGGCGAAGGCGCAAATATATGAGAAGTTCGACATAGAGTCGGCGTACTAAATCATCGTGCGATTTTGAATTTTCGAGACCTAAACGAGTATTAGTCTCTCGGCGATGGATGATGATTTGTTGGCGAAAAGTCGTCCCTCTCATTTTCCATGTTTTCAACACCAGCTCGGAGTTTACGAAGCTCAACATTCATTTCTTCCTGAGCTCTTCGTATATTGATCACCTCCTCCCGAGGCCCGATTGATTGCCTCTCTTGTTTGTGAGCATCTTCTTGAGCAAAGAGCATTCTCTTGAAATCGTTGGGCATCCTCCGAGGCGATGGGCGCCCAACTTGTCCGAAAGCAGTTGCTCTGAGCAATCTCGGTTCATCTGGACCCTGTTATTTCGACCACCTTATCTTCAAAGTTCTAATCAAAGCCAAATAATTGGCTTGGAGGTTAGCGGATTGAGCATAAGCTTTCTCAAGAGCGACCATAGATTGGCCCTGAAGCACCAGCCCCAGACGCATATTTTCTAAGAGGGTGGGACCCGTAGTGGACTCCTCCAGATCAGTAGTCCACGCTCGAACAGGAGTCTGGCAAGCTTTCTGAACATGCTCCGGAACGCCTGGAACTTTGCGAACACTCGGCGAGCAAAAGTAATTCTTCAGGTTGGGCATTAAGGGCGACAACCTGCTCAACCTACAATATATATATTCGACCAAGTGAGTATAAAGATATCGACCAGAAACCAAAGCAGCAACAGAGCGAGCAAAATGTACCTGCCCACGCGAGCTGGATCCCATCCCAAGAATGATTTATCTTCAGGAGACCGGAGCTCAGGATCTAACGGAGTCCATGATCGGGGTCCAGCTGGAGGTGGAGAAGATGTGCCAACTTCCATTTCAACAATCTGCGAAATGGGACCGACAACAGAGGCGGCCGCTCTGATCGCCTCGATAGTAGGGGTCCGAGTCGACCTGACGGCATCGGTCTTTCGTCGAGTTTGCTCGTTCGCCCCGCTCGCTCGGCCCCTGATGCGCCCGATCTCCACCCTTGGTCTTTTCGGTGGTGGGGCTTGTTCGCCAACCCCATGTTCAGCCGAACGGGAGCCCCTCTGTGCTCGGCTTGATTCTCCAGGACCGGATGAGGGTCGTTTAGCCCTACTCGCCTCCCTCTGCACATCACGAGCCTCTCGCTCGGCTGAATCGAAAACAAGCTCCTGTGGCCTTTTTCTCCGAGCCATCTCAGTATGTTCAGATGTACTCACAGCAATGGTCACAGCGGGGAAAGCTGTAAATAAAATGATTCAATGAGAACCAAAGGATAACAGCGAACAAAAAGGCACAAGACATACAAAAACAAAAGACAATCCTTACCAAGTGGGGATTAACAAAGAACAAGATGATGAGGAGGCACGAACAAACCTCCTTTCTTTTCTCGATCGCCGAGATTCGAGTTATCACAGATCGCTCGAACGAGATTCGAGATCAATTTGCCAAACTCTTTGAAAATAGCCGTCGTTTGTCTCCTTGTCCGTTTGCAAATTTAGAATCCACGAAATAAAAAGTGAGTTAAAATCGGTTCAAATTGAAGAATGAAAGATACCAAATCACTTACTTGGTACACTCAGAAGTCAAGTGGGGATGTCTAAACGAGCATTTGTTTCGGCTTCGGAGGAGGGCTTTTCCAATCGCCCCTACGAACCAGAATTTTTCCTTCCAATCACTAATTTTGTTCGGCACATCTTCAATGATTTTGCACTTAGCATTGGCTTGCATAAACAACCATCCGTGTTCACCCCTCGGACGAGTCAAGTGCACCAATCGAGCAAGTTCAGCTGCCGAAGGATAATATCTTGGTTTCATTTTACCGAATAAAGTCAAGAAACTCATAATCATATGCCATCCATTCGGTTTAAGTTTGAGTAATGGTAATGTTCCATTCAACAAGCAAACGGGTGATAGCCGGATGAAGAGGAAATCGGAGGCCAGCTTCCATGGTGTCCAAATTCACCTGCGACACAACCTTCGGGAGGTTGATCGGCCCGCTCATCAGACCCGGTGCCCAAAAAAAAGACATCCTTGGGGGTTTCATAAATTTTATGCGCTGAGCGAGCATATCTTCATCAATTATGCTCATTTATTTTGCTAGATTTGGGTACTCGTTCTCTACCCTATTCCTATGAGGTTGCTTTCGGGCAAATCGAAACTATAACGAGCATTATACTAAGCTATATGTTGGACTATGAGGGACACCAATAGGTATATCAAGTTCAAAGCTTTGCTCACCATCTACTCCTATGTTCGATTAGGTTAAATTCTGATAGCCAAAAAAATTTCCCCCCTCACAACATTGTCATTTCTATCTACATTAACATTATCAATGAAAGCCCTAGACCTAATCTGAATTTGGGGCGAAGAATCATAATTAGAATCGTCCGACGGATCATTACGGGCCAAGTCCCTATCCGACTCCGTTAGGGCTTCATTGGAATCGGAGGAAAGAACGGCAAATGGTTGCCGAAATTGCCAACGAAATCCTGAATTCGAGACATTTGTCTCCGACGTATTTACATTACTACGGGGGATTCTACTGATAGGGGGAGGAGAAGAGGAACTAGGATGGTCGGATTGAACAGAGGAGTTCGAGCAAGAGGCCATAATTACAAAATAGAAGAAGAATGCAGCGGTTACCTGAATGAATTTCTTCGCCGGAACGATGAGGCCCTCACCGGAAACTTTCGAACGCAGAGACAATTAAAAAATAGAGGAAAAAAGAGAGAAAGGGGTGAAGGCGGAGAAATATGATTTATATAAACATCAGATACGAATTCGAAAATACAGCGCAGAATACGAAGCGATACCAAATATGGCCCAATCAGAGTTTAACAGCCGGGCCCCATGTAGAAAACGAAGCGACCCGGCTGGGGGGTATTGTTGTGTTCGATATAATAAATCAGGATTAATCGAACATCAAAGAGCGACACGTGTAATATTCGAACAAAATAATCATGCCTGGTGGATAAGTTACTTTTTGTTCGCCAACCGATCAGAATTGCTCGACCAGCCTACCGAACAAACGTATCCGCTACTCAGGTCAGGAAAGAAGGAATCAGATAAGCTAAGTCGAGAAGGCCATAAGCAAAACTGAGGATTCAGGCGGCCAAAATACTCGGAAATCCTGAAGGGTCAGAGTGCTCAACACTCAAATATCCCGAAGACCCAAATATCCTGAGGGCTCAGTGTGCTCGAGGAGGAAAATCTTCCAGCATAAAGCTGACATGATTAAAGAGGCGAACAAAACATCCAACCGAGCAAGAGATTAATTTAGACGATCAAAAGAGCATCCTACAGATAAAGCTAGCACGAAGATCAATCTAGAAGACGAAGCTGGAAACATGGCAACACCACCGGGGTTCTTGCATGATCTAAAGACTCCAGCTCATGTTATACCAACCCAGCTCATGCTTACCGGAGTGCTATAAAGAGAAGAAAAAAGAAGAAGATAAGGGTTCAGAAAAATAGCCTACAAAAATCCCCAGAGAGGAGAGGAACTAAAAGATTCGAGTGATCATCCACATATACAAAAACCCTAGCACTCATTTTGCTTACAGAAAAAATTATCTTTATCTGCATCGATTCATCTTCATAAGATGTATCAAGAACTGTACGTGTGAAGCTCATAATACAATATCCTGGCTTGGTATGCCCCCAGAGTAGTCATTTTCTTGACGAACTGAGTCAACAAATTCATCTTATTTACCGTTTATTTTACACGTATATGTTTTGTTTGCGAGTTGTTACTAAATTAGCCACATAATATTCATCAACTAAAACGACTCGCGACAATATATAAGGCAGATGGGAAAAATAAGAGGGACGAGTTTTTTTTTAGAAGAAAAAGGACGAAGGTTAGATATAGAGGAGAAGGGGAAAAGTACCTAGGGTTCAGGGAAGAAAGAGAGGAATTCATCCACGAGAAACACGATTCGATTCACAACTTTACTGGTTTACATTCTAGATTTCCTGATTTTGATTTGTCTAAATTCTCAGTTTTACTTTTGAAGAACAACTTTAGGGTTTATTTAAATTTCCTATCAAATACTATTTTGATACTTTAATTCAATTGATTATCCATTGTTGATTTGTTTTACGTATTCGTGCATGATGATTTCTATTGAATACTTGATTGTTTGTGAGTTGAATATCATGTTGGTAGGCTAAACTTTTGATTGCTTTGGATAGGATGATCGCGTAGAAATAGTGAATTGGTTAGGCGATTAGGATGATTCGAGGTGTAAATTGAATAATCTTCTTAAATTGCTAAGTGGAATAACCAATCCAATAAAAACCATTGAATTGAGTACCAAAGTTGTTAAAGAGAGGACGACCGAATCACTCTTTTCCAACGAATAGGCTTGAGGAGAGGGTTTGTGACGGGGTTGGTAATATACTGGTTCATTTAGGGAGGACGGCCAAATCGCCCAACTTGAATAAGGGCTTTAGCAGTTAAGCACAATCTTAATAACTTGGTTATTTTGTGAGTGAGGTAAAGAGGGTATTAGTTGAGTAGTCGGGAATAAAAACCGAGCTTTTGCTATACCTGATTTAGTGCGGGATTAGGGAAGTTGATTGCCTAGTTTCAGTACACTTAGGATTACTCTTTTGTACACCACGATAGTCCTCGTCGCCAAACCAATTCCGAAAGTATACGTAGGGATTCCTGTCCAAAGCAACATTCTCCAATATTTGCACTTCATATGAAGTTAGAATTATAGTTGTTATCTATTTACTTTCGTTAATTCCATAGTAGTGAAATAGAACTATAAAATCGCATCCATATTAGTTACGAAGTAAAGATTTCCAGGGATTTACACGCATACAAAACTTCCTTTGGGTTTGATACTACTTGGTCCAAATACTTACCCTTGCTACAGTGATCCCATACTCTTGTGGGGTAACTGCTAGTTAAGAATATAACATTTTACGACAAAGTCAACTTCAACATGGGCTCTAGAAGAAATTGCCTGACTGGGTGCAGCAGTGACCAGGGTCAGTTGACCAGTCTGAGTATGCATCTGTTTTTATGATACTAACCCTTCCCCCTTTTTGGTTGCATAAAAAAGAAGTCTGATATTCTTCTTCAGGTCCTTGAAGAGAGTCAGCATTTCTTTCTTCAGATCTTCAACCTCCAGTGACTGAATTTGAACAGATGAGGTGCATGAAGGGGTAGGTCCGAGCATTTTTGAAACAATTCTTCCAGGGCCTTCATAGCAACAGTGATAGAAACTTCAAATCTTCTGACAGAGGCCTCGAAGCTAGAATCTGCTTGCATTAATGAATTATATGCTTCCTCAAGAAGTATCCTGACCTCAGTAAGCATGGACACCTCCAGACCCAACTTTTGCATCATTGTCTCTACCCGGTTCATCTCATTCAGAGCAATATATGTATGCATTTTAGTCAATTTGTTTGTCGTCTGATTCCTCTCAGATTCAACAAGTTGCTTCGTTCGCTCCTCCATCTGAGCCATCAAATTTGCAGCCAGAGTGTTGAATTGAGCTTCCACGGATGCCTTTACCCCACCCAAAATAGTCTTCGAAACTTGGTCTAGGGTCTCAGGCGGTATCATAAAGACAAGCGCAGATGTTTGTGCCTCACCAGTTAGGGTCTCATCGGGTCCACCCTCAACTGGTTCATTGGCAGCTAGCTCTTCTTCCCATATAAGCTGATCCTCTTCAACATCATCAGGAAATCCCTTCAGGTTGTTCACCAACCAGGCAACGTCATCCTATGTTGCCAACTCAGCAGCACTGGCCACACCTGCCAGATTCTTCATGTTGATCTCCAACTCCACAAACTCCTCATTTCCCATGTCTTCTAGAACCATCAAAAAGTCCTCAATGTGTTGTAGCCTGATATCTCTCCAGAAGAGAATATCAGCTACCTGCTTCCGAACACCGGGATGATCAACTAGATCAGAAAAATGTGTGTCCAGATAGTTGTCAACCCGTCTCCTCAGAATTCTAATCACCGGCTTTTCTAGCCCAGGAGACTCAAACACAATTTTGGTGTTGAAGGGGTTACGAGCAACAGAGACAAACATAGCCTTCTGCCTGGCTGATTGTATATCAGGAGTTGCTTCTCTGTATGGCTCAGGTTGTGCTGGTCCGGGCTCAAGATGAGTGGTGGTTTCAGGTTGAGGTAGTTGAGGTTTAGATAGCTCAGGTGGGCTCAGATATGGACATTTCTGGGCCAGCCTGTTGTCTGGAGGGTGAGGGTATGGTTATTTCTGGTTGGGGTGATGGAGGTGTAGGTGATCTAGGGTAGTGGGTCAGTTCTTGTCCTTTAAATAACGAACTCGGGTGAGCTGAGTCAGATGGCTCAAACTCATCCTGGGCCTCTTCCATCTTTTCAGTCTCCTCTCCGCCTTCACCTCCTTCTCCTCCAATGGTAATGACTTCCCTCTAACCAGCTTCCTCTACTGCTGTCAGCGTCTGACCTGTACTGACTGTGTATTCCGAACCCACACCAGTCTCCTCACCAACCTTCTCTACAGGTTGTTCCTCACCAGAGTCCAAGATTTCAACATCACTATCTTCATCATGCAGTCCACCAGGTGGTATACCCTTCTTCTTTGGCAACATAGCAGTGAGCTTGTTCTAGCGTTTCTCACTCGCATCTTCAGCTTTGCGTGCAGGCCTGGATGTCATCTGTTTTCTCTTGATGACCCTAGTCTTAGGCTGAACTTGTGCCTCTGATTGCACAAAAGATGTTTGACCTTTATCTTTCTTTGACTTGGGCACATAAGGGGTAGGATCATCATCCCTCTGGCCAGATAATTCTTCATCCTTAGAAAGGAGAGCCTTGTATTTAGAAAGATAAGGCTTCCTTCCTACTTCTGACCATTGGTAACCAGGCATCTTATCAGCAAGGATGATGGAAACCTTGTGAATGTTGCAGATCTTCTTGGATAAGACCACCTTACTCTCCTCGTTTACCATAAATTTGACCGTCTCCTACAGCAAACGATGCTTGAACAATCCCTTCCAGTTTATATCTGGTGCCTTTTCAATGATAGCAGCCATCACGTTATGCTTTTGCTGTGTAAGGGCATCAGGACTGAATGTGATCCCCAAGATTACCTTTGAGACGATCTCAAAGAGTAATCTATTCTTTCTCTTCAAATATGGGGCTTTGACGTTCGTAATTTGGGTGACATTTGCTGGCATAAGGAGCACTTTCTAAAGATACTCCTTATCTATCATTCCAGACGTAAACTTATCGGGATAGTTCCTTGCTGCTGGAAGACTGAAAATTCTGCTCAAATCTTCATTCGTCACATTGATCCTTGTTCTTCCAACATATGAATACAACTCTTTATTGTCGGTCTCCTTCAGATTCCGCAGAAACTCTAAGGACTCAATTATGTAGACACTTCTCAAGTGTCTGTAGCAGAATTGTTCCAGCCCACAAGCCCGAAGAAAATCCAAAATTTCCACTGATTCTGGATTTGAGGTGGTTGTGAATATCACATATTTTTCATCTATGACGTCTTTAATCATAGATGCATAATCACAAACCTCTGGGGTAGTTTTTGAAGTGGCCATTTCTGCAAACGCATATACTCTCTAAAATAGGTTTTCAACAACCATATCAATTTAAGCAAACTCAAATGTAATAGGGCAATGTGTGAAGCATTTGCACAAGTAAATCCTCAAATATGCATATTATTCAAAATGTGCAGAGAGTTAAGCATAAATCAAATTAAATCCTATTCAATCACGAAAATGAACAGTACAACATATACATATATCCTATAACCCTAGCGCATGCCGCCTTGCCTTCTTTATGCCGATGATATTCTTATATTCCTGCAAGGCCGTATCCAACTGTTCTATGTTGAAGACCATTCTCACTAAGTCTCGGGTTTTCTTCAGTGATAAAGTTACTCCCAGTGTTCGCTCTGCTTTCCGTCGGCTCACCTCTATTACGGTCGGCACACTTCCGTTTACTTATTTTGGGGTGCCTATCTTTTGAGGGGCTCCCCGTCGTTCCTATTTTGCTGGTTTGGCGAATCCGGTGATTAGCAAGTTTGGGTGTTGGAAAGGCACATCTCTTTCTTTTTTAGGTCGTGTTTGCTTAATCAATAGTGTGATCATTGCCTCGCTGGTGCATTCTATGTTGGTCTATCGTTGGCCGTGGTCACTCCTACAGCGCGTCGAGCAAGCTATGCAGAATTTCTTGTGGACTGGTGATATCTCGCAGCAGGGTTTTGTTCGGGTTTCGTGGTCGAAATGTTGCACGTCGGTTAACCAGGGGGGTCTTGGTGTTCGCTCTCTCCGGCTGGCCAATGATGCATACATTTGTAAGTTGGGCTGGGATATTATGAGCAAATCCAGTCCTTGCACTAATTGCCTTTTTTTTACGTTATTTCCATCCTAGTGGCGTCCACCGTTCGGCGGTTCGGGTCTCTTCTCTTTGGTCGGGCCTTCGTCGACATTTGCCTCATCTCGAGGCGGGTAGTCACTGGATTATTGGGGAACACTCCACCGTCCATTTCTGGATGGATAACTGGCTAGGGTATGTTATCGCTGACCGACTCCATATTCCTCCGGACATTCTTGCCTCTTTGCATTGTTTGGTGGGGGATATTTATTTTGACGGCTGTTGGCATTTTGATGAGTTGTTCTTCGCGCATTTCCCGGATATCATTGTGGACATTCTTCATACCCCGGTCTCTCAGGGCGGGGATCATCGTATTTGAGAGAATTCTAGCTCAGGGATCCTCACGTCGAAATTGGCCTATTCTCATTTGCAATCCTCTTCGCTTCGTGTCAATTGGGCGGCTTGGATTTGGGCTTACTTCATCCCTCCCTGCCGTTCTATGACGATTTGGAGGGCCATCTGGCGGAAGTTTCCCACTGCTACGGATCTTGGTCGCCTTGGTATCTTGGGTCCGACCGTCTGCCCTCTCTGTTTGATGGGTCCGGATGAGTTCGACCATCTTCTTGCCCACTGCTCGTTCACTCGCTGACTTCTGTTGGAAATGTGTCGGATTTTTGAGGTGTCACTGTCCTTTGACGTTGATTTTCATGACGTCTACCTTCAGGTCTCTCGCCTCCGGTTTGGCAAGTTGGCTCACAACCTCTGGCGTCTGTCTTTTGTCACGATGATATGGATTATTTGGAAGACTCAGAATAATGCCATTTTTCAGGACATCCGCCCGTCTTATCACGGTTGCATGATTCTTTTCCTCCAGCTTGTCGTGAGGTTGAGTCTTTCTCTATTGGGAGTGTTGGAGTTGGGGATCTTTGTCTTCTTCGGCGTCTCCATCTTAGCTTCATAGCTCAGCCTCCACCTTGTTGGGGTTATACTGGAAAGTATGCTTTTACTTTGTATAACCACACTGAATTTCTGTCTTATTTACTTAAATAAATTATTTATCACTGATGCTTTAAATATTATCGAATGTTACATATATTTACTGCATAACTGTTCAATAAATAGTACGTGTTACATTGTAGTTAATTTAGTGATACCAGATCACGGAAGATTAAATTAACAGTCCCCTGTAACTAAAAGTACACATTCACCACCTAGATGGAAATGAACAAACCATCGCGAAAGGTTGAAGTGTAAGGCTCAGATTGGCTTGTCTTGACCAAGAGATTGCACTAGTGCATCATGATGCACTGAACAGGACCTACAGGAGGATAAATTCTTCAGCACTGTATATAGAAGAATTAGACCTCAGTGGTTCATTATTTCTTAATCTCCGTCCCTTAAATAGGATCGTGTGCAATTAATAGCCATTGCTTTGACTTATGATGGGAAGAGGATCATTGAGATTCAATACCTTGTATCTTGGGCAATGATATTGGTTACACGACGATTGCTAAGATTTAATACGGTGAAACGTGTGCAAGTACGTCTTGTTTGATTTGTCCCCTTGGGAGGCTCATAAGTTCTATCATACCAAATCTTGCAAGTGGAATTAATTTCCGATATGGATAATAATGTTGAGTCGTTCCTTAACCAAGGAAAAAGATGTTAATTAATATGAAGTTATTTCAGTGGCCTAAATTAATTAATGGACTGGATAATCTTAAACACGGAAAATAATAATCGGGAGTCATATTAACAGTAATATGGGTTAAGATGGATAGTGCAATATTAATTATGTAGTGGGATTAATTAATATTTATGGGCTTGAATAATATTGTGGCTCAATATTGAAAATTCAAAGTCCATTGGAAGGTCCAATCTTAATTCTCCTAAAGGTCCCCCCAAGTAGCCCAAACATAAAGTCCAATAACTGAAAAAGGTGTTTAAAATAAAATAAATTATTGTTGCCTAATTTTTCAATTTTTCGAAAATTATGAATAAAAGAGGGAGAAAGATTTTCTTTGAATTTTGTTATGGAATGAGGATAAGTATTCTTGGAATACAAGATTATCTCATTAAATTCAAGAAATCTCCCACTTGGCTATTCATAATGGAATTTTTTAAAATTCCATAACATAAGGAGGGGAAGATTTTATTTGGGAGATATATTGGGAAATAGAATATATTGGATATATTCAAGATTGTTTCTTGGAGAAGAAGCAAAGAAGTTTCCCAAACTCCACTAAAACCCTAGAAATCTCGCTCCCCCCTTAGTATTATAAATAGGGGATGATTTTTTCATCCCCAATGCAATTCCATGTGTTGGAAAAATTAGAAATCCACAAAGGTGGTGCAACATAATTTTATTTTTCCCTTTTGTTAATTGTTCGCGAGTGTCCTACCACCGGATTGTCGAGCAAGGACTTGGGAATACTTGGGAAGGCTTTTTGGTGTGTTCGTGTGAACGGGATCCATCTTCTCAACGATTGTCACTCCAAGAGGTTAGTTCACGTAAACTCCTAGCTATTCCGCATGCGTAGGATTTATGTGACGAACTTGTATGCATGATTGTTGTTGAATTATTATTTGAATTAATATAGGATTAATTCATGCTAGTAATAATTGTTAGAATTAAATTTGTATTTAAATATTCATCTCGAATAGATCCGGGCAATTAATTCCCGTACAACTGGTATCAGAGCCAAGGTTTCGGGCTCTGAATTTTAAATTGTAATTTAATTCGTTGTTCATTGAATTTGGAATTGGATAGTAGAATTGTTAGATCTTTTTTGCAGGTATCCAATTGTCATGGTATTTGATTAATATTTATTTATGCATGCATATAAATTGTGGATTTTTTAATTCGATTCGTTCGAATTCGTTTTGCCTCGTGAGAAAATCCACAAGTAGATTAGGATTTGTTTAATTCGTTCAATGTAATAAACTAGTCTAGATCTAGGTTTATTTATTTTTATAAATAAATTATAACCGGATAAAAAATGGAGGCGGAGATGAAGAATTAAAGGATGGATCCGGAACCAGGCGCAGGCGGCGTGCGTCGCGCGAAACGTGCCAAAGGAGGCACTCGCGCGACGTGGATGCACGCAGGCGCTCACGGGCGTGGGGCAAGGCTGGCTGGCCGAGCGCGCGTGGGATCAGTACAATGCGCACGGGCGCAGGCGAGATCGCGCGATGATGCGCGCATAGGCGCGCAATGGACGACAAGAGCAGGTGGGACTCGGCTTGGGTGGGCGCGTGCTGGTACGTGGCACGCCTGCCGAGATCTACCGAGGTACGCCGATCGCTACTGGGTGACGTGAACTGATCGACACGGTTGGGGGAGTGCAAGGCGTGCACTCCAACCCTTGAGCTGGTCGATGATGTGGCTTGACATGACGATTTTTTTGAGACGGTCGAGTGGGAGCTTCTTGAGACGAACGATGAAGGCAATGAGGACGATTTCTCAAGATCAAGACATGACAAAATTAACCGTGATAATTGGATATATGTGCCCAATATATTTAATTTTTGTTTTGATATTTGCTTTATTTTTCGTGCGTATTTAATTGTGTTTTTGAATATGCGATGCATGAAAATTTGTTTTGGAAAAATCTCACTTTCAAAAATTACTAAGTATGTTTTAAATAATTAATTAATAATTTTATTCCGGATAATAAAATTGAATTAATTTTAACCTCCATGATTTATTTATTTGTGAATTCTTTTGGAGAAATTCCCCCCACAGGACGGCCAAAAGATAGTTTTCACATGAATAAATTCCAAACGGATGATTGCGGATTATTATTTGTGGCGAAGATGACCCTCCCCACGAGGCTCGTTCAAAGCAAAATAATAATTCTGTATTTAATCATGGTTATTACTTAGGTATAAAATTGATATGCATATACTTCCCCGAAGTCCCTGTCAATTTTATATTGGTCAAGTGGGAGCCAACTATTAATCTGGATATTAAGGTTTGTAACTGTTTCTTGTTTGTAACCTGCTTGAATGTGTTTAAATAATGACCCAATCCACGTGGCTTATTTAAACTGTTTTGAGATGTTGGCTGATGCATGTTCATTTTTTTTTGAGATTTTAATATGAAACATGTGATCGAATTTTGTGATAATTTTGTGCTCATACAAATCGTTATTTATTTCAATTCAGCATGTCGCAACCTTTTAATCCACTGTTCAATATACTGAAAGACAATTTACTTACTGGAGAGAACTATTTTGTTTGGAAACAAAAACTTATGAGTGACCTTGCTTCACATGAATCCAAATGGATACTTAGCGCACCAAAACCCGAAAAACCAGCTAAGAGTGCTAGTATATGGGAAGAGATGGAATATAATGAATGGGAGCTGGCAAATGAATTGATAAAGGAAATAATCTTGACACAAATTTCGGATTTGTTAAAACACCTTCATCAAGGGTTTGAAACAGCTGCAGCTATTATGGGAAATCTCAAAGCGATGTTCACACATCAGGCCCATATAGCAATCAAGAGCATTAAGCATGACATAGTCAAGCTAAAATTAGAAGAACGAATGACTGCAAAAGAGCACGTTCTTAGGGTTATGGTGTTCTTTGAAAAACTTGCATATCTTGGCAAAAAATGTGATTTCAAATGTAAAGTTGATTTCATTCTCAGTTCTCTGCCAAAGAGCTATGATCACCCTTATGTAAAATATCTAATGGAAGATATGGACTTTACTGTGGATGATCTTTTGAGAGCTCTTACATTGGTCGAAGAAACAATGAGCGCGAGAAGGTTGCAAAAGGGTCTAGTTCTCATTCTAGGCCAATTGGAGGTAAGAATGATGAACAAACAGACATGATAAACCAGTTTTATTCAAACTTCAAAGATGAAAGATTAAGTACAAGGATCTGTTTGGAGTGCGGCAAGAAAGGTCACTGGAGGTCAGCCTGTTCCAAACCTAAAAGGAATAGAAATAAAGGTAATTCTCACGTACTAGTTGTTGAAACTTGTTTGGCAGCGTATGCTTCCCATTCGAGTGTAGTGGATACGGGATCCACTGATCATGTTTGTTTCACTTTACAGGGTTCAAGTGGACCCGGCAACTTACTGGGAGTGAGATCCTCATCACACTGGGCGATGCTACGAAAGTGGCAGCTGAAGCAGTGGGAGAAGTGCAGTTGCCTTTTAAAGACAAAGTTTTAATTTTGAGAGATGTTCTTTACGTTCCTAGTTTTAGAAAGAATTTAATTTCAGTTTCTAAACTTTTTCTTGATGGATATTCAGTTACTTTTAATAAAGTTGTTACCATTACTCTAAATAATGAGTTTATTTGTCATGGAACGTTGTCGAATAATCTCTACACAATTAACTGTGCACACCACTCACGAAATGCATCCTATAACACATCGACTATTTTGGCTAAAAGAAAACGTTCATTAGACATGAACGAAACACTTCTATGGCATCTAAGACTAGGTCATATTAATCCAAGGAGGATCTAAAGGTTGGTCCAAGATGGTTCGTTGGAGTCTCTCCAGGTTGAACCATTTCTAACATGCGAATTGTGTTTGGAGGGTAAAATGACCAAGAGGGCATTTGGAGCCAAGGGGAATAGAGCCAAAAAAGTATTAGAAATCGTTCACACCGATGTATATGGTCCAATGTCAATCAAAGCAAGAGGAGGCTATGAGTATTTCGTTACTTTTATCGATGATTACTCAAGATACATATACATTTACCTTATGAAGCATAAATCTGAGACCTTTGAAAAATTCAAAGAATTTAAGGCTCAAGCAGAGAATCATAGGGAGAAACGTATAGTCTCTACGATCTGATCGTGGAGGCGAATACCTCAGCGATGAATTCTTGAACTACTTATCGGATGAAGGGATTGTATCCCAGTTAACTGCACCCGGAACCCCTCAACAAAACGGGGTTGCAGAACGAAGAAACATGACTATTTTAGAAATGGTCAGGTCAATGATGAGTCATGCGGATCTATCCAAATCGTTTTGGGATCACGCCTTGGAAACATCGACTTACATTCTAAACTTGGTGCCATCCAAATCGGTTCCCAAAATCCCTAAAGAGTTGTGGACCGGGCGCAAGCCCAGTCTAGGACACATTAGAATCTGGGGGTGTCCGGCATACATGTTGGATAAGGAAGCCGGTAAATTGGATCCGAGATCAGAATTAAGGTTGCTTTATAGGATACCCCGAGGGAACGAAAGGGTACATGTTCTATGGTCTTGAAGATCAAAAGGTGGTAATCAGTACACACTTTAGATTTTTGGAAGAAGACTATATGAACGACAAGAAGCCCAGAAGTGAGATTACCTTGAATGAGCTAAAGGGGCTTACCTCAATGCCAACCGTACAAGTCGATATACCAAACGACACACTTACACAACCGAAACCTCGTCTCAGTGGGAGGGTTATCCAAAAGCCCGAGAGATTCATGGGGATAGGAGAATCTTCAGACTTGATCCCTGGCGAAAATGAATCAGACCCATGGACTTACAAAGAGGCAATCCATGACAAGGATGCAGATTCTTGGCAAACGATAATGAAAGCCGAAATGGGTTCAATGGATCAAAACAAGGTGTGGGAGCTAGTCGAACCACTTAATGGGGTCAAACCTATTGGATGCAAGTGGGTATACAAGAGGAAAAGAGGATCGGACGGAAAGGTAGAAACCTTCAAAGCTAGACTTGTGGCAAAAGGTTACATTCAGAAAGAAGGGATCGACTATGAGGAAACCTTTTCACCTGTAGCCATGCTAAAGTCCATCCGCATTCTCTTATCGATAGCTTCGCATCTCGATTTCGAGATCTGGCAAATGGATGTCAAGACAGCTTTCCTCAATGGAAGTCTTGAAGAAGAAATCTATATGCAACAACCCGAAGGCTTCATTGAAAAAGGCTAAGAACATCTTGTTTGCAAGCTCAAAAAGTCCATCTACGGACTTAAGCAAGCATCGCGTGCTTGGAACCAATGTTTTGATCAAGTTATAAAGTCTTACGGGTTCGATCAAAACGAGTTCGAAAGTTGTGTATATAAAAAGCGTGTCGGAACTTCATTAGTATTCTTAGTACTATACGTAGACGATATTCTGCTCATCGGAGATGATGTAAGGATTTTGTCATACGTAAGGGCATGGGTGTCAAAATAGTTTGATATGAAGGACTTAGGGGAAACCGGTCACATCCTTGGGATAAAGATCACTCGAGATCGCAAGAAATGATGATAGGCTTATCACAAGCCTCATACATAGATACTGTCTTGAAGCGATTCAGCATGCAAGATTCCAAGAAAGACTTCGTACCTTTCAGACATGGAATCCATCTATCCAAAGAAATGTGCCCTAAGACGCAAAGGGAGATAGATGACATGAAAGACATTCCTTATGCTTCGGCTGTTGGAAGCCTCATGTATGATATGCTGTGCACGAGGCCAGATATCTGCTTTGCCGTTGGCATGGTAGCAAGATATCAGAGTAATCCAGGGAAAGAACATTGGACTGCAGTTAAAAACATTCTGAAGTATCTAAAAAGAACTCGCGATAGAATGTTTGTTTATCAGTCAGACTGTCTGATTCCCATCGGATACACGGACTCGGATTTCCAATCAGACTTAGATTCTAGAAAATCTACCTCGAGTAGTGTGTTTTGCATGGGGGGAGGAGCCATGACATGGAGAAGCGTTAAGCAGAAATGCATCACAGACTCTACCATGGAAGCCGAATACGTAGCTGCTTGCGAGGCAGCGAAGGAAGCGGTTTGGCTCAAAAACTTCCTAGTGGACTTGGACGTAGTTCCGAATTTACCCAGCACCTTCACGGTTTACTGTGATAATGCCGGAGCAGTTGCAAATTCAAGGGAACCGAGAGCCCACAAGGCCATCAAACACATTGAAAGGAAATACCATCTTATACGAGAAATCGTTAAGAGAGGAGATATAGAGGTGGCAAAAATTGCATCAGAAGACAACCTAGCAGATCCATTCACAAAGGGTCTGCCTCAGAATACATTCGAGAGACATGTGGAAGGAATGAGTGTCAAGACCGTTGCCAATCTGCTTTGAGTATAAGTTGGAGATATTATTAGGTTTGTGTAGGTGTAATGTAGATTCTACACGAGACATGTTGTAGTATACTTAAAAGCAGACTATGAGTATAAGTGGGAGATTGTTGGGGTTATACTGGAAAGTATGCTTTTACTACACTGAATTTATGTCCTATTTACTGAAATAAATTATTTATCACTGATGCTTTAAATATCATCGAATGTTACATATATTTACTGCATAACTGTTCAATAAATAGTACGTGTTACATTGTAGTTAATTTAGTGATACCAGATCACAGAAGATTAAATTAACAGTCCCCTGTAACTAAAAGTACACATTCACGACCTAGATGGAAATGAACAAACCATCGCAAAAGGTTGAAGTGTAAGGCTAAGATTGACTTGTCTTGACCAAGAGATTGCACTAGTGCATCATGATGCACTGAACAGGATCTACAGGAGGATAAATTCTTCAGCACTGAATATAAAAGAATTAGACCTCAGTGGTTCATTATTTCTTAATCTCCATCACTTAAATAGGATCGTGTGCAATCAATAGCCATTGCTTTGACTTATGATGGGAAGAGGATCATTGAGATTCAATACCTTGTATCTTGGGCAATGATATTGGTTACACGACGATTGCTAAGATTTAATACGGTGAAACGTGTGCAAGTACTTCTTGTTTGATTTGTCCCCTTGGGAGGCTCATAAGTTCTATCATACAAAATCTTACAAGTGGAATTAATTTCCGGTATGAATAATAATGCTGAGTCGTTCCTTAACCAAGGAAAAAGATGTTAATTAATATGAAGTTATTTCAGTGGCCTAAATTAATTAATGGACTGGATAATCTTAAACACGGGAAATAATAACCGGGAGCCATATTAATAGTAATATGGGTTAAGATGGATAGTGCAATATTAATTATGTAGTGGGATTAATTAATATTTATGGGCTTGAATAATATTGTGGCTCAATATTAAAAATTCAAAGTCCATTGGAAGGTCCAATCTTAATTCTCCTAAAGGCCCCCTAAGTAGCCCAAACATAAAGTCCAATAACTGAAAAAGGTGTTTAAAATAAAATAAATTATTGTTGCCTAATTTTTCAATTTTTCTAAAATTATGAATAATAGAGGGAGAAAGATTTTCTTTGAATTTTGTTATGGAATGAGGATAAGTATTCTTGGAATACAAGATTATCTCATTAAATTCAAGAAATCTCTCACTTGGCTATTCATAAGGGATTTTTTGAAAATTCCATAACATAAGGATTGGAAGATTTTATTTGGGAGACATATTGGGAAATAGAATATATTGGATATATTCAAGATTGTTTCTTGGAGAAGAAGCAAATAAGTTTCCCAATCTCCCCTAAAACCCTAGAAATTTCGCCCCCCCTTAGTATTATTATAAATAGGGGATGATTTTTTCATCCCCAATGCAATTTCATGTGTTGGAAAAATTAGAAATCCACAAAAAGGTGGTGCAACATAATTTTATTTTTCCCTTTTGTTAATTGTTCACGAGTGTCCTACCACCGGATTGTCGAGCAAGGACTTGGGAATACTTGGGAAGGTTTTTTGGTGTGTTCGTGAGAATGGGATCCATCTTCTCAACGGTTGTCACTCCAAGAGGTTAGTTCACGTAAACTCCTAGTTATTCCGCATGCGTAGGATTTATGTGACGAACTTGTATGCATGATTTGTTGTTGAATTATTATTTGAATTAATATAGGATTAATTAATGCTAGTAATAATTGTTAGAATTAAATTTGTATTTAAATATTCATTCCGAATAGATCCGGACAATTAATTCCCCTACACACCTCCATCTGTTGGTTTCCGCTGGCACCCTCCTTCCCCGGGTTGGCACAAGGTTAATAGAGATGGTAGTGCCTCTGATTCTCTGGGGTCCTTGCATCTTGGCGCCATTGTTTGCAATTCCTGAGGTTTCTTTGTGGCTGCTTTTTCCCAGCATTTTGGCACCGGTTATCCTCTTGATGCCGAACTTGCTGAATGTTTTCATGCTATTCGTTTCGCGGCTCAGCATGGTTGGTTCAACTTGTGGATTGAAATGGATTCTAAACTTACCGTCCGTGCTCTTCGGAATGGTCCCACTTCTGTCCCCTGGCGCCTCCAGGCTTTATGAAGTCAGGTCGAAGATTTCCGTCATGTTCTGAACATTCGTGTTACACACATCTTCCGAGAGGGGAACGCAGCCGCGGACCATCTGGCCAGGTTGCGTGTTAATTAGACTTGGATTGGTGGCCCGTCACCTAATTTCTTACTTGATGTACTTTATTCAGATATGGCTGCTGTTTATTTTCGTTCTTGAATTATTCTGTTTTGAGGGATTACCTTTGTTTCGCCAGGGTAATGCTCTGTAGAGGGATCACCTTTTCCCCTTGACTAAGGGTTTTGCCCCAAGGGGGGTTTTACCTTAACAAGGTTTTTGGGGTCCCGGCCTCTGGATCGTCCTATGATCTTATGGCTCTAGTTTTTTTTTTCTTTTTATAGATTATTTATTTGCCTATAACCCTAGCATAAGAGCATTTAATAGCATAGATTGTCAATTACCAGAAAGAGAGATTTAGAAGATTAAGAACTTGCAAAATTTTGAATCACGTTGAAGAGTAGCGTGTAAGTTTTCTGGAAAAAAAATTCTAAGTCTGAAATCTTAAGAGTAGAAAAGTGAAAGGTTTATTTCAGACTAAGTTTAGGGTTTAAATAGGTAGGAGGGAAAAATATTTTGCACGAATATTTTTACATATTTGAGTATCCGTGTTTTAAATCTGATGGTCAAGATTAAACGGTTGAAAGCAATTTAATAGTGCGGTTGAGGTTAGAAAACGACTGACTTTTGGACTTAAAAACTAGCAATTAATGCATTTAATACATAAATCCCACGTCCGCATTTAATGTTTGCAGGCATGACGTCATAAAGTAATGTGCACATCAATTATCACACAGATACGGATAAGCTCGGATAAGTAAGGAAATCAGATAAAGAAACTCAGGTAAATGAAATCAGAAAACGTATCTGACTGATTGATAGAGATGTTAAATGGGTTGGCCCTAACCCATTAGGGCCAGCCCTATAGGGCCGCGGGCTAAACGGTCCCGGGCCTTAATCGGTTCATTTTAAATGAGCCGCTAATAGTTGAGACCTAAACCTAACCCTAGCGGGTTACGGGCTAAACGAGCCACCTAACGGGCTTCGAATTTAAAAAAAAAAAAATTAAATACTCCAAACATTGTTCATATATTCAAAAGTTATAATCTTACTATGATATTGTTCTAACTTAATAATCCAAATATTGTTCATATAGTCAAAATCACATCAAATGAAAACATAACATAATGACAAAAGTTCAAACATTAATAAATCATAATCGAAAAATGTCTCTAGACTCTTCACTCTTCGGTGTTCGATCCTTCCTTGGAAAAAGACAGAGCATCATCTTCCAACTCATCATCATCATCATCATCATCATCATCTATAACACATATAAAATCATATATTAATATTGATGAAATTTTATGTAACTACATGAAAATAAATTATCTATGAAAACAAATAATTTACCAACAACAAAGCCTTGCAACCAACTGCGAGTACATATAAGGGCTTCCACATGTTTCCCAAGAAGTCGACTCCTATACTTGTTAAGAACACGGCGCCCAATCTTTGAAAAGCAGATTCGAAAATTCTTTTGTGGTGATTGGGATGCTAAGAATATCACAAGCCATAACAGATAATGTTGGGAATTTGATTTTGTTGCTTTTCCAAAACTCCAACACATTCAGATTTGGATTGTATCTTGTTTCCATAATTGAATCATCCAAATACTGTTCCAATTCAGATTTTTCAACATGAACATCTCTTGTTTGACTTTGCCAATCTTCCATAACCTAAAATAATAATAATAGACAAGTAACAAACATATTGTGCAACTAAGGACATAAAATGAATTCATAACGCAAAAAATAAAGATTAAGACTTACATAGATATTATCTACTTGCATATTTCCTTTTCCACCAAGTGTTGGTGTAGTCGAAATTGATGAATATGAAGAGCTTTAGTGACTACTTCCACTTGCATCATTCTTCAAAGACATCCATTTCACATAATCACCAAAAAGTGCTTGCATTTTACTTCTTACAAGATCAACCTTCACTTGACTTGTATCAGGATCAAGTTGAGTGTAATAATACTTGATCATTCATAATTTTCCTCGAGGATCAAGCACAACCCCCATTACAAGCACAATATTGTAATCACTCCAATACTTATCAAATTTTACTTGCATTTTCATAGCCATAGTCTTAATGATGAGATCTTCACTCAAAGCATTTGTTTTCAAGAAAGATTCAATCTTCCATACTTACATAAAATACAAATTGGAAGTGGGATAAGATGAACCAGAAATCAGATTTGTAATCACAAAAAATGGGCGCAAGAACTCACACATTTTCTCTCCCCTGGCCCACTCTTCATTCGTTGGAGCAAACTTAAAACCTTGATCGTCCAATTGAAGCAAACTAAAAGCTCTCTTATATCTAATTGAACTTTCAAGCATAGTGTAAGTAGAATTCCATCTTGTGCATACATCCATGCGCAAACCAACTTTATCATCAATACCACCAACTTGAGTCACACATTCAAGAAAATTTTTCATTCTTCCCTCCGAACTCTTAACATATTTGATACTGAGCCCAATCTTTTTTAAAGCCTCATCAGCCACTGTCAAGCCCTCTTTAACTATAAGATTTAACACATGGGCACAACATCTCACGTGAAAAAACTCACCATTGCATAGAAGACTATTCTGTAAAGAAAGTCTTTCTTTCAAGTTGTCTTGCATATTATCATTGGCAGAAGCATTATCTAAAGTAAGAGAGAACACCTTTTTCTCAATTCCCCAATCTTTCAAGCAAGCAAACACCTTATTTGCCAATTCAAGCCCAATATGTGGAGGCTCCATTCTACAAAAATTGATTATCTTGCTATTCAACTTCCAATTACGATCTACAAAGTGTGTTGTCAAAGTAATGAAAATCGCACCAGTACAAGCAGTCCAACAATCAGATGTTAAACAAATTCTACCCGGATACTCAATCATCACACGTTTCAATTTTTCTTTTTCAACATCATACAAGTTCAAGACATCAGTAGTAGTTGTTAATCTACCAAATTTTTTGATATCAGGATTCAAGTACTTGTGCAACTCTCTAACATATTTGTATTCAACAAAGAAAAGCGGAAGATCATGTGCAATAATTATCATACTAAACAATTCACGCACATGCTTTTGATCAATACTCCTAGATCTTAGCTTCCCTTCACCATCTAACATTAAACCAACATCTTTATATTTCTGACTATTCACACAAACTTTAATGTGACGGGTAAGTGTAGAAGTCCCATGACGCGAATCACGCCAAGCATATTCTTTAGGACAATGATGGCATTTCACCTTACCATTAGGGAGTTTAGCAAAATGTGTCCATACCTCGGAGGTCGTTGTTCTAACCCTTTTTGCTTTATTTTCCGTACCATCACCAGCATTTATATTCTCGGCAGGAGCTCTAGATTCTAAAATCTCCACATCATCATTATCAGTGTCACTGTCAATTAATTTCCCTTCAGACTCCATGTTGGCTGTTGCAATATATATTTAAACATATTTAGAAACATACATTAATTATTCATATAAAACAGACAAAATAATTTTAAAGAAAATGAAAAAAATAAAATGATTGGAACACTTCTGAGATTATACAAATCATCAAATAAATAACGTTATTAATGTTTTAAAAGTTGTATTAAATAATTTATCATTCTAAATAATTCTATAACTTGATTTACAATAATAAAAAACAAGAATTAACCTCTTAAAACCTCTAAATCCTAAGAGATACATATAATCCTGCAATATCTCATGACTCGTAATCAATTAGATTAAACAGGACTATGGAAATTGCTAAATTATCTCAAATAGAGGTACTGTAGGACAATAAGATCATTTGCGTTCCATTTATGTAAGGATAATATATGAATAGGCAATAACATATGAATAATACCTTTAAAGCGAGAAAAGTGGCGATGGAGAATGGAGTGGCGCTACGACAATGGAGAAACGCAGTGATGGAGAGGCGGCGATGGAGAACCGCGAAGATGGAGAACGACCTAGAGGCTGGAAGTGGACGACGATGTGGAAAATTTTCTAACCTAATCTATAAATATTAAGTTTTTATTTATATATACATATTATATTATTATTATATATATTAATACAAACGGGCTAAACAGGCTGGCCCGGTTAACCCGCGGGCTAGCCCGTTTAGCCCGCGGGCTAATCGGTCCGAGCCAAAAAGGCCCGATTTTAAATGGGCCTCCCATTGCTCGGTCCTAACCCTGCATTTAATAGGTTTAAACGGGCCGGCCCGTTTAGCCCGACCTGGATTAACATCTCTACTGATTGATATCGTAATCAACCAGTTACCACTTATGGCGAGTGTGACTTATCTGATTCTTGTTGATCTTATTTACTGGTGCCTAAACCTCAAAACTTTTCCCAACAATGTTCCACCTTTCTGATCAGGTTTTTCCTGATCCTTTCTGATCAGTTGAAGTTCCCCCTTCAACTGCTATCCCTTTTCTGACCAGTTCCCGACTGATCCTAATTGATAAGCTGAGGTTCCATTATTCAACTGATCCTCATTTTCTGGTCAGTTCCTTAACCAACTGGTCTTCGAGACCAATCCGCCGAAGAATTCTGGTGCATCTTCTCCTAAGTCCAGAATTCCTAGCTCATTACATAGTTCTCTGAATTTGACTTCAACTAGTGGCTTGGTTAAGATATCAGCTTTCTGCTTATCAATATGGATCTTTTCCATTCTAATGTTCTTCTTTTCCACATGATCTCTGATAAAGTGATGTCTGATGTCTACGTGATTGCATCTGGTATGTAGAACTGGGTTCTGAGTGATTGCAATAGCATTATTACTATCACAGAAGATAGGCACATTCGTAGCTATAATGTTATAATCTCTCAGCTGCTGACAAAGCCAGAGCAGTTGGGAGCAACAGCTTCCTGCGGCCATATATTCTGTTTCAGTAATAGATGTGGCAACAGATGTCTATTTCTTTGAAAACCAAGAGACCAGCTTACTTCTCAAAAACTGACATGTACCTGAGGTTGATTTTATGTCTATTCTACAACCTCCATAATCGGAACCAGAATACCCACTAAGTTCTAGATTATCATCTGAAGAGTAGTATAACCCAAGGTTTACTGTCCCCTTCAGATACTTAAGAATCCGCTTAGCTACTTCCAGGTGGCTTTGCATTGGATTTGCCTGAAATCTGGCATATACACCTACTACAAATGTTATATCTGGTCTGCTGGTAGTCAGGTATAACAGTGATCCAATGAGAGTCCTATATTCTTTCTGATTAGTTTTCTAACCATTCTCATCTGGATCCATCTTGAAGGAAGTCATATTGGAATTTTGGCAGTCTTGCAGTTTTGAATTCCATACTTGGCCAACATATTTCTTGTATACTTGGCCTGACAGATTAATATCCCTTCAGTACTTTGTCTTACCTGAAGACCTAGAAAGTAGTTCATCTGACCCATCATGGACATCTCAAATTTCCGTTGCATCAGTTTGCTGAACTTCTCACATAAGTTCTTATTGGGAGATCCGATGATAATATCGTCCACATAGATCTAAACCATCAGAATATCTTCTCCGTCTTCAATTCTGAACAAAGTTCTATCTATCAGTCCCTTAGTGAACCCGCTGTCTAGTAAGAACTGGGATAGTGTATTATACCAAGCTCTGGGAGCCTGTTTCAGTCCATAAACAACTTTTCTTAAACGGTACACTTGGTTGCTCATTTCAAAGCCAGAAGGTTGTTCAACATAAACTTCCTCAGCTAGTAACCCGTTTAAGAATGCACTCTTTACATCCATCTGATACACAATAAACCCTCTATGAGCAGCATAAGCCAGAAACAGCCGAATGGCTTCAAGACGAGCGACTGGTGCAAAGGTTTCATCATAATCAATACCTTTTGATTGTGAATATCCCTTAGCAACAAGTCTTGCCTTATTTCTGGTTATCACATTGTGCTCATCCTTCTTGTTCTTGAAGACCCACTTAGTGCCAATCACATATTGGTGAGTCGGCCTGTCTACAAGTTCCCAAACTTGATTCCTTTCAAACTGCTCTAGTTCTTGTTGCATGGCTAGTATCCAGCTTGCATCAGCTAGAGCTTCTTCAACTGTGAGGGGTTCCTTCAAAGACAGATAACAGCAATACATTGCACTTTCACCAATCTGATGTCTATATTGAACTCTATCAGACGGGTCTCCGATGATCAGGTAAGTTGGATGACTGGTTATCCAGGTCCTTCTACCTGATTTACATCAGTTTGGAGATCATCATCCTCTTCTGATATTGAGTCATCATTAGAGACTGGGAGAGGTACTTCAGTAGGATCCACTTGACAAGGACATATCTCAGCTGATGTTGGACTCATCATGTGTTGAAGTCTGTCCGTCGGAACAACAGGTGTTCCCCCTGAACCAGATGATTCAGTTGTTACTGTCTCAGCTGTACAAGCATCTTCATTGACAGTTGTACGTACCTTAGGGTCTGACTGACCTGGTGAATCATCAAGATCAAAGTTAGGAACATACATAGTGACGTGATCTAATTCCTTTTCTTTGATACTCAACTGATCCATTTTCTGAGCATCAGGTACTTGTTGTTATGGTATGGCTTGTTCTGCGACAAATTTCTCTTGTTCAGAAGATGTCTCATCAAAGACCACATGAGGTGTCTCCTCCACAACTAGGGTTTGCCTGTTGAACACCCTGAAAGCTTTGCTGGTTGAGGAATATCCTAAGAATATACCTTCATCTGACTTAGCTTCAAAGGTTTTCAACGGACTCTTCCCATTGTTGTGAATAAAACACTTGCACTCAAAAACATGGAAGTAAGAAACACGAGGTTTTCTGCCCTTTCATAGTTCATAGGGTATTTTGAAGTGAGTCTTAGTAGAGAACATTTGTTCTGAGTGTGACATGCAGTGTTGATTGCTTCTGCCCAGAAACGGTTTGGAGTTGCATGTTCAGCCAACATTGTGCGAGCAGCTTCTTTGAGTGTTCTGTTCCTCCTTTCTGCTACACCATTCTGTTGTGGCGTTCTAGCGGCTGATGTCTCATGTTATATCCCAAACTCTTTGCAAAAATTAGTTATGAAAGAATTCAAGAATTATGTTCCCTTATCTGATCTGATTTTTACAACGCTGATACCTTTCTCATTCTGTAATCTCTTGAGCAGCTCAGGTATCTTTGTAGTAGTTTCATTCTTCTTATACAAGATTACAACCCAGGTGAATTTGGAGAAATCATCCACAATTACCAGAGTGTATTTGCATCTGCTGAAACTAAGTGATGTAACTAGTCCTAATAAATCCATATGGAGCAGTTGCAATACTCTGCTGGATAGAGGTGAAGGAATCCCTTTGAATGAATTCTTGACTTGCTTTCCCTTCTGACATGCGACACATGTCTGATTCTTAGAGAAAACTTCATTCGGGAGTCCCTCAACCAAGGACATCCTTGCTATCTTGTTAAGAGTCTTAAAGTTCAGATGACTCATTCTCTTGTGCCAGAGCCAACTGTTGCTTTTGGAACTCTTAACAATCAGGCACACATTTCTTGGACAACTGTCCCAATCTGCAGTGTAGATCGTTCCTTTCCTAGAACCAGTTAGCAAAATCTATTGAGTAGCTCGATTTTTGATAGTGCACCGATCTGTCGAGAAATCAACGCTGAATTCGTTGTCGCAGAATTGTGAAACCGATAATAGGTTATGCTTTAAACCATCGACATACGAGACTCCATTAACCTGTACATCATCATTAACTAAGGTGTCGAACCCTCTGGTAAAACCAAAGTTATCGTCACCAAAGAGTACACTTGGGCCTTCTTGTTCTACATATGAACTGAGGAGATGTTTGTTGCTAGTCATGTGCCTTGAGCATCCACTATCGATGTACCAGATAGTTGCTTGTACACCTCCTTTATTGGCTAAACCCACGGGAACCTCAGATGGAGTGACTTCTTTGGCCATGAGACAAATGTCATCATCAGATGAGAATATCAGATCGTCGAGGTTGTCGACATCATCAGCCGTGGTCATCATGCAGAAGTCTTCGACAGATGAATAACCAGAATCATCTGAAGGCAGATAAGTGTCATTGATACCTGATGTATCAGCAACCATGGCTATTCTGTCCCGGTACCGTTGCTCTCTTCTGTTGCGCTTCTCTTCTCTTTTCTTTGGACTTAGTTCAGGACAATCAGCACTGTAGTGACCTGGTTTCTGACAGTTGAAGCACGCTCCAGGTTCTCCAAAATTTCGTCTGCCTAGTGAATCATTTCTCCTATAAGATCTGTCAGGCGACTTCCTAGTTTACCTATAATCAGAATTCCTTCTATCTGATCTGTTATCTCTTCTATCATCAGAAACATCATCTCTCTTTTCTTCTCTTCGGTCATCTCTATGATCATCTCTTCTGTCATCAGAACGATTCCTTTCTTGCGATCTATCAGTAGATCTCCTATTTCTTCTGTTGTTCTGATAGTCTTTATAGAACCTTCGATACTTTCCCATTTGAACATTCGATCTTTTCAGCTTTCTGGTCAGCAAAGCAATTTCTTCAGCATGACTCATAATCCTTCCTACTGGTTCAGGCATTCTTGCACTGCTACTGGTTGCCTGAAATGCAACAATTTTTTACGAATTTGATGCAGCTTCAGCAGGAACTTCATCTGCTCCAGGATTCCTCTCTTTTAGATCATATTCGTGAGCTTTCAGACTGAGGAATAGGTTGCTTGGCTTCAGAGTAGCAAGATCATGAATATCTTTGATTATAGTTACCTTCATGTCCCATTTCTTCGGCAGGGACCTCAGAATCTTATAATTAATGTCCTTATCTGACATAACTCGGCCCAGATCACGAAGTCTGTTGACTCCCATCTTGATCCTTCCATCGAACTGATTGATGGTCTCATTTGGTAGCATTCTGAGTTTCTCAAAGTTAACCATCTCAGCTTGCAGTCTGCTTTCTTTGATTAGATCATTTCCTTGACATATTTCAGCTAACGTATCCCATACTTCCTTAGCGATGTGCAGGTACTTGACTTTCTCCTTTGTTGTAGGGTCCATCGTCTTCATGATGAGATGTTTGGCTACTGTATTCAGATTAGATAGCTTTCTCTCTTCAAAATCCATTAACGAAGGACTCTTTCTGACTCGTGCACCAACAACATGATCTGGATCTCTGTTATCATCATTTGGATTCGCATGATAAATGATAATCAGTCCTCGTTCAAGAACTTCCATCATTCTGTTACTGATCGATCCCAAACGGTTCCCCATAAAGATCTTCCAGTCGACATACTCATCGACGTTGAACTTGGGCAGGTCATGATACATACCCGAAGTGTTATCCATGCTGAATGTGAGTTTTGAACACAAATGCGTTTTAAAAATAGGTTTTTCAAGATCTGTTCAAGTGACCACAATGGTTGTTCCTCAAGAACCAATGATACTCAAAGCCACTGGTCCGTAGAACCATGCTCTAATACCACTTGTAGGCCCCGAACGGGTTTTGTGAGGCAGAAGTCTAGAGGGGAGGGGTGAATAGACTTTTGAAACTTTTTCTTGGGATCAGGTGTGATAAGCAAGTTGCCTGATCAGAGTGCGAGTGAATCAATTTGGACTGATATCAAACTTACTAATAGCCTGAAGGCAGATCAGTTTGGTGTCTATCAGCTTAACTGATGTGCGGAAGATAATTAACTCGTGTGAAAAACCAGTTTACTAAATCTGATTCTAAGTAATCATTTTAGATCAGATGACAAAAGGTCAAACTGATCAGATCAGTTGCTTGGTGCAAATCTGATCCACACTTAGAATATGCATGCAATACTTAAACAGGTAGTGTGTAGATAGTGTAAAACAGGTAAATTAGATAAAGGCACACCAGATTTTTATAGTGGTTCAGACAACTTGTCCTACGTCCACTCTTCTCTATCAGCAGGGGTACCAACTAACCAACTGGACTAAGTTTTATGTGTTAGTCCAATACAGTACAACAGATGTTTCAAGAAGTTCTCACTCAACCAATCCCAGAGATCAGAACTAGAAACCCTAGTCTGAAATCTTGCTAAACAAACTTAACCTAACTTTTGGTTTGGGTATAAGATTTGTTGTGTTCCAACTGGAAATCTATCCTAGTATTTGAGTAGCCTAAGGCTGAAGGATAAAATTTCTATGCTAAGAACTATGGGATGAACACTTAGAAATATTCTTCAATTTTTATGTTCTTCGTGCAGAAATTGCGAATAGCTTGAGCTTGATTATAATTTTCGTAACCATACTATGAAGGTTTGATCCCATATATAGGCACGAAATCGAACTAGCCGTTGGAGAGCAATTCAAATTTTGATCTATTTTAGGTAGGATTGCAGGCTTGATTTGATGTGCGCAGAGGCGACATGGCCAAAAGCAGGTATGCTTGTCCTTTATAGTCGTTTGACTCTGAAGCACTTCGTCCTGCAATGTCAGCTCCGTACATACATTTCATGCTCTCATTAGTTATCAAGTACACTTATTCAGTGTTTGATTTACCAACTTAGGTTGACATTCTTCTTGTCTGATGAACTTGTATGACTTGGTGAACTTCTGGTTGTCACCTGATTTAAGCTTACCTGATCAGTCTATCTGATTGAGTCTTCTGATGCAGGTTGTCTTAGAATAACTTGCAGGCCCTTCTTCACTTCTTCTGATGTAGGTCTTCTGGTCTTCTGAGTCTTGTTACCTGGTGGTCATCTGATCTTCAGGTCTTCTGATTCTCCAGCATGTTACCTGATCTTCACCTGGTTCTTTATCTAGCTGATCTTCTGATCTTCTTCAAAACTTAACTTATACATATTGAGTTCCCCCTCAATATGTGACCTATCTATTACATCAGTTGTCTATACATCTCAGCTGGTCATCCTAACCTGATTTCTAATTCATCAGTCAGCTAACAGGTCTGACTAGTCCTATTAAAACCTGTTTTGGAACTTCCATCAAAACTACAAATTTCCCAACAATATGGTTATTTAAATTTTCAAATCTCCTATAAATGTTTTGTGTGTATAATTTTTCAACCAATAGTAATTATTATTAAGGGCATTTAATTATTATTAATTAAGATTAATTTGGACATAAAAGAATATCTTAGTGGAAAGAGCAAGTATTTTAGGGAATAAAATTTTGTTGAGAGTCGACTTCCGTATTCTAGAGAGAGATGCTCTCCCTTCTCTCTAAAACTATCGCCCAAAACCGTTGAAACCCCCTTTCCTTCACCATTCATGGCGGTTTATGTTGGGGAATTAATTGCTCGGATCTATTCGGGATGAATATTTAAATACAAATTTAATTCTAACAATTATTACTAGTATGAATTAATCCTATATTAATTCAAATAATAATTCAACAACAAATCATGCATATAAACAGTTCACATAAATCCTACGCATGCGGAATTGCTACGGGTTTACGTGAACTAACCTCTCGGAATGACAACCGTTGAGAAGATGGATCCCATTCACACGAACACACCAAAAGACCTTCTCAAGTATTCCCTTATCCTCGTTCAACAATCCGGTGGTAGGAACTCGCTAACAATTTAACAAAAGGGAAAAATAAAATTATGTTGCATCACCTTTGTGGATTTCTAATTTTTCCAACACATGAAATTGCACTTGGGGATGAAAAATTCACCCCCTATTTATAATACTAGGTGGTGGCTGATTTTTGCCCTAGGAATAAGATGGAAAAATCTTTTTCTTGATCTCCAAGAAATCTTGAATATATCCAATATATTCTTTTCTCCATAATTAAAATATTCCATAAAAATCTCACCTCCTTATATTAAGGGGTTTTCGAAAATTTCTCATTAAATAGGGAAGAAATAGGATCTTTGACTTTTCTTGAATTTATGGGATAATCTTGTATTTCAAGAATACATATTCCATAAAATCTTTCCAAGAAAATCAAGAAAATCTTTTCTCTTTCTTCCTTTAATATTTTCGAAAATTTTGGAAAAAATAAGCAACAATAATTTATTTTATTTTAAACACCTTTTTCAGTTATTGGACTTTATCTTTGGGCTACTTGAGGGGCCTTTAGGAGAATTAAGATTGGACCTTCCAATGGATCTTGAATTTCCAATATTGAGCCACAATATTATTCAAGCCCATAAATATTAATTAATCCCACTACATAATTAATATTGCACTATCCATCTTAACCCATATTCTTCATTAATATGGTTTCGATTATTATTTTCCGTGTTTAAGATTATCTAACCCATTAATTAATTCAAGCCACTGAAATAACTTTCCATAAATTAATATCTTTTGTCCTTTGTCAAGGAACAATTCAACATTTTTATCCATACCGGAAACTAATTCCACTTGCAAGATTTGGTATGATAAATCTTATGAACCTCCCAAGGGGGCAAATCGAACAAGCGTACTTGCACACGATTCTTCGTATTAAATCTTAGCAATCGCATGTGACCAATAATATTGCCCAAGATATAAACTATTGAATCTCATTGATTCTCTACCCGTCATAAGTCAAAGCAATAATTACTAACCACACACGATCATATTTAAGGGACGAAGATTAAGAAATAACGAACCACTGAGGTCTAATTCTTCCTAATTCAGTGCTGAAGAATTTATCCTCCTGTAGGTCCTATTCAGTGCACTAAACATGCACTAGTGTAATCTCTTGGTCAAGACAAGTCAATCTGAGCCTTACACTTCAACCTTTCACGATGGATTGTTCATTTCCATCTAGGTCATGAACATCATACTTTTAGTTACAAGGGACTGTTAATTTAATCTTCTGTGATCTGATATAACTAAATTAACTACAATGTAACATGTACTATTTATTGAACAGTTATGCAGTAAATATATGTAACATTCAATGATATTTAAAGCATCAATGATAAATAATTTATTTCAGTAAATAAGACAGAAATTCAGTTTGGTTATACAGAGTAAAAGAATACTTTCCAGTATAACCCCAACAGTTTCACTAGCGATCTGTTTGAGTTCCAATGGCTTTTCTTTTTCCGTTCGTTAGATATGTTCATCTCGCTTATGATTTCGTTCGCTGGGTTTCAATTTTTTTTGTTTGTTCTTTTATGGATTGTTAGGGTTTTCTATTTGAAAGATTTTTGGTCTTATCTAGTTTATGGCAGTGTATCCGTGTTGGGGAATGAATTGCACAGATCTATTTAGGATGAATATTTAAATACAAATTTAATTCTAACAATTATTACTAGCATGAATTAATTCTATATTAATTCAAATAATAATTCAACAACAAATCATGCATACAAATTCGTCACATAAATCATATGCATGCTGAATTGATAGGAGTTTATGTGAACTAACCTCTCGGAGTGACAACCGTTGAGAAGATGGATCCCATTCACACGAACACACAGAAAGACCTTCTCAAGTATTTCCTCGTCCTTGTCCAACAATCCGGTGGTAGGATGCTCGCGAACAATTAACAAAAGGAAAAATAAAATTATGTTGCACCACCTTTGTGGATTTCAAATTTTTCCAACACATGGAATTGCATTGGGGATGAAAAAAATCATCCCCCATTTATAATACTAGGGGTGGCCGATTTTTTCCCTAGGAATAAGATGGAAAAATCTTTTTCTTGATCTCCAAAAAATCTTGAATATATCCGATATATTCTTTTCTCTATAATTAAAATATTCCATAAAAATCCCACCTCCTTATATTAAGGGGTTTTTGAAAATTACTTATTAAATACGGAAGAAATATGATATTTGACTCTTCTTGAATTTATGGGATAATCTTGTATTTCAAGAATACATATTCCATAAAATCTTTTCAAGAAAATCAAGAAAATCTTTTCTCTTTCATTCTTTAATATTTTCGAAAAAAAATTGAAAAATAAGCAACAATAATTTATTTTATTTTAAACACCTTTTTCAGTTATTGGACATTATCTTTGGGCTACTTGAGGGGCCTTTAGGAGAATTAAGATTGGACCTTCCAATGAATCTTGAATTTTCAATATTGAGCCACAATATTATCCAAGCCCATAAATATTAATTAATCCCACTACATAATTAATATTACACTATCCATCTTAACCCATATTATTGTTAATATGGCTCCCGGTTATTATTTCCCGTGTTTAAGATTATCCAGTCCATTAATTAATTTAGGCCACTAAAATAGCTTCATATTAATTAACATTTTTTTCCTTGGTCAAGAAACGACTCAACATTATTATCCATACCGGAAACTAATTCCACTTGCAAGATTTGGTATGATAAATCTTCTGAGCCTCCCAAGGGGACAAATCAAACAAGGCGCACTTGCACACGTTTCACCCTATTAAATCTTAGCAATCGTCGTGTAACCAATAACATTGGCCAAGATACAAGGTATTGAATCTCACCGGTTCTCTTCCCATCATAAGTCAAAACAATGGTTATTGATTCCACACGATCCTATTTAAGGGACGGAGATTAAGAAATAATGAACTGATCGAGGTCTAATTCTTACGTATTGATCTTGAAGAATTTATCCTCCTGTAGGTCCCATTCAGTGCATCATAATGCACTAGTGCAATCTCTTGGTCAAGACAAGTCAATCTGAGCCTTACACTTCAACCTTTCATGATGGTTTGTTCGTTTCCATCTGGGTCGTGAATTCTGTACTTTTAGTTACAAGGGACTGTTAATTTAATCTTTTGTGATCTGGTATCATTAAATTAACTACAATGTAACACGTACTATTTATTGAACATTATGCAGTAAATATATGTAACATTCAATGATATTTAAAGCATCAGTGATAAATAATTTATTTCAGCAAATAAGACAGAAATTCAGCCTGGTTATACAAAGTAAAAACATACTTTCCAGTATAACCCCAACAATCTCCCACTTATACTTAAAGTCTGCTTTTATGTATACTACAACATGTCTCGTGTAGAATCTACATGACATCTAATGTCACCTACACGAACCTAATAATATCTCTCCCACTTATACTCAAAGCAGATTGGCTACACACTTGACAACCATTCCTCCCACATGTCTCTTGAATGTTTCCAGAGGCAGACACTTTTTGAAAAGATTAACTAGGTTATCCTCCAATGCGATCTCAGCCACCTCTACATCTCCTCTCTTAACGATTTCTCGTCTAAGATGTCTTTCCTTTAGTGTGTTTTGTTTGACTCGTGGACTCTTTGGTTCTCTTGAATTTGTAACTGCCTCCAGTAGATATTGTTGGACAAATTCAGAACTACATCCAAGTCCACTAATAAGTCTCTCGAGTCAAAACGCTTCTTTCACTGCTTCACAAGTAGTTACTTACTCGGTTCCCATGGCTGAGTTCATGATCCAATCATGTTTCATACTCCTCCATGTCATGGCTACACTTAGTTTCTGGAATCTAAGTCTGATTGGAAATCTGAGTCCGTGTAACCGATGGGAATCAGACTGTCTGACTGATAAACCAACATTCTATCGCGAGTTCTCTTCAGATACTTTAGAATGTTTTTAACTGCAGTCCAATGTTCTTTCCACGGATTACTCTGATATCTTGCTATCATGCCAACGGCAAAGCAGATATCTGGCCTCGTTCACAGCATTGCATACATAATGCTTCTGACAGCCGAAGCATAAGGAACGCCTTTCATGTCATTTATCTCCTTTTTGCGTCTTAGGGAATATTTTCTTGGATAGATGTATTCCATGTCTGAAGGGTACAAAACCTTTCTTGAAATCTTGCATGCTGAATCACTTCAAGACAACATCTATATATGAAGCTTGCATAAACCTATCATCATTTTCTTACGATCTCGAGTGATCTTGATCCCAATGATGTGACCGGCTTCCCCTAAGTCCTTCATATCAAACTATTTTGACAGCCATGCTCTTACGTTCGACAAAACCTTTACATCGTCTCCGATGAGCAGAATATCATCTACGTATAGTACTTAGAATACCAATGCAGTTCCGACATGCTTTCTATACACACAACTTTCGAACTCGTTTTGATCAAACCCGTAAGACTTTATAACCTGATCAAAACATTGGTTCCAAGCACTCGATGCTTGCTTTAGTCCGTAAATGAACTTCTTGAGCTTGCAAACTAGATGTTCTTGGCCTTTTTCAATGAAGTCTTCGGGTTGTTGCATATAGATATCTTCTTCAAGACTTCCATTTAGGAAAGTTGTCTTGACATCCATTTGGCAGATCTCAAAATCGAGATGCGCAGCTATCGACAAGAGAATACTAATGGACTTAAGCATAGCTAATGGCAAAAAGGTTTCCTCATAGTGGATCCCTTCTTTCTGAGTGTAACCCTTTGCCATAAGTCTAGCCTTGAAGGTCTCTACCTTCCCGTCCGGTCCTCTTTTTCTCTTCTATACCCACTTGCATTTAATGGGTTTGACCCCATTAAGTGGTTCGACTAGCTCCCACACCTTATTATGATCCATAGAACCCATCTCGGCTTCCATTGTTGTTTGCCAAGAATCCGCATCCTTGTCATGGATTGCCTGCCTCATTGTAAGTCCATGGGTCTGATTCATTCTCACCAGGGACCAAGTCTGGCGACTCTCCTATCCCCATGAATCTCTCGGGCTGTCTGACAACCCTCCCACTACGACGAGGCTCTGGTTGTGTAAGTGTGTTGTTTGGTATGTCGACTTGTACAGTTGGCATTGAGGTAAGCCCCTTTAGCTCATCCAAGGTAATCTCACTTCTGGGCTTTTTGTCGTTCATATAGTCTTTTTCCAAAAATCTAAAGTGCGTACTGATTACCACCTTTTGATCTTCGGGACCATAGAACATGCACCCTTTCGTTCCCTAGGGGTACCCTATAAACAACCTTAATTCTGATTGTGGATCCAATTTACCGGCCTCCTTGTCCAACACGTATGTCGGACACCCTCAGATTTTCATGTGTCCAAAACTGGGCTTGCGCCCGGTCCACAACTCTTTAGGGGTTTGGGAACCGATTTGGATGGCACCAAGTTTAGAATGTAAGCCGCTGTTTCCAAGGCGTGACCCCAAAACGATTTGGGTAGATCCGCATAACTCATCATTGACCTGACCATTTCTAAAAGAGTTCCGTTTCTTCGTTCTGCAACCCGTTTTGTTGAGGGGTTCCGAGTGCAGTCAACTGGGATACAATCCCTTCATCTGACAAGTAGTTCAAAAAATCATCGCTGAGGTATTCACCACCACGATCAGATCGTAGAGACTTGATACATTTTTTCCTATGATTCTCTACTTGAGCCTTAAAATCCTTGAATTAATCAAAGGGTCTCAAATTTATGCTTCATAAGGAAAATGTACCTAAATCTTGAGTAATCATCGATCAAAGTAACGAAATACTCATAACCTCCTCTTTCTTTGATTGACATTGGACCACATATGTCAGTGTGAATGATCTCTAACACTTCTTTGACTCTATTCCCCTTGGCTCCAAATGCCCTCTTGGTCATTTTACCCTCCAAACATGATTCACAAGTTGGAAATGGTTCAACCCGAAGAGACTCCAATGAACCATATTGAACCGACCTTTGGATCCTCTTTGGATTAAAATGACCTAGTCATAGAAGTGTTTCGTTCACATCTACTGAACGTTTCCTTTTATTGCTTGAAATAGTCGATGTGTTATAGGATGCATTTTGCGAGTGGTGTGCACATATAATTGTATAGAGTTTGTTCATCAATGTCCCATAACATATACACTCATCATTCCTATAAATGATGTCATTCTTATTAGAAGAAACTCAGTATCCATAAAAAAAAAAAAAAGAAACTGAAAGTGAATTCTTTCTAAAACTGGGAACATAAAGAACGTCTCTTGAAACTAAAATTTTATCACTAAAAGATAAATGCACCTTCTCCCACTGCTTTAAACACTACTTACGTAGCACTGCAATACCTGCTACCCATGTAGCACTGCAGTAACCGCTACTTACGTAGAATTGCAATAACTGCTAATCACGTAGCATTGCAATAACTGTTACTTACGTAGCATTACAATATCTGTTATTTACATAGCATTGCAATAACCGCTACTTTCGTAACACTGCCCATGGAGATGATGGTCTCACTCCCACTAAATCGTTGGATTATCCAGAATCCTTGAAACATTGAAACAAACATGATTAGTGGTTCCCGTATCCACTACCCACAAATGGGAGCACACGCCGCTAAACAAGTTTCAACTATTAGTGTTTGAGAATTACCCTTCTTCCCAACCTTTTTAGATTTGGGACAGACTGACCTCCGATGTCTTCTCAGACCGCAATTAATCATTTTGTTTGTCGGTCTTCTTCTTGACACCTCTTAATGCCTTCTTCTATGAAAATTTCGTATGGCCATCTCGCTTTACGATTCTGGTGAGTGAAAATTTGTTAAGATCTATCATAATAGCTGCAATGGTTTCCAAGTTTTGGTGTCGATGTTACAACACACCTGGCGTTGAAGTCAAGATGATACACTTAGCCATTTTCTTGGATCCTGACCATTGTTTATGATGTCACTTATTTTTCTCTTAATCGTAGTCTTAGCGAGTCTAGGTTTGTCAAGGATGGACTTATGCGCATTACATGGTCAAGACAATAAATAATTTCCAATCGACATAGTTTCCTATACAACTCTATTGACTCAAAGTATATTAACAGTGGATTAAAAGGATGAGACATGCTGAACTTAAATAAATAACGATTTTGCATAAGCACAAAATTATCACATAATTCGATCACATGTACGAATCTTTTGAGAAATTCAAAGAGTTTTAAGGGTGAAGTAAAGAAGCAACTTGGTAAGAGTATCAAGACTCTTCGATCAGATCAAGGAGGTGAATACCTTAGCCATGAATTCATTGATTACTTGAAGTTACATGGAATCCAGTCACAATGGAGTCCTCCCGGAACACCTCAGATAACGGTGTGTCCGAGAAGAGAAACCGAACCCTGTTAGACATGGTGAGGTCCATGATGAGCTTCTCCTCTCTTCCGACATTCTTATAGGGATACGCTTTACAAACCTCAATTTACATTCTGAAGAGGATTTCATCTAGATCGGTTGAGCATACACCATGTTATCTATGGTGTGGCAAGAAGCCAATTTTTACACATATCAAACATGGGGTTGCCCCGTGATTGTGAAAAGGATGCTTACCGACAAGTTGGAATCCAAAGGTGAAAAGGGTTACTTTGTGGGATATCCTAAGGAAACTAAAGGATATTATTTCTAGATACCTGAGAAGCAATCAGTGATTGTTTCTAGGCAGACCAAGTTCCTCGAAGAAGACTATATCTTTAAAGAACAAGGTCGTAAGCTGATAGAACTTGAAGAAATTCAAGAACCACAAATTAACAAAGAGACTAATATCTTGTCAAAGCAACATGACAAGGAATCAGTTGGAGCATTCATCAACTATCACGGTGGGAGTCTTTCACTAGGTGATTGTCTTTCAGCCAGTGGAAGCGTAATTGGAGTTGGCTTGCCTGTGCAAGAACCTCCAAGTGGGCTGAATGAGAACAGCATTGTTCAAACTCCTGCCCAAGAGGCATCTGAAAGTGTAGCTCTTGAGGACACTCCGGACATTGATGAAATCGATACACCACAAAATTTTCACGATCACAACGTACAGCCTGCACAACCACAACTCCGTAAGTAAATTAGGAATCCTAATCCGCCCATTAGATACGGTTACCTCTTGGAGGAACTCGATAATATGGACATACCGGATAAGGACGATCCTAATACTTATTCTGAAGCAATATCAGATTTTGATTCAAGGAAGTGGCATGAAGCCATGAAATCATAGATGGACTCGATGTACACCAATCAAGTCTGGGACTTGGTTGAGTTGCCTAAATGGGTTAGACCCATATTTTGCAAATGGGTCTTCAAGCGTAAGACTGATGCAAATGGCAAAGTACAAACCTACAAAGCTAGGTTGGTGGCAAAGGGCTATATTCAAAGCGAAGGCATTGACTTGTTGGGAAAATTGGGGTGCCCGGATCTATTCGAGGTGATTATTTAAATACATATTTAAATTAAACAGTTAATTACTAACATGAATTAATCCTAAATCAATTCAACATAATAATAAATAACATGCGTACACATAATTCACGTAAATCCTAAACATGCGGAACTAAGAGTTATGGAATTACTAACCTCTTGAAGAATCAAACGGATGAATCAACCCAAGATCCTTCCCAAATATATCTTCAAAGTCCACGAACGCTATCCGGTGGGAAGATTTCAACGAACGATTTTAATGGGAGAGAAATTAAATATTTTGCTACCACCTTTGTGGATTTCTAATATTTCCAACACATGGAATTAAACTTGGGAATGAAGAGCTCATCCCCTATAAATAGGGAGGAGGGGGTCGAAAATTTAGGTCAAGAAAATAAGGAAGAAAATCTTTTCTTGGTCCCCAAGAAATCTTGAATATATCTTCTATATTCTTTTCTCCTTAATTAAATTTCCATAAAAATCTCTTCCCTTCTTCTACCCATTATTTTCGAAAATTACAAGGCAAAAGGAGTCAAGATTTGACGTCTTGAATTTATGGGATAATTATGTATTCCTACAATAATTATCTCTTTCCATAAAATATCTACAAGAAAATCAAGACAATCTTTTCTTCCTTTTTATCTAATAATTTTCGAAAAAATAGACATGGAAATATAGCAAAATATTTTATTCTCTCTCTCATTAATTGGACTTTATTTTGGGCTATTTGGGGGGGGCCTTTAGGAGAATTAAGATTGGACCTTCAATGGACTATGAAGCTTTAATATTTTGGGCCAAATATTATTCAAGTTCATTAATAATAATTTACTCCACTATAAAATTAATATTGAACTATCCATCTTAACCCATATTACGATTTCACATATAACATGGCTCCCGGTCATTATTTCCCGCGTTTAAGATTATCTTAGTCCATTAATTAATTAAGCCACTAAACAAGCTTTATATTAATTAATATCTTTGTCCTTGGAGTAAAGACAGCTCAAAATTATTATCCATGCCGGAAATAAATTTCCACTTGCAAGATTTGGCATGATAAAGGATATGAGCCCACCAAGGGGACATATCAAGCAAGACGTACTTGCACGTGATTCTCCGTATTAAATGTCAGCAATCGTCATGTAATTAATAATATTGCCCCAGATATAAGGTATCGAATCGCATTGACTCTCTTCCCATCATAAGTCAAAGCAATAGTTATTAATTTCACACGATCCTATTTAAGGGACGGAGATTAAGAAATAACGCACCACTGAGGTCTAATTCTTGTATATTCAGTACCGAAGAATTTGTCCTCCTGTAGGTCCTCATTCAGCGCACCTAAATGCGCTAGTGTGATCCCTTGGTCAAGACAGGCCAATCTGGGTCTCACACTTCAACCGTTCATGATGGTTCGTTCATTTCCATCTGGGTTGTGAATTTGTACTTAATTACGAGGGCTGTTAATTTGATCTTCAGTGATCGGGTATCACCAAATTAACTACAACGTAATACGTACTGTCTTATTGAACGGGTTTGCAATAAACATATATAACATTCATTCATATTTAATGCAACAGTGATTAAATAATTTATTTCAGTTAATAAATAAGAAACTTCAGTTTGGTTATACAAAGTAAAAGCATACTTTTTAGTATAACCCCAACAATCTCCCACTTATACTCAAAGTCTGCTTTTAAGTATACTACAACATGTCTCGTGTTCTATGTGACATCTAATGTCACCCTACACGAACCTAGTAATATTTTTCCCACTTATACTCAAAGCAGATTGGCAACGTCCTTGACACCCATTCCTTCCACATGTCTATCGAATGTACTCTGAGGCAGACCCTTTGTGAATGGATCTGCTAGGTTGTCTTCCGATGCAATCTTATCCACCTCAATGTCTCCTCTCTTAACGATTTCTCGTATGAGATGATATTTTCTTTCAATGTGTTTGCTGGCTTTGTGGGCTCTCGGTTCCCTTGAATTTGCAACTGCTCCAGCGTTATCACAGTAGACCGTGATTTTGCTGGGCAAATTTGGGACCACGTCCAAGTCCACCAGGAAGTTCTTGAGCCAAACCGCTTCCTTCGCTGCTTCACAAGCAGCGACGTACTCAGCTTCCATGGTAGAATCAGCGATGCATTTCTGCTTTACGCTTCTCCATGTCATGGCTCCTCCCCCCATGCAGAACACACTACCCGAGGTAGACTTTCTGGAGTCAATGTCTGATTGGAAATCCAAGTCCGTGTAACCGATGGGGATCAGACTCTCTGACTTGTAAACCAACATTCTGTCCCGTGTCCTTTTCAGGTACTTCAGAATGTTCTTTACTGCAGTCCAATGTTCTTTCCCAGGGTTACTTTGATATCTTGCCACCATGTCTACGGCAAAGCAGATATCCGGTCTCGTACACAGCATTACATACATGAGGCTTCCCACAGCCGAAGCATAAGGGATGACCTTCATGTCATTTATCTCTTTTTGTGTCTTGGGACACATCTCTTTGGATAGATGGATTCCGTGTCTGTAGGGCACAAAGCCTTTCTTGGAATCCTGCATGCTGAAGTGCTTCAAAATAATATCTATGTATGAGGCTTGCAAAAGCCCGATCATTCTTTTCTTGCGATCTCGAGTGATCTTGATCCCTAGGATGTGACCGGCTTCCCCTAAGTCCTTCATATCGAACTGTTTTGATAGCCATGCCCTTACGTCTGATAACACCTGAAGGTCCCGATATTTAGTGATTGGAAAACCTATTTTGCTCGTGCGGAAGCAAACATGTCGTGTGATGCATATAAAAACAGGGGTGAGGGAAAGGTGATACCAAATTTTTCGCTTTTAAGAACGATGTGTGTTGTTTTGCTTGTAATCGAATGCATATGGCAAGTATGCACATAAAGCAGTAAAGAACACACGATATTTTATAGTGGTTCCGGACGAAACCCATCCTACATCCACTCTTCCCTTAACACAGGGGCACCTTAACCGAACTTAACCTGCGGAACTTATACCCCTCACGGGATGGCCGAGATGTTTACCGAGTTCGCACTCAAGCGGGACTTATCTCCCTTACGGGATTGCCGATAGATGTTTACCGAGTTCACACTCAAGCGGGACTTATCTTCCTCACGGGATTACCGATAGATGTTTACCGAGTTCACACTCACCTAACAATCTTAACCTAACTTTGAGTTTGGGTAAAGGTTTGTTTGGTTTCCAACTAGGTTGAGATTTTCCCTTACATTTGTTTAGCCTCGATGCTAAGGATGGGAAAATCTCTCTAAGCTTAGGATATATCATTTGTGCTTAGATCTAGGGTAGAACACTCTTGAATATATGCGTGTATTTCTAGCTCTGTGTTCTATGGTGGGAATGCTTGAGTATATAGGATTGGGAGCACAATTCCTGTTGAATGCCTTAGTCGTGCTACGATCAGGCCATATTCCAGGACTCGCATCATCTGGCACACGACCTTGGCTGGGAACTGCTGAAACCCATATCTTCTTAGTTCTGTAGCATCGTTTGCTACATTCTCCATACTCTTCCACATTCATCCACACTTGATAATGAAGGAAGAACTTGTATTTATAGTGTGGATTTGAATGTTACCGTTGGAGAGAATCACATTCAAATCCATACTACTCTGTAGCTTTTTGCAGCTTTTCAGACTTGTCGTCTTCCTCTCATTGGTCCACATCAGCTGAATCTAACAGCTATATTCTTTAGTTTCTTCTGAGTCTCTAACGGCTATATTCTTCAGGATCTTCTGAGTCTCAGGATCTTCAGTTCTATCTGAGCCTTCAGGTTATCTGAGCCTTCAGGTTATCTGAGCCTTCAGGTTCTTCAGTAACTTACTGAGTCTCAGGTTCTTGATTCAGCAGACTTCTCTTCAGCGGACCTTGTCTGATCAGGCATACTGACACTCAGGCTTACTGAGTTCAGTTCTCTGAGTTCAGACATAAGGTCACTTGACTCAGGCTATCTGATTTCTTCTTGCCTGATCTGATCAGCTCGACTGATCAGATCAACATATCTTCAGGATCATCTCAGGATAGCATCAGGTCATCTGCATTAGGTTAGCATATCAGTTTATCATATCTGATCTCGATCACGTCCGATCTCGATCCGTCTCATCTGCTCATCTTCATATCTGATCTCGATCACGTCTGATCTTGATCAGTCTCTTTTGCTCATCTTCTGATCTGCAACCTTCTCTTCTGATTTACTGGTTTAACTTTTCTTCACATCTGACTTGCAGATCTCATCAGTTGACTCCGGAACTCATCTAATTCATCTGATCTCGATCACGACTCGTCTGCAGCCTCGTCTGATCTCGATCATCTTTTTCTGATTTTCATGAGTTCCCCCTCAATTTGTTCTTTCGTTCCCCCTTAACTTGTTATCTGTAAAATAGCTTGAATAACACAAGTTAATAATGTTTTGGCATAAATTATCAAAACTAAAATATCCCAACAATTTCCCCCCTTTTGATAATGACGCCAAAACATAAAAATATGCATTTATACAGAGATCGGGTTTTTGTTTTAAAAAGATCAGTTCAGGTGGTCACATTGAAAGCTTGTGAACTTTTGAACTCCTGCTCTGATACCACTGATGGTATCAGATCAGATGTTCGTATTTGAAAAACATTGACCTTTTGAACTACCTGCTCTGATACCAATTGAAGGTCCCGATATTTAGTGATTGGAAAACCCATTTTGCGCGTGCGGAACAAACATGTCGTGTAATGCATATAAAAACAGGGGTGAGGGAAAGGTGATACCAAAATTTTCGTTTTTAAGAACGATGTGTGTTGTTTTGCTTGTAATCGAATGCATATGGCAAGTATGAACATAAAGCAGTAAAGAACACACGATATTTTATAGTGGTTCGGACGAAACCCATCCTACATCCACTCTTCCCTTAACACAGGGGCACCTTAACCGAACTTAACCTGCGGAACTTATACCCCTCACGGGATGGCCGAGATGTTTACCGAGTTCGCACTCAAGCGGGACTTATCTCCCTTACGGGATTGCCGATAGATGTTTACCGAGCTCACACTCAAGCGGGACTTATCTCCCTCACGGGATTGCCGATAGATGTTTACCGAGTTCACACTCACCTAACAATCTTAACCTAACTTTGAGTTTGGGTAAAGGTTTGTTTGGTTTCCAACTAGGTTGAGATTTTCCCTTACATTTGTTTAGCCTCGATGCTAAGGATGGGAAAATCTCTCTAAGCTTAGGATATAGCATTTGTGCTTAGATCTAGGGTAGAACACTCTTGAATATATGCGTGTATTTCTAGCTCTGTGTTCTATGGTGGGAATGCTTGAGTATATAGGATTGGGAGCACAATTCCTGTTGAATGCCTTAGCCGTGCTACGATCAGGCCATATTCCAGGACTCGCATCATCTGGCACACGACCTTGGCTGGGAACTGCTGAAACCCATATCTTCTTAGTTCTGTAGCATCGTTTGCTACATTCTCCATACTCTTCCACATTCATCCACACTTGATAATGAAGGAAGAACTTGTATTTATAGTGTGGATTTGAATGTTACCGTTGGAGAGAATCACATTCAAATCCATACTACTCTGTAGCTTTTTGCAGCTTTTCAGGCTTGTCGTCTTCCTCTCATTGGTCCACGTCAGCTGAATCTAACGGCTATATTCTTCAGTTTCTTTTGAGTCTCTAACGGCTATATTCTTCAGGATCTTCTGAGTCTCAGGATCTTCAGTTCTATCTGAGCCTTCAGGTTATCTGAGCCTTCAGGTTATCTGAGCCTTCAGGTTCTTCAGTAACTTACTGAGTCTCAGGTTCTTGATTCAGCAGACTTCTCTTCAGCGGACCTTGTCTGATCAGGCATACTGACACTCAGGCTTACTGAGTTCAGTTCTCTGAGTTCAGACATAAGGTCACTTGACTCAGGCTATCTGATTTCTTCTTGCCTGATCTGATCAGCTCGACTGATCAGATCAACATATCTTCAGGATCATCTCAGGATAGCATCAGGTCATCTGCATTAGGTTAGCATATCAGTTTATCATATCTGATCTCGATCACGTCCGATCTCGATCCGTCTCATCTGCTCATCTTCATATCTGATCTCGATCACGTCTGATCTTGATCAGTCTCTTTTGCTCATCTTCTGATCTGCAACCTTCTCTTCTGATTTACTGGTTTAACTTTTCTTCACATCTGACTTGCAGATCTCATCAGTTGACTCCGGAACTCATCTAATTCATCTGATCTCGATCACGACTCGTCTGCAGCCTCGTCTGATCTCGATCATCTTTTTCTGATTTTCATGAGTTCCCCCTCAATTTGTTCTTTCGTTCCCCCTTAACTTGTTATCTGTAAAATAGCTTGAATAACACAAGTTAATAATGTTTTGGCATAAATTATCAAAACTAAAATATCCCAACAACACCTTTACATCGTTTCCGATGAGCAGAATGTCGTCCACGTATAGTACCAAAATACCAATGCAGTTCCGTCACGTTTTTTATAGACACAACTTTCAAATTCGTTTTGATCGAATCCGTAGGATTTTATAACTTGATCAAAACACTAATTCCAAGCTCGGGATGCTTGCTTCAGTCCATAAATGGATTTCCTGAGCTTGCAAACCAGATGCTCTTGGACTTTTTCAATGAAGCCTTCGGGTTTTTGCATATAGATTTCTTCGTCAAGATTTCCATTTAGGAAAGCTGTGTTGACGTCCATTTGCCAGATCTCAAAATCTAGATGCACAGCAATCGACAAGAGAATGCGGATGGACTTGAGAATGGCTACGGGAGGTTTCCTCATAATCGATCCCTTCTTTCTGAGTGTACCCTTTCGCCACAAGTCTTACTTTGAAGGTTTCAACCCTTCCGTCCGGTCCCCTTTTTCTCTTGTATACCCACTTGCATCCGATGAGTTTTACCCCATCAAGTGGTTCGACTAACTCCCACACCTTGTTGTGATCCATTGAACCCATCTCGGCTTCCATTGCTGTTTGCCAAGATTGAGCATCTTTATCTTGGATCACCTCGTTGTAGGACCATGGATCTGATTCTTCTACGGAGATCAAGTCCGAAGACTCTCCGATGCCCAAGCATCTCTCGGGTTGTCTGATAACCCTCCCACTATGACAAGGTTCCGATTGTGTAGGCGTGACGTTTGGTATGTCATTTTGGACAGTTGGCAATGGAGTTGGCCCCCTAAGTTCTTCTAAGGTAATTTCACTTCTAGGCTTTCGACTGTTAATATAGTCTTCTTCCAAAATCTAAAGTGAGTATTGATTACCACCTTTTGATCTTCGGGACCATAGAACATGCATCCTTTAGTTCCTTCGGGGTACCCTATGAACATCCTTAATTCTTAACGTGCATCTAATTTACCGACTTCCTTGTCTAGCACGTATGCCAGACACACCCAGATCCTGATGTGTCCGAAACTGGGCTTGCGCCCCGTCCACAGTTCTCTCGGGGTTTTAGGTACCAATTTGGATGGCACTAGGTTCAGAATATAAGTCGTTGTTTCTAATGCGTACCCCTAGAATGATTTTGGTAAATCTGCATAACTCATCATCGACCTTACCATTTCTAAAAGCGTTCTATTCCTTCGTTCTGCAACCACATTTTGTTGAGGGGTACCGGGTGCAGTCAACTGGGATGCAATCCCCACTTCCGATAGGTAGTTCAGAAATTCATCGCTGAGGTATTCGCCTCCACGATCAGATCGTAGAAACTTGATACTTTTTCCCTTATGGTTCTCTGCTTGAGCCTTAAATTCTTTGAATTTATCAAATGTCTCAGATTTATGCTTCATTAGGAAAATGTATCCGTAGTGTGAGTAATCATCGATAAAAGTAACGAAATACTCGTAGCCACCTCTAGCTTTGATTTGCATTGGACCACACACATCGGTGTGAACGATTTCTAACACTTCTTTAGCTCTAAGCCCCTTGGCTCCAAATGCCCTCTTGGTCATTTTACCTTCCAAGCACAATTCGCAAGTCGAAAATGGCTCAATTTGGAGAGACCCCAAAGAACCATCTTTCACCAACCTTTGGATCCTTTTCGGGTTAATATGACCTAATCTTAGGTGCCAAAGAAGTGTCTCGTTCACGTCAGCTGAGCACTTTCGTTTACAAGAAATAGTAGATGTGTTATAGGATGCATTTTGTGAGTGATGTGCACAGTTAATAATATAGAGATTGTTCCTCAAAGTTCCACGACAGATAATCACATTGTTACGAAAAATAGTAACATCTTTATTAAAACGAACAGAATATCCATCGATAACCAGTTTAGAAATAGAAATAAGGTTTTTCCAAAAACAGGAACATAAAGAACATCTCTTAAAATTAACGTCTTGTCGCCAAAGGACAGGTGCACTTCACCCACTGCTTTAGCTACCACTCTCGTAGCATCGCCTAGCGTGATGAGGATCTCACTCTCACTTAGTCGCCGGGTCTGCTTGAAACCCTGCAATGTGAAACATACATGATCAGTGGATCCCGTATCCAATAGCCACGAATGGGTAGCATACTCTGCCAAACAAGTTTCAACAACTAGTGAGTGTGAATTACATTTCTTTCCATTCCTTTTGGGTTTGGAACAGGCCGACCTCCAATGTCCCTTTTCACCGCAGTTGAAGCACTTCCCCTTAGCCGGATTCTTAGCTCCACCATCCCTCTTCACATTTCCTTTGTCTTTGGCAACACTCGAGTTAGCTTGGCTTTCGCTTTTGGGCTTCCTTTTCCTCTTGCCTTCCTTTGGCCTAGAAGAAGAGGACGGCCCAACGGCCGCTAAGGCTTGACTGCTCTCTCCTAAAATTCCTTCAGCCGAGACAAGAGCTTGCAACAGATCAGGAAAAGTGAACTTTTGATTATTCATTTGATAATTCAACATGAACTGTTCAAAGCACTTGGGCAGGGAATGGAGTATGAAATCAATCTCGGTCTCGATGTCATATTCAGCTCTAAACACCTCGAGTTTGTTGAGGTGAGCCATCATCTGGAGAACATGTTCCCTTAAGGGTGTTCCCTCCACCATTTTCATAGAGAGCATGTCCCTCATGGTGATCTGCCGAGCCACACGGTTCTAATGTTGAAACATCGCTTTAAGATTGACCATGATTTCCGCACCGTCTCAACGTTTTGGTGTTGGTGTTGCAACACATCTGACATTGAAGCCAAGATGGTACACTTTGCCATTTCGTAGAATGCTCCCAGTTATCATATTCTTTCTTAACCGCTTTGGTTGACTCGTCAGATGGCTTTTCTGGTTTAGGTGTAGTAAGAACCCAGTTATGGCTTTGTGCAGTGAGGACAATAGTGAGTTTTCGATACCAATCAACAAAGTTTTCTCCAGTGAGGAGGTTATCTTTCAGTACATTGAACAGTGGATTAAAAGGTTGCGACATGATGAACTGAAATAAACATATATTTTGTATCAATATCCAGATCAACACAAAATTAAATCACATAATTTGATCACATGATTCATATTAAAATCTCAAAAAAATATGAACATGCATCAGCCAACATCTCAAAACAGATTTAAATGAGCCTCATGGGAGGGTCATCATTTAAATCACATTCAAGCAGGTTACAAACAAGAACAGTTACAAACCGTTAATTAAAAAAATTAATAGTCGCCTCCCACTTGACCAATATAAAATTGACAGGGACTTCAGAGAAGTATATAAATATCAATTTTATACCTAAGTAATAACAATGATTAAATACATAATTATTACTTCGCTTTGATCGAGCCTCGTTGGAGGGTCATCGTCGCCACTAATAATAATTCACAATCATCCTTTTGGAAATTTATTCATGTGAAAACTATCTTTTGACCGTCCCGTAGGGGAATTTCTCCAAAAGATTTCACAAATAAATAAATCATGGAGGTCAAAATTAATTTGTGTCAAAACAAATTAATTATTAAATCATACTTAGTAATTTTTTAATTTGAGATTTTTCGTTGAGCAATTCTCATGCAAACACATTTAAATAAATTAAACAAAGCACAAGAAAAAACAACAGAAGTAAATCAAGCAAAGCAGAAAATAAACACATTGGGCACAAAATATCCAACTGTCATGGTTTGATTTTCTTTGGCTTGATTTTGAAGAAACGTCGTCTTAAATTTCTCCCACTCGTTCGTCTCGAAGAGAACTCCGTCTTGAAATGCCTTGCAAGCATTTCGCGGGAGGATGCCGCCCGCAGATCCGGCCCGCTTAATGGCCAAAGCGACCATGCCCGTCTTATACAAACGCCAGCGCTCTCGCCGCTGAAGGACTTGGCGGCCTCGGCGGCGGCACATTGATGCCAGCAGCGTCTGCCTCGGCCACCCTTGCCCATTCGGGCGCATGGTGGCCAGCGCCCGTCGCGCCGCTGGTCGCGTCGTCGCGATTCCGGCCGATCCCTTTGCACGCGTCGTTTAGGCCCGTCAACTAGCAAAGTCTGGCGCCCCCATGTGCTTTCCCTCAAACGCGTTTCGCCAAGACACGCGTTGCCCACTTACGGTTCCGGATTCATCTCTAATTCGTCTCCGTCTTTGTCTCCGATCAGGTTACAATTTATTTATCAAAAAAATAAATACCTTAAATCTAGACTAGTCTATTACATTGAACAAATCAAATAGTCTAATCTACTCGTGGATTTTCTCACTAGAAAAACAAATCCGAACGAGTCGAATTAAAAACCATTCATTCATACGCATGAAAATAAACACACATTAAATACCATTCATTCATACACATTAAAAATAGTCTACTCTACTCGTGGATTTTCTCACTAGAAAAACAAATCCGAACGAGTCGAATTAAAAACCATTCATTCATACGCATGAAAATAAACACACATTAAATACCATGACAATTGGATACCTGCAAAACAGATCTAGTAATTCTACTATCCAATTTTAATTTAATGTCCAACAATTTAAATAACAATTTAAAAAATCAGAGCTCGAAACTAGAGCTCTGATACCAGTTGTTGGAAAAATCGGGGTGCCCGGATCTATTCGAGGTGATTATTTAAATACATATTTAAATTAAACAGTTAATTACTAACATGAATTAATCTTAAATCAATTCAACATAATAATAAACAACATGCGTACACATAATTCACGTAAATCCTAAACATGCAGAACTAGGAGTTACGGAATTACTAACCTCTTGAAGAATCAAACGGATGAATCAACCCAAGAGCCTTCCCAAATATATCCCCAAAGTCCACGAACGCTATCCGGTGGGAAGATTTCAACGAACGATTTTAATGGGAGAGAAATTAAATATTTTGCTACCACCTTTGTGGATTTATAATATTTCTAACACATGGAATTGCACTTGGGAATGAAGAGTTCATCCCCTATAAATAGGGAGGAGGGGGTCGAAAATTTAGGTCAAGAAAATAAGGAAGAAAATCTTTTCTTGGTCCCCAAGAAATGTTGAATATATCTTCTATATTCTTTTCTCCTTAATTAAATTTTCCATAAAAATCTCTTCCCCTCTTCTACCCATTATTTTCGAAAATTACAAGGCAAAAGGAGTCAAGATTTGACTTCTTGAATTTATGGGATAATTATGTATTCCTACAATAATTATCTCTTTCTATAAAATATCTACAAGAAAATCAAGACAATCTTTTCTTCCTTTTTATCTACAAATTTTCAAAAAAATAGACATGGAAATATAGCAAAATATTTTCTTCTCTCTCTCATTAATTGGACTTTATTTTGGGCTATTTGGGGGGCCTTTAGGAGAATTAAGATTGGACCTTCAATGGACTATGAAGCTTTAATATTTTGGGCCAAATATTATTCAAGTCCATTAATATTAATTTACTCCACTATAAAATTAATATTGAACTATCAATCTTAACCCATATTACGATTTCACATATAACATGGCTCCCGGTCATTATTTCCCGCATTTAAAATTATCTTAGTCCATTAATTAATTAAGCCACTGAACAAGCTTTATATTAATTAATATCTTTGTCCTTGGAGTAAAGACAGCTCAACATTATTATCCATGCCGGAAATAAATTTCCACTTGCAAGATTTGGTATGATAAAGGATATGAGCCCACCAAGGGGACAAATCAAGCAAGACGTATTTGCACGCGATTCTCCGTATTAAATGTCAGCAATCGTCATGTAATTAATAATATTGCCCCAAATATAAGGTATCGAATCGCATTGACTCTCTTTCCATCATAAGTCAAAGCAATAGTTATTAATTTCACACGATCCTATTTAAGGGACGGAGATTAAGAAACAACGCACCACTGAGGTCTAATTCTTGTATATTCAGTACCGAAGAATTTGTCCTCCTGTGGGTCCTCATTCAGCGCACCTAAATGCGCTAGTGTGATCCCTTGGTCAAGACAGGCCAATCTGGGTCTCACACTTCAACCGTTCATGATGGTTCGTTCATTTCCATCTGGGTTGTGAATTTGTACTTAATTACGAGGGCTGTTAATTTGATCTTCAGTGATCGGGTATCACCAAATTAACTACAACATAATACGTACTGTCTTATTGAACGGGTTTGCAATAAACATATATAACATTCATTCATATTTAATGCAACAGTGATTAAATAATTTATTTCAGTAAATAAATAAGAAACTTCAATGTGGTTATACAAAGTAAAAACATACTTTTCAGTATAACCCCAACATGACTATGACTAGACCTTCTCATCAGTTGCAATGATCAAGTCCATTCGAATTTTACTTGCGATAGCATCACACTATGATTATGAGATTTGACAGATAGACTCGTGCAAAATATTAACAGTGCACGGAAATTGATAAACGTCAATCATGAACAGTGCACGAAAAAGGTGATAGTTGATGGGGTTCTGCAGGAAAAAGGAAGAAGAGTTTTAGTAAGGGTAATATTGGGTTTTTACCTTCAATTTTGTATCTAAGAGTAATAGTTTTTTATAAATGCACCTATTAGTAATTATATCACCAATTTTGTACCTAAGAGTGAGATCCCCTATTATTATTATAGGATTTGATATACATGGAATCAAATCCGTAGAGATTTGATATACATGGAATTAAATTCGTAGATATTTTATACGTGGGAAATAAATCTAAGAGATTTATTATATTAGGATTTTTCCTAATAAAGATTAGCTTAAGATTTAAGCTGGGTCTCTCCTATATATATGAGCTCTTTGGAATTCATAATACGTGAGTTCATATTATCTCCATAAAATCTCTAAGTTAAAATTTTCCTAGCAAATTCATCTCGGGGATCCAACGTTGGCAGATCTGTGCAAATTAGTAAACGACTGTTACGTGGATACCATAGTTGAAGAATCCGTGTACGAATTGTTGTAACAATTCTGTTTATGTTTACTCGTATTTAATTATGCAATTAATTGTTCGTTGTTGGAGAACTGTTTAATTCCGCTGCGCATGTATTACGTGTTTACGTGCCTCTAAATTCCAACAAAAAGGTGCCAACAAACCAACAGTTCATAATCAGACTCTCAAACAGCACGCTAGTACGTAGTATAATATATAACACAACATAGTACTTATTCAAAAGCGATAAAATATATAATAACAGGAGCAAGATAATCCACAGTATGTCCAACAGGTCGTCATCTATATTCACTGCCACTCAAAACCTACAGGAGCTCCACAGCTTGTCCAGTAAGGCCAACTCGTCACATCCCATCAGAATTACCTACAATGCATAAACTAGCTGAGACATATAAATCTCAATAAATAGAAATTATGCATGATTTTGTGAATCTATGAAAGTCCTCCCCATGCACTCTCTTTTGAAATCACCAATTTATTTATGAAACACTCCCAGGGCCCCTTACTCACTGTTAGACACTGACATGAACTCAATCCACACATATATACTCAAATGGCAAGCACTGAGTAACCCACGCCAGGAGATCACTAGTCACATTACTCTCGGGTTGCCAAATGACCCAAGCTAGGTAGCCCACGCCAGGAGATCACTGGTCGCCTTACTCCTAGGTGGTCCAACAACATAGTACATAAGACGGCGGCCCACTCTGAGTAGCCCACGCCAGGTTCTCCCTGATCGCCTTACTCCCAGGTTGCCCCTTCCGCATAATTACATAAGACGATGGCCTACTTTGGGTAGTCCACACCAGGTTCTCCCTGGTCGCCTTACTCACAGGTCCTACTCTTGGTAGCCCACTCGGGGTTCTCTCTAGTTGCCTTACTCGCAGGTCGCCCCTTTCGCCCTCAGTGTGTAATCAGTGGCCAACGCACACACACCATCTAATCCAATCTCATCCCATGATAATGCATAATATGCATAATGCAATTCAAGACAACAAAAGATATCTCACAATTTACGTAAAAGCCACATATTATCAATTGCACATCAATTAAGCAAATAATAATATGTTTATGCATTGTAGTTGCAAATGAATTTCTACTTTCCTCGTCTGAGAAGAATATCGATACCTTGAACCCCTAAACTGCCTTATCGAGTCCAATTATCAAATTTGATAACGATCAATCATTAATATTGCTCCAATTCAAATCTTCATTTTATATTAAATTTAACATTATAGAAAATTGTATACCAAGTCACTTAATCTATACTTTTTAGGTTTACTAGGGGTATAACATGTGCGTTGCACGTGACACGTGTAACTGTGTTCCGATTTGTCCAAGTATGGTGGTGCATGTTAAACAACAAATAAAGTTTGAAATTTTACAACAAAAGCATCCTTTAAGCTGATTTTTAATTAAAAAAATTAATTTATACCATCCATGGACATAATTATTTTAAATATTTCAGTGGGTGGTGCGTGTTGATCCCCATTTTTCTTTGAAATGTTAAACAGACAAGGAATTTGTAAAGAAATGAAATTTGTACCTTTGTTGATTGCAAGGGTACTGAAAAGAGTGGATTGAACATTGAAGAGTGACTTTGTAATCTCCTTCCATCATAAATCAAATTAAGCAATTCACCCCAACAAAGTAATCCAACCAGAAATCACTCCAGTGTGTAACAGAGCATCTCATATTTATAAAATTATTATAATAGGAAACTCCCCCTTATCATATTTCCTTTCTTAGTTCATTAGACCCTCCATCCCCTAAAATAATGAAACATATTAGAAGTTAACATTAATCCATTTCAAAACTATACATATAAAACACTAACGTAGATTAACCAATCAAAATCAAAAGTCATCACAAAATATAAAAACACAGAATGTATAAACTAATCCCACGGTTAGAAGCGGCAACAGAGAGACAAGAAGCAAGGCATACGATGCTCTCATAAGTTGATTAAGCTAACCTTGCTAGTTCTGAGGGCACTCATAAGTTGATCATGAAATTCCAGTGCATCAAAAGGCTCAATCTCTTCAATAACATATTTCATCATTGCAACAGCAATAACGGAAGGAATGTTTATCAGCTTAAATCTCCTTGCAATGTGGTCAAAGAAGGAGATTGGAATAACAAGATTTATTGTCCATTGGAGTGTAGAAAGCACCAAAAGCTCCATTCTCTGAATAGTTTTCGCTTCAAACACATGCTTTGATTCTTGTACCTGCGAACACATAAAAAAATAGAAAATCCTCAAATTTTATCACACCAACTTCACAAGACATCTTAACATATACTTAGAACGCACATCCGAAAAACGCACTTGTAAATCTAACAACATCGGGAAGGGTCAAGAAATGGTTCCTGGGTTGGAGTAGTAGAATGATGTACATTAAATGAAAGCCTCTAATCTAGACTAATGACATTCCAATATAACTTGAGTCAAGAGGTTTTACCTACGCTTTTTTTATTTCATTCCAAAGCTTCTACATGGTATAAAATGTTAAAGCTCGCTATAATAAGCGCTTCAAGTAGGCCATAGTATATGAATTGTGCTATATTTTTTCTAATAAAACATATTGCATCCAAAAATATACTTGACCTGAATGATTGTTTTTTTTTTTTCTCATTTGAAGTTAATTTTACCAAAACTTAACATAACTCTACAGAAAAAGAAGCTATGAGTGTTGACTTACATAACTCGGAAAGGGATAAAGAGGAAATAATCTCACCTCATTCTCAACCCATACAAAACCAGAAAAGAGGTCTGTATTTTTCTTCAGTGTGTGCACCTGAAAAATAAATGCCATGAGACTCGGGGAGTGATTTAACCAAAATCTTTTTTTTTCAAAAGCTTGAGAGGTAGCTTTTTGAAAAAAAGTGATTCGGACTCACTTTGTAGACTTTGCAAACACCACCTAAGTCAACTGGCCAAATGGAAAAGTATAGCCTCAAACAAACCTTAGATTTCTTGCCAAAAAGAATAGAGTGAAGAAGCTGCAGGTTCTCATCAGCTTTCCTCTTGGACAGCTTGAAAGCCACTGAAAATAACAAAATATAAAGAGGATCATTTCTCAAATTAACACAATAAACCTCAAATATCTGTGTTCCATAAGCGCACACAAAAAACTTTGAATGATTGGGGAATATTATTCAATTAAATCAAAATAAAACAGCCAAACTGCTATTGGCAAACTATTTATACATGAAATCTGAAATTGAGACAAAGTTTAAAATTTACCATCAAAGGAAAATATATTCTTTTCAACACAATGACTACCAACACAGCATAGAATTTAATGTTCACATAAATGTATTTCTAAATCCTCTAACAATGTATGTAAAAGAAGGAAGTTACAGAAACTCTGATCCTCCCTCCATAAAGGTAAGGATTTGAGTTTTTCCCAACGTTTTGCCACACAAAAGAAGAACCTGTATCATTCTCAAAGATTTCGTAAACTCTAGTCATCACACTAATCTGCTCATGAGGTAGCTGAGAAAATGCCAGTTGAATTTGAAGCATTAATACAAACAGGTCGTGAGCACTACAAACAACCTTCTTCAACATTTTTACGATTTTGGGGATCTGTGAATTTTCTGTTTGGAATTTGAAACACGCACGTTGTGGCAGTGGACCAGTGGTAAATGGATGACCATAACAATAAATAAATACTAAAATAAATATGACTATTCAGAAATTTAGAAATTCTAAATCGTGATCACTAATCTGGTTCATCTCATTCTTCTCTAATCCCTTCACTCAACCAAAACTTTTTATTATTAAACAGATTAATACAATATTTTTTAGGATATGTGCCTAAAGTAATTCTAAGAAATAAAATCTCTCATAAGTAATGAAAAACAAACTACTTAGTCATATTAGAAGCACAGTAAGAGAGTGATTATAGAGAATATTGAAGTCCTAATGAAACTAACATGATGTGATGATGATGGAATATGCATAGAGAAGACACATGACATCATAAAAGGTGAGTGGGACAACAATAATGTAACTGAAAAGCAATTATAAGACAAAGGTTTACGATTACGTATCCAAAATAATTTAACTACACAAAGACCTGGTCTAAATAGAATGGGATAGCAAACAACACATTAGAAAAAAAAATACCATAGCAAATTTTTTCCATCTTTCTTCAGTTTATCAAAGCCATAACTACCTTATTCCTTTTCCTACTCTAGCTTTGAGATTTTACAGAATAAAAATTGATTATAAATAAGATTTGAAATATGCATTTTCCAAATGGGGAAGAGATTTAAATAATATTTGAAGCAACACTTACAATGCATATAAATGGGTGAGATTACAACATGTTCAATAATAATATAGGCAGTATCCTCAATAGAGAGATGTGCACTAAAAAAGAATGATGTTTTCGATAATTGAGTTCCACTTTGTTGGGTTGTGGAGACTGTAGGCAGCAAGGGGGAGGCGCTCGACCAAGCCTTGTGGTCGAGCAAAAGTGCTCGGTCGAGCACCCCAGATTCCAGCGCACTCAAGGCGCTCGACCAAGGCTGAGGTCGTGCAGATCCCGCTCGACCAAGGCCCGTGGTCGAGCGGTTCAGAAGGCCTGCGGGCACAATTAGGGTTTTGGCCAAAGTCTCATATTTAAACACTTTTGACTCATTATAATTGTATCATCACCACATCACTCGAAAATTTAGTAAATCTCCTGGCTTGGTAGTGAAGGAAATCGCTTTGTTGAGAAGTTTGATGGGGCGTAGTCAATCGGATTACTTTGGGTAACCAAATTGTGTGTTCCTTAATTTGTTTCTATTATTTTCTCCATAATTCTTTGCTTTAATCCTAACAAGCGGTATCTAGAGCATCGGGTTAAAGGGATGGGGGGGAGCAATTATGATGATGGCGGAAAGGGAAATCTTTGTTGAGAAGTTTGATGGAGCGGTTTCGGATTCGGAAGTTGCCGATCGAGGATTACTTATGCGGTAAAGATCTGTACCAACCTTTAAGCTCTAAAAAAGGAAGGTATGAAGGGACGGCGAGTGGAAGTTCTTTGGGCGGAGTATTTGAGATTACGAGCGATGAGTGTGGTTCATCCGAGATGCTTAAGATTTCGTGAGATGTATCGCCCTACATCAAGGCGAATATCGGTGAAAGCAAAAACCACAAAGGAGATGCTTGAGATTTTGACGGAGATGTATGAAAAACCGTATCTGCGGCGAACAAGGTTCATCGATGTGGAGGTTATTCAACTTTGAGGATGGCGGAGGATCTTTGTGGTAGTCAATCATCTCAATCGAATTCAATATGACGATAACACAATTGAGTTCGGTTGAGATTGATTTTGATGATGAGATTCAAGCCCTAATTTTGTTGTCTTTTTTTACTGGATATAAGAGTTGGAGTGGGGCTCTCTTCAATAAGCACTTGGGAAATTGTATTTGAGTGCTTTAGTGCTTTAGTTTGAGCTTTTGAGGTAACCTTACAAACCTGAAATTTGATGAGATGAGAGATCTAATCATGAGTGAATAGATTATATTTTAGGGTTTTGAGGAAAGAGTTGGGTGTACCGGGTCTGTTGCCTTTATATTTAGGATCGGCCTTTTGAAAATCGGGAAATAGTGATTAGATCTGATTCAATCCAAAGGGAAGCTTCTCAAAGGGTTTGGGGGGTAGATCAAAGTCAAGGGCAAGGATAAGCCCACTTAGGAAAAAGAGTCAAATGTCGTTATAGTCTTGGGAAATTCAAATTGTCATGAACTTTTTCAAGAATAAGTTTGGTCCTTGAGATAGATAAATATTCCTTAACCTCGGAACGAGTCTTACACGTGTATGGGGAGGGGGAGTTGCTCACGTGTTGAAGTCCCGCCTTGAGGTTTTAAAACTTTTTTTTATGAAGTCTTCACTTTCACGAGTCTTTAGTATCTGGAGATAATCTTGAGTCTCGATTTCTCCTTCGAGTCTTTAAGATTAGGTCCCGGTTTTTGAGAAAACACAAATCACAATTTTGAGTCAAACTCAATTATCTAACATGTCATTTTGAATGGTTTGGGATCTTAATCAGGATATAATCTTTTATTTTCGAAACCTCCAGATAATCCAGTTCTTCCGAGTCTTCGAAAGTTTAAAGAGAATTTCCCGAGTTAATCTTGGATTAGATAATTAACTTTCTTGAACTCTCGAAGAGTAAGTCAAGGGTCAAGGTAAAAGATCATGTTTTCTAATTGTCATGAACTTGTGTTGTGCAAGCGAGTAATGTCTTGAATAATGGTTGGCCTTTTTTTAGTTTATACTTATTTTTAAGCTTTCTTTGAAAACCTTCCTTTAATGGAATAGTGATTGAGTTGTCTTGGATCGGAGTCGTGATTCAATTATATGCAATTTTCAATTTGGATTGATTCCAAGTTTCTTTGAAATCTTAATGGAAAATATGCTTTCAATTTCATGAACTTGATTTAAATCAATGAAAATATTCTTAATCTTGATTTTAAAAACTTTCTTTAGATAAGGAAAGCAATAAACAACACAAAGAATTATAGTGGTTCGGAGACTCAAGCTCCTCGTCCACTCTCTCTCGATCCTCGGAGAAATTCACTAATCCTTTCACGAGCTTTTCGACTACCTCGCGTAGTTTACTTTAGTTTTACTCAACTTCGTACCGAGCTTTTTATATGCAACTTTACTCCACGAAGTTTACTTTTCAACCCGACCTTGAGCTTTCTGACTACCTCCGTAGTTTACTTACTCAAACACAAACAAGCTTTCAGACTACCTCTGTAGCTTACTAACTTCACCTCTAGAGCTTTCTGACTACTCAACTCTTCTCACCAACAAACACACTCCAACTACCTTCTCAAGGGTTTGGGGTTTCTCGGTTGGTTTCCAACTAGGATGAGATATCCTTTACAATGAAGTACAATGCAAAGGCTAGGATATCTCGACTAAGCTTCGGATATGTCTTATCAAGCTAGGCTTAGTTTAGTGAGCTCTCTTCAATATAAAAGCACTTGGGAAACTCTAAGTTTTTCGAGTGCTTTAACTTTGCGATAATAAGTTTAAGCTCTTGAGTTGCTTACAAATTTCCCGTAACCTTACAATGTAGAGGGTCACAAGTATTTATAGGCATACACCACGGTCACTCTTGAAAAACTATCCGTTGGAGGAGATAGCTTCGTGAGTTTCCTCTTATGGTGTGTGAAGAACGGCTATATTTAGGGTTTGAAACTCCCTAACACGTTTTAGGCAATAGCCTTTCATGTAGCCGATCTTCACTTTTTTGCGATCTGGAACTTTTGTACCGACATCTTTTTCAAATTTCATCGATTATGCGTGTCGATATGGTACAATGATGTCTTCCTCTTTTTGACTTTTGTCTCCGGTTAAGGTAGACACCTTCAGCGGCTCTTTTGATTTACAAACTACGAGTTGATATAACCTTAACAACACTCGACTTAGTTCCTTTTTATGCGCATTTGAATGTCTTGGCAAATATCTATTTCTCTAAGGAATCGCGATCTTACCGATATTAAATCCGCCGGATAGATATTCTCGGTGCCTCGGAACATTCGGGTTTATCTTGAGCATTCGATACATTCTTGAGTCTTGATAATTCGCGTGCCACCGATATTCTTGATCTTGATTCTTGGTCTTACTTACTTATGTGTCTTGAGTCTTACGAGTCTTGAGGTCTTACGAGTCTTGGCGTCTGATTAAGTCTTACGAGTCTTACGAGTCTTCCTTCGGATATCTTGGTGATATCTTGAATCTTCATCTTTGAGTCTTGATTCCTCGATTTCATCTTGAGTCTTGATATCTCGATTTTCTCCATCGAAGTCTTGATATCTCGATTTCTCTTTCGAGTCTTTAGAAACTTTAGTTTCATCTTTGAAACTTCGAAACTTTAGTTTCACATTTGAAACCGGTTTCTTAAACATCTTGAGTCTTGAGAATCTTGAGATCTAACCCCGATCTATATCTCTTTGACTATACATTTTGTAGATATCATTCTGAATACTCTAAAACTGAATCCTGACTCAACTATCAAGATTATCCTGAACATGTCATACTCAGGGGTTTTGGGATCTAATCAAAATCACATATCTTTATTAAATTCATCTCCCAACAATTTCCCCCTTTTTGATGATGCCAAAGCCTATCTTGTTACAACCATACAATCTAAACTCAGGTTTCAGTTTATCCTATTACAAGATTGGTTTCTGAATAGAGAATCTCCCAACAATTTCTTAGAATCTCCTCAACAATTAATCATTCAACAATTTCTTCAGTAATGAATCTCTCAAGGATTCATCACCAAATACTTAATAAACAATTTCCCATAAACAATTAATCCAGAGACATCATTCAGCATATCAAAAGTAAAAGACATGTAAATAAGATAATGAGATATTATCTTTTGAGCACAAATGATAAATTTTCATTGATGATGAGTAGGCTGTTACAGGTTACAATGAAATTTATAAGAACAAAAATAAAAGACAAAAAGATAGAAAAATTACAAGTGTCTTCAGGTAAGTCTTCAGTCTTCAGATTTGGCTCTTCAGTCTTCTGCTCTTCAGTTTGCATCCTCTTCAATTTCATCAGCGGGCACTTCCAGGTTGAACATTCCGAAATACCTCTTCTTCAGAGCATTTCTTTCCTTGATGATATCCGGACTGTTCCCTGTCAAACCCAACTGTCCAGCATGTTGGTCCCGGTGCAAACGAGTCTTACACGTGTATGGGGGGGGAATACACGTGTTCAGTGTTTTTAAAACTTTTTCATCGAGGTCGACTTGGGTGGATAATCACGAAGATTAAGTTCGAGAAGCACTGACGAGATCGCTACGAGTCAAAGTCTCATGAGAGCAGTGATCCGAAGCCGCTTTCGGATACCTCGGATAATCCCAATTGAGTCACGAGTGTGGAGATCTGAGTTGCTTGGATCAGATAACTAACTTACTGAACTCTCAGAAGAGTAAGTTCAGTTTGGTAACTATCTGTTCTAGCTACTCAGTCGTGCGGAATGGTTGGCCCTTAGTTTATACTCGTTTTAAGCTTTGCTGAAAACCTTCCCTTTATGAAATAGTGATATGTTGTGATTCAATTTACATGCAACTTCAGTGGATTGATTCCAACTGAATATCAGTGAAAAGTATGCTTTCAAAATCAAGTCAATGCAACAGTTAAGCACAGATAAGGAAAGCAATAAACAACACAACAATTATAGTGGTTCAGAGACTCAAGCTCCTACGTCCACTCTCTCTGATCCTCAGAGAAATTCACTAATCACTTATGAGCTTTCTGACTACCTCGCGTAGTTTACTTACTCAACTCGGCCCTGAGTTTTCTGACTACTCCACATAGTTTACTTACTCAACCCGACCTTGAGCTTTCTGACTACCTCCGTAGTTTACTTACTCAACACAAACAAGATTTCAGACTACCCCTGTAGCTTACTAACTTCTCCTCTAGAGTTTTCTGACTACTCCGCGTAGTTTACTAAATCTTTACAACTCTTCTCACCAACAAACACACTCCAACTACCTTCTCAAGGGTTTGGGGTTTCTCGGTTGGTTTCCAACTAGGATGAGATATCCTTTACAATGAAGCACAATGCAAAGGGTTAGGATATCTCGACTAAGCTTTGGATAATTCTTATCAAGCTAGGCTTAGTATAGTGAGCTCTTCTCAATATAGAAACACTTGGGAAATTCTATGTTTTTCGAGTGCTTCAACTTTTGCGATAATAAGTTTGAGCTCTTGGGTTGCGTATAAATTTCCCATAACCTTACAATGTAGAGGGTCACCAGTATTTATAGGCATACACCAAGGTCACTTTTTGAAAACTATCAGTTGGAGTGATAGCTTCGTGAGTTCCCTCTTATGGTGTGTGAGAAACGGCTTTATTTAGGGTTTGAAACTCCCTAACACTTTTTAGGCAATAGCCTTTCATGTAGCCGGTCTTCACTTTTTTGCGATCTGGAACTTTTTGTACATCGACATCTTTTTGGCGACCTATCCTTATCGATGTCGGTATGGTCTGATGTTGTCTTCCTCTTTTTGACTTTTGTCTCCGGTTAAAGGTAGACACCTTCAACGGCTCTTTTGGTTACAAACTCGAGTTTGATATAACCTTAACAACACCGACTTAGTTCCTTTTTTATGCGCATTTGAATGTCTTGGCGGATATCTATTCTTCTAAGGAATCGCGATCTTCTCCGATTGCATCCTTGAGATAGATATATTGATTGCTCTCGGAACATTGAGGTTCATCTTGAGCATTGATATATTCTCGAGTCTTGATAATTCTTTGTGCCTTGATATTCTTGATCTTGATCTTGATCTTGAGACTTGCGTCTTGAGTCTTTTGAGTCTTGAGGTCTTTCGAGTCTTGTAATCTTCCGAGTCATCTTCGACCGATCTTGAATCTTCATCTTTGAGTCTTGATTACTCGATTTCCTCGAGTCGTCTTGATATCTCGATTTCAATCGAAGTCTTCATATAACCGATTTCATCTTGAAACTTGGTTTCTTGAAACATCTTGAGTTCTTTCGAACCTATCACGAACTATATCTGCGACTATACATTTTGCGGATAACATCCGGAATACTCTAAAACTGAATCCTGACTCAACTATCAAGATCATTCTGAACATGTCATACTCAGGGGTTTTGGGATCTTAATCAAAATCATATATCTTTTATTAAATTCATCTCCCAACACAGCATATTGAGCAATTTCTTGAGTGATGACTTTTTCATTCACCAGGCCATTTTCAAGTCTTGGAGGAGGGTAGGTATATGGACCGGGGGCTACTATCTGCACCTTTCCTTCATCCGCAAGGTTTATCCAGCTTTGGAGATATTTAGGATAGAAGGTTAGGAGATATTCAATAAATGTTTCATTTGGTTCTGAGCTTTCCCCTTTCCATTCCCTGAGCACTTCATAGTAGAACCAGAAGGGTCTCTTGACCTCTTCCCAACTATCATTGAATTGGATGGGCATCCACTTGTCAATGTGTGGCCATTTTAGTGCTTGTGAAGTCCCTCTCCGTTTACTCGCAAACTTTTTGTAACCACTCATTCGCTTCTGCTCTTCATCAGCCTTTTTCCTGATCACTGGCACGCCTGCGACTGAAGCAGCAACTTTCTTAGCTTGTTCTATCTGGAGTGTCTTTAGAGCATTCCTGGTGTTGAAGACTTTCTTCTGAGGTTGACCTGCAGACTCTTCTAATTCTCCAATCAGCTTTCTTTGGACTGGCTTAGAAGCCTTAGCATGCTTGCTTTCAGGTTCAACAATGCCCAAGGCTTTCCTCTTCATAGGCAATTCAGCAGCAGTCTGGCTTGTTCCAACCTTAGCTCTAGCACTCAGTTTCTCTCTTGCTACTTCAAGCATGGTTTCCTGCTCCATTTCAAGCATAGGCAATTTCATTTTTGCACCCTGCTCCATCTTTGCTTCCAACAAAACCTTCCCCCTGGTTTGTTGAGTCTCTTCAGCAGCAGCAGCTTTAGGTGATTCTGCTTTCTTTTCTCTCTTCCCCCTGATGGCCTGCTTCTTTGCAGCAATGTACTTAAAGAGAATTTTGGACTTAGGGAATGGGGTCGAATTTGCGAAGATATCCTCCTCCTCTCTGCACATCTCCAAAATATAAGCTATTTTGGTGGCATGGTGGATCTTGCCTTTAATAGTGATCGCCCCATCAACCTTCTTGAAGACTTTAGATTGCTCACTCACCATCTGAATTAGAAATTTCAGCCAGTTGAAGTCAGTGGTGGGTGAGGCCTCGATCGCCGCCATCAATCTGAGCTTCGGGGTACTGATCTGCTCAAAACTCCCTGCAAGACTCATGATGCTCTTGCTCACAATATCCATCAAAACTCGATATTGTGGCTTCAAGTGCCTCTTATGCAAAGTCGCCTCAAATTTCACATGATTCTCAGCAATCCTATCTAAGTACTCCTGCTCTCTACCCAACATATACATCGCAGGATCCTCTCCTCTATCACAGAGCTCAAAAACATCATTCAAAATTTTCGGAACTACATACAGATCCCTCTCAAAATCGATGTATTTGGATGAATGCTCTAAATGTGATACAGTAATTGAAGAATGCATATTATCCTCTTCATTTATCTTCAAGTTACAGATGAATTCGATTACCTCTTTCGCAAACTCCTGGTCTGGTCGGCATGCGACTAGATGGGTGAGTTTAGCTAGTCGAATCATATGCAGAGCCTCCTCTTCTGGCTTTGAGTTGGTTGTGCTTTCGAGTGAGATAACGAACTCGTACCACGGCTTGTTGGTTTCGGCTAATCTCTCGAACAAGGTTGGGGCCATTTCAGAGATTGATTGAAGAAATGAAGATTTTAGGGTTTGGGATTTCTGGGCAAGGGGATTTAATTGCAGAGGATTTGGGAACGAATGGTTTGATAAAATTTTGGCTTGAATGGCTTATTGGGGTATATATAGCTTCGAGATCGTGGGGAATCGCGTTGGTTAGGTGAAAAGCAACGGTTGAGATTAATCTCCAATTAATTGGGTATACGAACCAATCTCCGAAAAGTAAGCCTCCAAAACATCCTCATTGGTCAAGAAATGTAACAGAGCATTTAATGACTGTTGACCTTCTTCGGAAATTCAAACGATCCCGCCCAAAATCATTCCTCAGGTGTTTTGTATTTATTGCGAATGATTACTGAGTTTCACTTGAGCAATAAATGAGTCACATGAGTCATTACTTCTTCAGACTAATTTCTCTCTATCAGTCTTGCTGAGTACTGACCTTGATAAAATATCAGTATAGTACTGAGTACTGAATGGGTTCAGTATGCTACTGAGTTCTGACCTTCAGTAAATCTGAGTTTCCTGAGACTCAGTTCAGTATTTCCATTTTATCCTGAGTTTCTCAGTGAAATTCTGAGAAAACTTCATGCATCTGAAAATCTTCAATTTTTCAGATTTTACTCTATACACCTGGTTCTAACATCCTTAATTCAACTGAAAATTCCTGAAATCTTGATTCAGCCAAAGGTTTAGTCAAGATATCAGCTCTCTGCTTATCAGTATGAATTTTCTCCATCCTTATGTCCTTTTTCATTATAATCCCTGATGAAGTTCCTTCTCCAGCTTGATTTCTCTTGAAGTCCATAAAGGAAATTAATCTTTCAACAATGTCATCTCAGATCTTCTTTCAACAGGGCTAATGATATCTTCATTCAGTTCAGTGCCCTTTTCTGTTTTCCTGAAAAATAGATTAGATCTGTGGTACCCAATTTGTGTAGGGTCCTATAAGGTTAGCTGTGCCTTTCGGAATCCAAATCTGCCTGACAACTATAATCACTTTAGAGTGGCTAATTTGTCTTCCATAAACATCAACATACACATCTACTACTCTGGGTGCCTTAGCAGTTTTCTGTGTATGTGTGCACGCTTTAGCATGAACATGTGCCTTTGAATATTTCTTTGGTTCAGGCCTTCTGTTCATTTGCTTTGGCTTCTGTGCAGCCGGTCTAAATCTTTGATGACTCGGGTTCAGATAACCTTTACCCTTAGGCAAGTGGGGTTCAGGTTGTCTGTACTGAAATCTGGGTCTTTCAGTGTACTGAAGACTTGGTTTCTTCAGTTGAGAATGTCTCTGCTGAGTGTTTCTCATCTGAGGATTCCTCTGATGGTTCAGTGTGGAGCCTTTCAGGTTTGCATTCTTAGCCTGAGGCTTTGAAGTACTTGCCTGAAACTTTCCAACTGATTGCTCAGGTTTTCTAGCCTTCACCTGAGGATTGGGCTTTCCAACATGATCATTCAGTTTTACTGAGACCATAGGTCTTTTTCCCTTGTCTACAACCTTGGGCATTACTTCATCTTGAAGTGTAGGTGCCACTGGTTTTACAAAGATTGTCTTCTTGCTACTTGATGCAGCATTCAGATGACCTTGAGAGGTTCCCACTGGAATAAATCCCAATCCAGATTTTATAGTCACAGATCTTTGGTAACTCTGAATTTCATCTATTACATTAGATGCATTATTCAATAGAGTTAACTTGTTCTGTGCACTATCCTCACAGTTCTGTAGAGTTTCATGCTTCTCAGAGAGGTCATTGAATTTAGTTCTGATTAGCTGAATCTCTTCAGTGGATTTCTCTAGCTTTTCAGTTAGGGTCATTATCAACTTCCCTTTCTCTGAGAGTTGTACTTTCAGAACATCCAGTTCATCAGTAGCTCCCATTAATTGAGAAGTGATTTCAGTATTGCTAGAGTCTTTCCATTTTAGATTTTCAGCTTTCAGTTCCTTATTCTGCTCTTGAGTTCTATTTAGCAGTCCTTGCAAAACAGCATAGTCCTTCATCAGATTCTCAAAAGAATCCATCAGGTCAAAATGACTATTTTCAGTGGAACTTGAAAACTCTTGTGCTAGTGTAGGAGCAACAACAGAGAAAGAAGAGTTTACCTCCTCAATGGCCATCGGACATATGTCATCACTTTCACTGTCTGAGAATATCTCATCTGAAGAGCTAGATCCTTCCTCAGAGTGTTCTTCTTCTGCAACCATGGCCTTTTTGCTAGAGAACTTCTTGTCTATTTTAGCTTGCCTTTCTCTTCTCTCCTTAGCACTAAAATCTGGACAATCATACTGGAAGTGACATTTCTTCTGGCAATTATAACATCTATTGGTATCATCATCCTGATCACTTTCTTCTTTGGACTTGGAGTCCTTCCTTTTGGATGAAGATCCTTCAGCCTTCAGGTCCTTCTTCTTCTCAGTTGATCTGTCCTCAGGTCTCTTCTGGTACCTGTGATTCCTGTAATAGTTTTTGTATTTTCCAAATCTACTATTAAGTCTATCAAACCTCCTTGCCATCAGTGCTAGCTTTTCCTCAAGCTCATCCTGATTTTTGGCATGGGGTTCTCAAACTCTCTAGTTTTTGAGGTTTTATCTTTGGCTTTTTAAAGCCACATTCTTACTAGATGATGAATCGTCTTTCTTTGTCGACCTTTTTGGATTTCTTATCAATTACAAATTCATAGGCCTCAATTTCGAGAAAACTTGTTGGTATGGTATTGAATTAATGTTCTTGGTGTTTTCAATCACCACAAAGATGAATATCCTATTTCTTAGAAAGACCTCTAAGAATTTTCAATGCAACTTCTCTTTGTGGATATTTCTTTCCAAGTGCATTTAGATCATTCATGATGCTAGTGAATCTGACTTCCAATTTGTCTATTGATTCACCATCATCCATTTCAAAACTATCAAACTTTCCAATTGCCCTTTGAAAGTTTGTTTTCTTTTTTATATGATCGTGCGCCTTGGCACATTCTGACTAGTGTATCCCAAATCTCTTTAGCAGTATTACAGTGAGAGATCATTCCCATCACACCATCATCAATTGTACAGTATAGTGTGTCTTTTGCAATGTAGTCTAGATTGACTAACTTTCTCTCCTCAGGAGTCAGTTGGTCATCAGACTTAGGGAATTCTGCTCTAGGATCAATTCTCTCATCTTCTGTTCCTCTGGGATTCACCACAGTAAATTGGAATGGTCCTTGAGAGACCACTCTCCACATACGCTCATGTTTAGAATATAGGTGAGCCTGCATTCTTAGTGTCCACAAATCATAGTTCTCCACTGAGAAGATGGGAAGCTTTTTAGAAGACATTTTTATCTGATCCTTTTAAAAAACAAAAAACAGCAAATAAGATCAGTTCAGATAGACCATAAGTATTTTTGAAAAATAAAACTTTGGTCAACAAAGCAGGTGGTCAAGTTGAACCACTGCTCTGATACCACTTGTTGGTCCCGGTGCAAACGAGTCTTACACGTGTATGGGGGGGAATACACGTGTTCAGTGTTTTTAAAACTTTTTTTTCATCGAGGTCACTTGGGTCGAGATAATCCTCGAAGATTAGGGATTCGAGAAGCCACAGATCGCTCTGAGTCAAAGTCTACTGAGACAGTGATCCTGAGCTGCTTTCAGATACCTCAGATAATCCCAACTGAGTCCTGAGTGTCAGAGATCCTGAGTTGCTTGGATCAGATAACTAACTTATTGAACTCTCAGAAAAGTAAGTTCAGTTTGGTAACTATCTGTTCTAGTTACTCAGTCGTGCGGAATGGTTGGCCCTTAGTTTATACTCGTTTTAAGCTTTGCTGAAAACCTTCCCTTTATGAAATAGTGATTAAGCTGTGATTCAATTTACATGCAACTTCAGTGGATTGATTCCAACTGAATATCAGTGAAAAGTATACTTTCAAAATCAAGTCAATGCAACAGTTAAGCACAGATAAGGAAAGCAATAAACAACACAACAATTATAGTGGTTCAGAGACTCAAGCTCCTACGTCCACTCTCTCTGATCCTCAGAGAAATTCACTAATCACTTCTGAGCTTTCTGACTACCTCGCGTAGTTTACTTACTCAACTCGGCCCTGAGTTTTCTGACTACTCCACGTAGTTTACTTACTCAACCCGACCTTGAGCTTTCTGACTACCTCCGTAGTTTACTTACTCAACACAAACAAGCTTTCAGACTACCCCTGTAGCTTACTAACTTCTCCTCTAGAGTTTTCTGACTACTCCGCGTAGTTTACTAACTCTTTACAACTCTTCTCACCAACAAACACACTCCAACTACCTTCTCAAGGGTTTGGGGTTTCTCGGTTGGTTTCCAACTAGGATGAGATATCCTTTACAATGATGCACAATGCAAAGGGTTAAGATATCTCGACTAAGCTTTGGATAATTCTTATCAAGCTAGGCTTAGTATAGTGAGCTCTCTTCAATATAGAAACACTTGGGAAATTCTAGGTTTTTCGAGTGCTTCAACTTTTGCGATAATAAGTTTGAGCTTTTAAGTTGCGTATAAATTTCCCGTAACCTTACAATGTAGAGGGTCACCAGTATTTATAGGCATACACCAAGGTTACTTTTTGAAAACTATCCGTTGGAGAGATAGCTTCGTGAGTTCCCTCTTATGGTGTGTGAGAAACGACTATATTTAGGGTTTGAAACTCCCTAACACTTTTTAGGCAATAGCCTTTCATGTAGCCGGTCTTCACTTTTTGCAGTCTGGAACTTTTTTACATCTGACATCTTTTTCAGCGACCTATCACTGTCAGTGTCAGTATGGTACAGTGTTGTCTTCCTCTTTTTTGACTTTTGTCTCCAGTTAAAGGTAGACACCTTCAACGGCTCTTTTGGTTACAAACTCTGAGTTTGATATAACCTTAACAAGACTTTTGACTTAGTTCCTTTTGTCTGCATTTGAATGTCTTGGCAGATATCTATTCTTCCAAGGAATCGCGATCTTCTCAGTATTGCATCCTTCAGATAGATATATTCAGTGCCTCGGATCATTCAGGTTCATACTGAGCATTCAGTATATTACTGAGTCTTCAGTAATTACTGTGCCTTCAGTATTCTTGATCTTCAGTCTTCAGTCTTCCGTCTTCAGAGTCTTTTGAGTCTTCAGGGTCTTCTGAGTCTTCAGAATCTTCTGAGTCATACTGACTGATACTGAATCTTCATGCTGAGTCTTCAGTTACTCAGTTTCCTACTGAGTCGTCAGTATCTCAGTTTCACACTGAGTCTTCAGATAACTTCAGTTTCATACTGAAACTTCAGTTTCTTCAGAAACATACTGAGTTCTTCAGAACCTATCCTGAACTATATCTGCTGACTGGACATTTTGCAAATAACATCCTGAATACTCTAAAACTGAATCCTGACTCAACTATCAAGATCATTCTGAACATGTCATACTCAGGGGTTTTTGGATCTTAATCAAAATCATATATCTTTTATTAAATTCATCTCCCAACACAGCATATTGAGCAATTTCTTGAGTGATGGCTTTTTCATTCACCAGGCCATTTTCAAGTCTTGGAGAAGGGTAGGTATATGGACCGGGGGCTACTATCTGCACCTTTCCTTCATCCACAAGGTTTATCCAGCTTTGGAGATATTTAGGATAGAAGGTTAGGAGATATTCAATAAATGTTTCATTTGGTTCTGAGCTTTCCTCTTTCCATTCCCTGAGCACTTCATAGTAGAACCAGAAGGTTCTCTTGACCTCTTCCCAACTATCATTGAATTGGATGGGCATCCACTTGTCAATGTGTGGCCATTTTAGTGCTTGTGAAGTCCCTCTCCGTTTGCTCGCAAACTTTTTGTAACCACTCATTCGCTTCTGCTCTTCATCAGCCTTTTTCCTGATCACTGGCACGCCTGCGACTGAAGCAGCAACTTTCTTAGCTTGTTCTATCTGGAGTGTCTTTAGAGCATTCCTGGTGTTGAAGACTTTCTTCTGAGGTTGACCTGCAGACTCTTCTAATTCTCCAATCAGCTTTCTTTGGACTGGCTTAGAAGCCTTAGCACGCTTGCTTTCAGGTTCAACAATGCCCAAGGCTTTCCTCTTCATAGGCAATTCAGCAGCAGCCTGGCTTGTTCCAACCTTAGCTCTAGCACTCAGTTTCTCTCTTGCTACTTCAAGCATGGTTTCCTCAGAAACCTGAGTGTAGATCGGCTTCTCCACCTTACTGAACTTCGGTTTTTCAGTAGCTTCGACTTCCTTCAAGGCTTTGGATAGGCTATTCATTTCAGCTTCTTTTTGTGCCTTTTTCTCCAATGTACGTGCCAATAACTTCCTGAGGTCTTCTTCTAGTCTTTCCCCCTTCTTGACACCGTAATTTGGAAGAAGTCTGGAGAGTGATGTGTCCATGTGATATTGCTCTTTGCTTACACAGCGCACCTCTCCTGCTAACTTCTCTTGTTCATCTTCCTGCCTCCTGAGGTGGTTTTTAGCCATAGAGAGCTCTTCAGAAATATGGGCAAACTGGCCAGAGAGAGCATCTTTAAACATCTCTGTCATCTTGGTCATGAGCATTGAGCTCATTTCCTCAACAGCAGACTTGATCAGCACTTCATTCTTCTCTGCCAATTTCACCTCTAGGAACTCAGTATTTTCCTGGTGCTTCTGTTTAAGTTCAGCACTCAGCTCAACCTTGACTCCCTCCAGCTTCTCATTCAGCTTGTCTTCCATGGAGGTCATCTTTGAGGTTAGAGTGGCTTGGAGTTTCACCAGTTCTGAAGATGAACTCAGATTCTCCATCTTCTAAGTTTGGCTGACCAATGTCTCTTCCATCTGAGCGATCTTGTTCATCATTGGCTCAACCTTCTCAAGCTTCTCCAGAATGGGAGTGAGGTCGATCTCAGGAACATTCTGCACCTTCTGTGCTGATTGATCATCCTGAGGTTTAGACACAACCTGAGGGTCGGTCTGCACCTGAGCATCAGCTTCATCCTGAGCTCCAGTCTCCAACTGAGCCTCAGTCTGTACATCAAACAATTCAGAGTTAAAGATAGAACTTTCAGTAACTTTGGCATAATTGTTAATAGTGCCAAAAGGTACCTGAAGAGTGCTAGCTTCAGTCTGAGGTTGAATGATTTCAGGTTGATCAGCACAAGAAGTTTCCTTCTCCATCTGAGACTGATCCTCATCATCTCCCTGTTGGTCCCCATCTTGAAATTTGTCTCTGCTGCTAGGGGAACCAACTTCAGTAGCTCTCCTCTCAACTATCTTCTTCTAAACCAGCTCATCAAAATCGGAAATTTTCATCATGAGCTTTGTCTTCCTGAAACCTGAGAACTCAGTCAGGAAGGCTGTCTCCTCATTCCACCAGTCTTCCCCTCTGAATGCAGCAATGTTAAGCTTCTCCGGAAGAGTTTGATTGAGGATGAAAACCGTCATCCTTAATCTGAAGAAGATATCTTGCAGATCAGGGTATGAAATTTGAGCTCGGGGTGCGATCAAGGATGAACCGTTCCCCCTTGCTCCTCCACTCGGTTTCTTGACCGCCCTTCTTCCATCTCGGGCTATCTGGTTCGATCGAAGCATCGCCTAAAGGATCAAAAGTAGATCCTCGGGGAGCTCATCCAAAAAAAGCTGCTCTGAGTCTAAAACAACGTCACAATGTTATGCGGAACGGTCCTCGATTTGCATCCGAGTGGGTTACGGGGCTTTGGTGGCACGTCCTCAGATTAACTCTGAGTTGGCTCTTATGTCTGAGCCGGCACATCTTTGGTAGGAATCTCTGAGGTCTGAGTTCCTTTAAAAATTTCCTGAGAAATTTTATACGAGGCCGAAGCGATGTCTCAAGCACCTCGAGAAGACCGTGCTCCTCGATCACAGTCTGTGCCTTAGAGATAACCTGAGCCAAGACTTGTAATGGCGAATTCTGAGCGGTTTGGCCCTCAGGTTGAATCTCTTCAGAATCACTATCGTCATCATCGGTGAGAACCACCATTCTTCTGCGCTTGGGGCCGAGGGTTTTCTGCTTCTTCATCTTCTCACCCTGCTCCATCTTGGCCTCCAACAAAACCTTCCCCCTGGTTTGTTGGGTTTCTTTTTCAGCAGCAGCGCTTGGTGATTCTGCTTTCTTTTCTTTCTTCCCCCTGATGGCCTGCTTCTTCACAGCAATGGGCTTGAAGAGCACCTTGGACTTGGGGAATGGGGTCGAATTGGCAAAGATGTCCTCCTCCTCTCTGCACATCTCCAAAATAAATGTTATTTTGGTGGCATGGTGGATCTTGCCTTTGATCGAGATAGCCCCGTCAACCTTTCTTATGACTTTGGCTTGCTCACTCACCATCCCAATCAAGAATGCGAGGCGGTTGAAGTCGGTGGTGGGTGAAGCCTCGATCGCCGCCATTAATCCGAGCTTGGGTACTAATGCTCAAAACTCCCGAATGACTCATGATGCATTTGCTCACAATATCTAACAAAACTCTATATTGTGGCTTCAAATGCCTCTTATGCAGTGTAGCCTCAAATTTTACAGGATTCTCAGCAATCCTATCTAAATATTCCTGCTCTCTACCCAACATATACACGCAGCGGGGATCCTCTCCTCTATCACAAAGCTCAAAAACATCATTTAAATTTTTTTGAATAATATACAATTCCTTTCAAAATCGATGTATTTAGATTAATGCTCTAAATGAGATCTGATAATCTCGGAATTCATACCATCCTCTTCATCTATCTTCATATTACGGATGAACTCGATTACCTCTTTTCGGCGTATTCTTGGTAAAATTGGACTGCGGCAGAGATGAGTGAGCTTGGCCAAATGGATCATATGGAGAGCCTCCTCTTCTGGTTTGGAGTTGGTTGTGCTATCGAGCGAGACAACGAACTCATACCAAGGTTTATTGGTTTCGGCTAATTTATCGAAAATGGTAGGAGCCATTTGAGAGATTGAAGATTTAGGGTTTGGATTTTCTGGGCAAAGGGATTAATTTTGCAGAGGATTTTGGGAACGAAGGGTTTGATAAAATTGGGCTTGAATGGCTTCTTGAGGAATATATAGTTTTGAGATCGTGGGAATTCGCGTTGGTTAGGTGAAAAGCAACGGTTGAGATTAATCTCCAATTAATCGGGTATGCGAACAGTCGATCTTCTGAAAAGTAAGCCGCCAAAATATCCTCATTGGTCATTAATGTAACAGGGCATTAAATGAATGTTGACCTTCTTCGGAATTTCAAACGATCCCGTCCAAAAACATTCCTTAGGTGTTTTGTATTTATTGCAAATGATTACTGAGCTTCACTTAAGCAATAAATGAGTTGCATAAGTCATTAATTCTTCAGACTAATTTCTCTCTATCAGTCTTACTGAGTACTGACCTTGATAAAATGTCAGTATAATCTCGAAGTACTTAATGGGTTCGATATAACATCGAATCTTGACCTTGAAGAATCTGAGTTTTCGAGACTCGATTCGATATTTCCATTTTATCTGAGCTTCTCAGTAGAATTCTGAGAAAACTTCATGCATCTGAAAACCTTCAATTTTTTAGATTTACTCTTATACACCTGGATCTAACATCCCTAATTCAACTGAAAGTTCCTGAAATCTTGATTCAGCCAAAGGTTTAGTCAAGATATCAGCTCTCTGCTTGTTAGTATGAATTTTCTCCATCCTTATGTCCTTTCTCATGATCTCGATGAAGTGATGTCGATATCACATGCTTGCATCCGTGTGCAATACGGATTTTGTGAAATAGCAATGACACTATTATTGTCACAAAATATTGGTACTTCATTGGCTACAACTTTATAATCCCTTAATTGTTGTGCGAGCCAAAGAATGAAATTTCTTGACTTCTGCGACCATGTATTAAACTCAATAATCTTGGTTACTCGAGGTATGTTTCTTCGAAAACCAAGATATCAGCTTACTTCCAAGAAATTGACAAGTTCCTGTAGTGGACTTCCTGTCAGTCCTGCAACCTCCATAATCAGCATCTGAGTATCCAGTTAATTCAAGGTTATCATCAGATGGATACCATAATCCTCTATTCACTGTGCCCTTAAGATACTTCAAGATCTTTTTGGCGACCTCCATGTGACTAGCCTTAGGATTAGCTTTGGTATCTTGCACATATCCCAACAGCAAATGTTATATCCGGCCTACTTGCTGTGAGATAGAGCAATGATCCAATGATTCCTCTATAATCAGTATGACTCACTGATTTGACTTCAGAATCAAGATCCATCTTGTAGTTAGTATTCATGGGAATCCTAACTGCATTGCAATTCTGTACACCATATTTGGCAATCAGATCTCTGGTGTACTTTGCACGGTTGATGAATATTCCTTCCTTTGATTGTTTCACTTGAAGACCTAGAAAGAAATTCATCTCCCCATCATTGACATCTCAAACTTGCCTTTCATCGGTGTTGAAAACTTTTCACACGGTGATGGTTTGGAGATCCAAAATGATGTCATCAACATATATCGAAACCAAGAAGATATCTTCCCAATCTTCTATCCCGAGCGAGTTCTATCAACGATCCCTTTGACAAAACCATGGTCGAAGAAACCGAGAAAGAGTATCATACCATGCTCGGGTGCTTGCTTAAGACCATACAAGGCTTTTCTGAGCCTGTAAACTTGGTCATTCAGTTTGAAACCAGGAGGTTGTTCTACATAAACCTCTTCTTTAAGCACACCGTTCAGAAATGCACTTTTCACATCCATTTGATAGACTGTGAACTTCATGTGGGCACCATATGCAAGAAACAATCTGATGGCTTCTAGTCTTGCAACAAGTGCAAAGGTTTCATCATAATCCAAGCCTTCTTCTTGGGAATAACCTTGTGCAACTAGCCTTGCCTTGTTTCTTACAATGTTGTTGTTTTCATCTCTTTTATTCTTAAAAACTCACTTGGTTCCAATGACATTGTACCTTTCAGGTCTATCTACTAGCTCTCATACTTCATTCCTTGAGAATTGATTCAAATTTCATCTTGCATAAAGCAAATAATCCAATGAGAATCTTGTAGAGCTTCACCAATCTCAGTAGGTTCTTTTTCTGATAGGAAGCAGCAGAATAGTGCACTCTCACCATGGAACCTTCTTATTTTAACACCTTCAGTTAGATCTCCCACAATCTGACTTGTAGGATGACTATCTAACCATTTCCTTCTTGATGTTCCCCTTCAACAAAGATCCTCAACATTTGAAATGTTAGGTTCGATTAATTCAAAGAAACTTCGGGAACAACGAGAAAAGGAAAGGGAATCATCTTCCTCAGGGGAAATTCTATTCAGAACATTGTCAGAGACATTTGTTCCCCTTTGATTGATAGATTCAGAATTTGCCTCAGCTGTGACCACATCTTCATTGGCATCACATACCTGAGTCTGAACTGGTGTTTGTTCAGATTGGTCACCTTTAGTGTGTTGGCTTTCCTGAGTCTCACCATCCTGAGTTCCATCCCGAACTTCTTTATCTGAGTCTGAGTCACTCTAATCATAGATAGTGGTGACTTCTTCTTTCGTGTTCGATTGGATGATTCGTCATTCTTTTTTAGGTTTAATCTGGTGATCCTCTTGGTCAGTTCATCTGCATCATGTTCCTGTTTCTTCTAAACACAAGTAGATTCATCAAAAACAACATGAGGTGTTTCCTCCACAATAAGAGTCCTAAAGTTGTAAACTCTGAAAACTTTACTGACTTCAGAATATCCTAAGAATATTCCTTCATCAGCTTTACTATCAAATGTTTTCAACTGATCTTTACCATTATTGTGTATGAAACACTTGCAACCAAACACACGAAAGAAAGAAACAAGAGGCTTCCTTTCATTCCAAAGCTCATAAGGTGTTTTGCCTTGATTCTTAGTCAAAGCATGGATCTATTCACGAGAGTAGCATGCGGTGTTGACAACTTCAAATTAAAACCTTTTAGGAATATAAACCCATTTATCATTGTCCTGCGGAACTTCTTTGAGAGTCCCTGTTCCTTCTTTCAAAGAACACCATTTTGTTGAGGGTCCTTGCGCAAATTGATGTTTCATGAGTAATTCCATTTTTACGCACAATAATCGATATGATATGATTTATAAATTCGGTTCCTTGTCGATCGATTTTGACCACACTCGATTTTTTTCTCAATCTTGAGAGCCTTTTCGATGGTCTGGCGACTTTATCTGAGTCTCTTTCTTACTGAGTAAGAATATGACCCAAGTATATCTTGAGTAGTCATCAACTACTACCAATGTGTATTTCCTACCATTAGTGCTCACTGGTGTTATAGGACCAAAAGATCCATATCACGAGAATCGAAGTATTCTGTCAGTAGAAACATCTACTTTGCTTTTAAATGATGCTCTAATTTGTTTTTCTTTTTGGCACGCATCACAAATATGTTCCTTACTGAACACTTCATTAGGCAACCCTCTCACAAGAGCTAATCTTGCAAGCTTATTCAGGGTTTTGAAATTCGGGTGATTCATTCTTTTATGCCATAACCAAGCGGTATATCGTGAAACTTTTAGCAACCAAACATGTATCTTTAGGAGTTGAACTCCAATCATCAAGATACACATTTCATTTTCTAGTACCAGTCAGTAATATTTTTTGTGTTGTATCATCTTTCACATAACATAAGTTCTTAGAGAACTCAACATTAAAACCCTTATCACAGAATTGGCTTATTGAAAGTAAATTATGCTTCAATCCAGATACATATGAAACACCATGGATATGAATCGAGTCGATTTCCAAAGTTCCATATCCTTCATTCATCCTCGAGTTATCTCCAAAAGTGATCTGTGGGCCTCTTTGTTCAACATAGTCACTGAGTATCTTCTTGAATCCTGTCATATGTCTTGAACATCCACTGTCAAGATACCATACATCAAGGTCCTTTTCATCTCTTCTCATCAGTGTTATGTGATCTTTAATCAGCTCAGTGCCCCTGTTTTCCTCCTGAAAAATAGATCAATTTTTAGGTACCCAATTTGTGTAGGGTCCTACAAGGTTAGATGTACCTTTCGGAATCCAAATCTGCCTGACAACTCTAACCACTTTAGAGTGACTAATTTGTCTTCCATAAACATCAAAATACACATTTACTACTCTGGGTGCCTTAGCAGTTTTTTGTGTATGTGTGCTAGCTTTAGCATGAACATGTGCCTTTGAATTTTTCTTTGGTTCAGGCCTTTTGTTCATTTACTTTGGCTTCTGTGCAGCCGGTCTAAATCTTTGATGACTCGGGTTCAGATAACCTTTACCCTTAGGCAAGTGGGGTTCGGGTTATGCATCTTTGAAATCTGGGTCTTCGATTATCTTGAGGACTTGGTCTCTTGATTGAGAATGTCTCTGTTGAGTGTTTCTCATCGAGGATTCCTCGATGGTTGATGTGGAGCCTTTCGGGTTTGCATTCTTAGCCTGAGGCTTTGAAGTACTTGCCTGAAACTTTCCAACTGAGTGCTCAGGTTTCTAGCCTTCACCTGAGGTTTGGGCTTTCCTACCTGATCATTCAGTTTTACTGAGACCATAGGTCCTTTTCCCTTGTCTACAACCTTGAGCATTTCTTGATTTGAAGTGTAGGTGCCACTTTGGTTTTTACAAAGATTGTCTTCTTGCTACTTGATCAAAGATTCGGATGACCTTGTGAGGTTCCCCCTGGAATGTATCCCAATCTAGATTTTATAGTGGCAGATCTCTGGTAACTCTGAATTTCATCTATTACTTTAGATGCAGTATTCAATAGAGTTAACTTCTTCTATGCACTATCCTCACAGTTCTGTAGAGTTTCATGCTTCTCAGAGAGATCATTGAATTTAGTTACGATCAATTTGAATCTCTTGATTGGATTTCTCTAGCTTTTTCGATTAGGGTCACTATCAACTTCTCTTTCTCTGAGAGTTGTACTTTCAGAACATCCAGTTCATCAGTAGTTCCCATTAATTGAGAAGTGATTTCAGTTTTGCTAGAGTCTTTCCATTTTAGATTTTCAGCTTTCAGTTCTTTATTCTGCTCTTGAGTTTCATTTAGCAGTTCTTGTAAAACAGCATAGTCCTTCATCAGATTCTCAAAAGAATCCATCAGTCAAATTATTTATTTTACGGTTGAACTTGACAACTCTTGTGCTAGTGTAGGAGCAACAACGAGAGAAAGAAGAGTTTACCTCCTCAATAGCCATCGGACAAATGTCATCACTTTCCTTCGTGCGAGAATATCTCATCCGAAAGAGCTAGATCCCTCCTCAGAATGTTCTTCTTCTGCAACCATGGTCTTTTTGCTAGAGAACTTCTTGTCTCTTTTAGCTTGCATTTCTCCTCTCTCCTTAGCACTTAGATATGGACAATCATACTGGAAGTGACCTTTCTTTTGGCAATTGTAGCATCTGTTGGCATCATCATCCTGATCACTTTCTTCTTTGGATTTGGAGTCCTTCCTTTTGGATGAAGATCCCTCAAACTTTCGGGTCCTTCTTCTTCTCGGTTGATCGTCCTCGGGTTTCTTCGGTTTTGTGATTGATTCTGTAATAACTTTTGTATTTTCCATATCGATTATTAAGTCTTTCAAACCTCCTTGCCATCGGTCTTTAGCTTATCCTCAAGCTCATCCTGATTCTTAGCAAGGGAGTTCTCAGACTCTCTAGTTTTACAGGTTTTATCTTTGGCCTTAAAAGCCACATTTTTACTAGATGATGAATCATCTTTGCTGTCAGTCTTTTTGGATTTCTTATCAATTCAGCTCAGAGAAGACTTGTTGATATGGCATTGAATTAATGTTTTTGGTGTTTTCAATCACCACTGCATGTATATCCCATTTCTTAGAAAGACCTCTAAGAATTTTCAATGCAACTTCTCTCTGTGGATATTTCTTTCCAAGTGCATTTAGATCATTCATAATACTAGTGAATCTGACTTCCAATTTGTCAATAGATTCACCATCATCCATTTCAAAATTATCAAACTTTCCAATTGCAACTGAAAGTTTGTTTTCTTTGATATGATCTGTGCCTTGGCACATTACAGCTAGTGTATCCCAAATTTCTTTTGCAGTGTTACAGTGAGAGATCATTCCCATCACACCATCATCAATTGTACTGTATAGTGTGTCTTTTGCAATGTAGTCTAGATTGACTAACTTTCTCTCCCCAGGAGTCAGTTGGTCATCAGACTTAGGAAATTCTGCTCTAGGATTGTTTCTCTCATTTTCCGTTCCTCTGGGATTCACCATAGTAAATTGGAATGGCCCTTCAGAGACCACTCTCCACATTCGTTCATGTTTAGAATACAGGTGAGCCTGCATTCTCAGTCTCCATAAATCATAGTTCTCCACTGAGAACATGGGAAGTTTCTTAGAAGACATTTTAACTGAGTCTTTTAAGAATTCAGCAAATAATATCAATTCAGATAGACCACAAGTATTTTTTGCAAATAAAACTTTGGTCAACAAAGCAGGTGGTCAAGTTGAACCACTTCTCTGATACCACTTGTTGGTCCTGGTGCAAACGAGTCTTACACGTGTATGGGGGGGGAATACACGTGTTCAGTGTTTTTAAAACTTTTCTTTTACTGAAGTCAGCTTGGGTCAGATAATCCTGAAGATTAGGTCCTGAGAAGCACAAATCACTCCGAGTCAAAGTCTACTGAGACAGTGATCCTGAGTTGCTTTCAGAAACCTCAGATAATCCCAACTGAGTCCTGAGTTTTCAAAGATCCTGAGTTGCTTGGATCAGATAATTAACTTACTGAACTCTCAGAAGAGTAAGTTCAGTTTGGTAACTATCTGTTCTAGCTACTCAGATGTGCGGAATAATTGGCCCTTTAGTTTATACTCGTTTTAAGCTTTGCTGAAAACCTTCCTTTAATGGAATAGTGATTAGGTTGTGATTCAATTACATGCAACTTCCAGTGGATTGATTCCAACTGAAATCTCAGTGAAAATATGCTTTCTGATTTAAATCAATGCAACAGTTAAGCACATATAAGGAAAGCAATAAACAACACAACAATTATAGTGGTTCAGAGACTCAAGCTCCTATGTCCACTCTCTCTGATCCTCAGAGAAATTCACTAATCCTTTCCTGAGCTTTAACGACTACCTCAGCGTAGTTTACTTACTCAACTTCATACTGAGTTTTCGACTACTCCACGAGTTTACTTACTCAACCCGACCTTGAGCTTTTCGACTACCTCCGTAGTTTACTTACTCAAACACAAACAAGCTTTCGGACTACCCTGCGTAGCTTACTAACTTCACCTCTAGAGCTTTCTGACTACTCTGCGTAGTTTACTAACTCTTTACAACTCTTCTCACCAACAAACACACTCCAACTACCTTCTCAAGGGTTTGGGGTTTCTCGGTTGGTTTCCAACTAGGATGAGATATCCTTTACAATGAAGTACAATGCAAAGGCTAGGATATCTTGACTAAGCTTCGGACATGTCTTATCAAGCTAGGCTTAGTTTAGTGAGCTCTCTTCAATATAAAAGCACTTGTAAAATTCAAAGTTTTTCGAGTGCTTTAACTTTGCGATAATAAGTTTGAGCTCTTGAGTTGCTTACAAATTTCCCGTAACCTTACAATGTAGAGGGTCACAAGTATTTCTAGGCATACACCACGGTCAATCTTGAAAAACTATCCGTTGGAGGAGATAGCTTCGTGAGTTTCCTCATATGGTGTGTGAGGAACGGCTATATTTAGGGTTTGAAACTCCCTAACACGTTTTAGACAATAGCCTTTCATGTAGCCGATCTTCACTTTTTGCAGTCTGGAACTTTTGTACTTCTGACATCTTTTTCAAATGACACATCCTTTGTCGATTGTCGATATGGTATAGTGATGTCTTCCTCTTTGTGACTTTTGTCTCCAGTTAAAGGTAGACACCTTCAACGGCTCTTTTTTGGTTACAAACTACGAGTTGATATAACCTTAACAACACTCGACTTAGTTCCTTTTATGCGCATTTGAATGTCTTGGCAAATATCTATTTCTCTAAGGAATCGCGATCTTCTAAAGATTGCATCCTTGGATAGATATTCTCGGTGCCTCGGAACATTCGGGTTTATTTTGAGCATTCAAGACATTCTGCGAGTCTTGATAATTCTTGTGCCTTGATAATATTGATCTTGATTCTTGATCTTGATCTTACGTGTCTTGAGTCTTGAGGTCTTACGAGTCTTGACGTCTTACGAGTCTTGAGTCTTACGAGTCTTGAGTCTTCTTAGTCTTCGGATATCTTGGTGATATCTTGAATCTTCATCTTTGAGTCTTGATTCCTTAGTTTCATACTAAGTCTTGATATCTCGATTTCTGTTTCGAGTCTTGAAACTTTAGTTTCATCTCGAAACCGAAACTTTAGTTTCATCTTGAAAACCGGTTTCTTGAAACATCTTGAGTCTTCGAATCTTGGATCTAACTTTGATCTATATCTGCTGACTATACATTTTGCAGATATCATTCTGAATACTCTAAAACTGAATCCTGACTCAACTATCAAGATTATCCTGAACATGTCATACTCAGGGGTTTTGGGATCTAATCAAAATCATATATCTTTATTAAATTCATCTCCCAACAACTTGGTCATTACAAGAGGGAGTGCAAGGCACCAGCTAAGGCACAGGCTAATGCACCAAAGAAGGATGACAACTCAGCGAACGCCGCTACTGATGAGGGCTCAGATGCATTAATCTTGAGCGTAAGCAGTCCATTAGAATCGTGGGTGTTAGATTTTGGAGCATCGTTTCATTCGTGGAGCAGTGCTGACGTAATGGAGAAGTACACTTCCGGGAACTTTGGGAAGGTTTATCTAGCTGATGATTAGCCTCTGGAAATCAAAGGGAAGGGGTATGTTCAGATCAAGACACCGAATGGGATTGTTTTGCAGTTGAAAGATGTGAGACATATTCTTGGATTGAAGAGGGATTTACTTTCAGTGGGGCAGCTTGATAACGAGGGATATAATGTGATCTTCGGATGCAACATGTGGAAGATATCTAAAGGTGCAATGGTAGTAGCTCGAGGCAAGAAGGAGGGAACGTTGTACATGACAGGCAACACCCGGGATAGCATTGCTCTTGCAGGTGAAAAGGGGAATGCAGATTTGTGGCATTGTCGTCTTGGCCACATGAGTGAAAAAGGGATGAAAGTTATGTGTTCGAAGGGTAAACTGCCAGACCTCAAGACAGTTGACATCAGGTTATGTGAGGACTGAGTATTCGGAAAATAGAAAAGGGTGAGTTTTTCGAAGGGAGGCAGAACCTTGAAGAAGAAGAAACTGGAGTTAGTCCACAACGACTTGTGGGGTCCAGCACCAGTGACATCTCTTGGAAGAGCGTCATATTACATGACTTTCATTGACGACTCTACGAGGAAGGTATGGGTTTATTTTCTAAAAAATAAGTCTGATGCCGTTAATGCTTTCAGGAAGTGGAAGACCCTTGTAGAAACTGAGATAGGTCTCAGAGTGAAGTGTTTGAGATCGGATAATGGTGGAGAGTACGATCTCCGTGAGTTCAAAGGATTCTGTGAGGCGAACGGAATTCGAATGGAGAAAACCGTGAGAGGAACCCCCAGCAGAACGTATGAACAGGACGTTATGTGAACGTGCTAGAAGCATTAGATTGAAGTGTGGGCTGCCAAAGATGTTTTGGGCAGAAGCAGTTAACACTGCGGCCTACTTGATAAACAGATGACCCTCAACTCCCTTGGAATATGGCATACCAGAGGAGGCCTGGTCTGGTAAAGAGGTAAATCTGTCCTTTCTTCGTATATTTGGGTGTGTTTCATATGTTCACATTGATGCTGCTAGTAGAAGTAAGTTGGATGTTAAATCTGTTAAGTGTATGTTTGTTGGATATGGCGGTGATGAATTTGGCTATCGGTTTTGGGATGAGGAAAATCGAAAGATAATCTGTAGTAGAGATGTCGTATTCAATGAGCAGGTTTTGTACAAGGACAGGTTGGGGATATCCAAAGAAGGTTGTTCTGAGACTCAGGTTGTGGAGTTAGACATTTCGAACTCGGGTGGGAGCAATGAGGTTCAAGACGATGAGGAGATTGTTTGGGAAGAACCACGTACACAACCAGCACCAATTCCACTGCGGAGATCCACGAGAGAGCATAGATCTCCTGATAGGTATTCACTTTCTCTTCATTATTTATTGTTGACTGATGGTGGTGAACATGAATGTCATGCAGAGGCTACACGTAATGAACAGGTGGGCAAGTGGAAACTTGCAATGGATGATGAGATGAATTCATTGACGACCAACGGAACCTGGGAACTAGTTGAGCTCCCTAAGGGCAAGAAGGCATTTCATAATAAGTGGGTTTACAGAATCAAAGAGGAGGCTGATGGAAGCAAGCGTTACAAAGGCAAGCGGTTGTGAAGGGGTTTTTTATGAAACATGGTATTGATTATCTTGATGTTTTTTTTACTCGATTGGTGAAGCTAACTACCATTCGGTTAGTTAAAGAGTCCGGTGGCGACAAAAAATTGGTGTTAGAAACGGATGGGCGTGAAAACAATCTTTCTTCATGGTGATTTAGATGAGGACATCTACATGAAGCATAGGAATAAAGGATGTCAATCGGGCGGGTCGAATTGGCACTAGAATACCCGGACCCGGGACCGGTGATCGACCAGCATTGGAGAATTGATTAAGGGCGGTCGACTGCCGGTAGGGGTCTAATCCGTTCTAAAAAAAAAATTAATTATATTTTAAAATATTTAATATAAATTTAAGATTTTAATTGAAAGAATTAATAAATGTTATTAGAAGCATGTTTATAAATTTATTTTCACATTTTAAAGATATTGATATCAATATGAATTTTGTTAAATTACCATATTGTATTTAATATGATGTTTTATCAATATATATTGACCTAAAATATATTTATGAAGTTGAATTATTGTTACTTACATACTATATATACTAATAAATATAAAAATTATAGTAATAAATTATATTTATATATATTATATGTAATATATATATTAAAAATTTAATAAAAAACAGTCCAAACGGTTGGGCTGTATAGGCGGGTCGGGTAAGAATGATACCCTAGACCCCGCCCCTTCTGAGCACGGGAGGTTGGGGGCGGGCGTGGTCGGGCAATGTTGACATCTCTAAATCGGAAGGGTACTTGTCAAAAGTAGTGAGCTTGTTTGCAAATTGAAGAAGAGCTTGTATGGGTTGAAACAAGCTCCATTACAGTGGTACAAGAAGTTTGATGGGTTCATGCACGAAATTGGGATCAATAGGTGTGAAGTGACCATTGTTGTTACTTCAAGAGGTATGATGATGGTTATATCATTTTGCTATTATATGTTGATGACATGTTGATAGTGGGGCTCAAGTCTTTCGGGGAAGTGAGCAAGTTGAAGAAGAAGTTGTCTGATAGGTTTGCTATGAAGGACCTTGGAGAGGCCAAGCAAATCTTAGGCATGTGAATCGATCGTGATAGTGTGGCAGGAAAGTTGTATATTTCTCAGGCTGAATACATAAAGAAGGTCTTGAAGAGATTTAGTATGGAGGATGCAAAGCCAGTTCGTGTCCCGTTGGGAAGTCAGTTCAAGATATCCAACAAAGACTTACCTAGTAGCGATGAGGAGCGAGCCTACATGCAAAACACCATGTATGCTTCGGCAATTGGCAGTTTGATGTATGTTATGGTGTGTACAAGACCTGATATTGCACATGCAGTGGGAGTGGTTAGCCGGTTTATGGGTAATCCGGACAGGCAGCATTGGGAGGCAGTGAAGTGGATCCTAAAGTACTTGAGAGGTACTACTGATCAAGCTTTGTGCTTTGAGGGCAAAAGCGTTGAGTTGGCAGGATACGTTGATGCAGACTTGGCATCAAGTGATCTCGACAAAAGGAGGAGTACAACCGGGTATGTATTTACTTTTGGTGGTACAACAATTTCTTGGGCTTCTAAGTTGCAAAAGATCGTAGCTCAGTCTACTGCAAAAGCAGAGTACGTTGCAGTTACTGAGGCTAGCAAGGAGACGGTTTGGTTGCAGAATCTTTCGTGTGAGTTGGGGAAGGAGCAAAAGGATAGTATTCTGTATAGTGACAGTCAGAGTGCTATTCACTTGGCAAAGAATCCGGCCTTTCACTCGAGGACGAAGCATATTGAGTTAAGGTATCATTACATACGTTACCTCATTGAGAACAAGATCTTACAGCTGATGAAGATCTGGGGAAGTGAGAATCCTGCTGATATGTTGACTAAGGTTGTGACCTTAGAGAAGTTGAAGTTATGCATGACTTCAACTGGCCTTGGAAACTGAGATGAAGGTCTGGCACTACTACCAGTGAGAGAGACCGTTGAAACGGAGGAGACAAGTTACAGTTGGAGTCAGTCTCCAGGTGGGAGATTGTTGGGTTGTGGAGACTGTAGGCAGCAAGGGGGAGGCACTCAACCAAGCCTTGTGGTCGAGCAAAAGTGCTCGGTTGAGCACCCCAGATTCCAGCGCATTCAAGGCGCTCGACCAAGGTTGAGGTCGTGCAGATCCGCTCGACCAAGGCCCGTGGTCGAGCGGTTCGGAAGGCCTGCGGGCAGAATTATATTTTTGGCCCAAGTCTCATATTTAAACACTTTTGATTCATTGTAATTGTATCATCACCACATCACTCGAAAATTTAGTAGATCTCCTGGCTTGGTAGTGCCCCCAGACGTAGTCATTCCTAACGAACTGGGTAACCAAATTGTGTGTTCCTTAATTCGTGTTTCTATTATTTTCTCCATAATTGCTGCTTTAATCCTAACACACTTCACCATACGAATGAGAGATGAGCACACAAAATGTACTCCCAACACGTCGACTACATGACCAAGTTTGTTTCAATGGTCTGAGGTAATTAGTTACTTGGGAAAAGCCTCCGGAGCTACCAAAGGAATCAACTTATATTATTTGCTGCTTAGTAGAATAGGAATCAACTTACTTTATCATATTTGCAATGACCTTTTCCTGAGTCTCTTCAAGTTGTTTATCTGAGAATCTGCTTCTCTTCACGGAGGAGAATACTTCAGGATGAACGTGGAATTGCAAACTTTTGATCTGTTTGTGACAAAGAAAGCATTAGCTTCTTATGTCACATGTAGACTAATAACAATTCAAACTAAACATATACTTGAACTTTCACCGTTGGATGAGTGAAACGCCCCAAATTTAAAAATAACACACAAATGAGCCGAGGCATTCCCAAATTGACATGATAACTTAATTAAAGAAAATATGATTAATTAGATGAGATTATTACAAGACAAATCATTGAAAATTACAGCGCAAGACTCGTATATTAAAATCATTACTACATTCGTCATAAATTACTTGCGCCCATCCCCTCGCTATGCCTTGCCTGAGCTCCTTTACCCTGTAAAATAAAACTGTGGGGAATGAGTGTTTGAAATACACTCAGTGAGGGAAACATCAATGATCGCACTGCTAAAAGACATGTGTAAATAATACATAACATTCAAATGTAGCTCATGGAAACATGTATTGTATCACGGGCCATTACCCGGCTTGGCTTATAGTTAGATTAGATGACGGGCATCACCCGACTTGGCTTGGAGTTAGATTAGATGATGGGCATCACCCGACTTGGCATACAGTTAGATTAGATGATGGGCATCACCCGACTTGGAGTTAGCATACATTACATAATAATCATGAGCTTGCATATTCATAGCATTCATCTTTCACATAAAACATTTTAACATAGCAATCATAACTTGGAATGTTTCACCCAGTGAAGAGTGGAGATTGCCCTCACCTTATAAACAGAAACTTGCTGCAACGGATGATGCAATGCACTACCCCTTAGTGTTCCGTAAATATCATTATCTTTAACAACACCACACGTTGTGATTCTCAAGTTTCGATATCCTATAATATAATGTATACTTTCAATAACTTTAAGATAAATTATATCAATTTAGAAATCTAAATCAGAATCATTCTTATAAGTGATTACTATTACCAATATTAATCATAGTTAAGAGTCTTGCTGTAATCCTAGTTTAGATACATAGTTAGTGTCATATTATCTAATCATTAGTTAAACCTATTATACTAATAACTATGATATATAACGTAGGCGTCAACAATCACATATCAATAACAAAAAGACTACCTCTACTATTAGTACTAATAATAACAATTATACTAATAGTAATAATAATTATACACACTTAAACACCACTACACTTGCACGCACTCTGCACAAACACACACCTCACATATATATAGATCCACACGCACAGCAGCACCTCAACGCACACATATATGTATTTCACCTACCACCCAATTAAGCTAAGGAATAAGCCCATCATCTAATAAAAGATAAGCATAGTTTACGAGAACAAAGGGAAAAAGGGCATGGAGCAGTGACAGTGGCAATGGCAGTTCAAGTTGTGTGGGTTTAGCCGCAACGATTGGCGGATCTTGAGTTAAATTAATTTGCCTTTGTTAATTGCTCTGATTACTATCTCTATCTTGATACATGACTTAAGATAACCGGAGGAGATTGGTCCGATGGGGCGGTGGATATGTTATTGGTTTATGGATGGATATATATCCAATCCAACCGCCTCAATGTTTCTTACTCTCAAAGGTTTATTATTCTTCTTTTTTTATATATATATAATATATGTAATATATATTGCATTCGTGTGTGTAACTACATAAACAATCTCCATAGATTCATTCATTTATTTCCCATAATTTATTTTAAATAATATCAAATTCACATTATTCAAATATTGGCGATTATTTCTCTTATGTTCTAAGGAAGTCTTAATAATTATTATAAGGTTAGATCACAATTAACTATATATAAATTTTAATAATTCATTTATCAATTTGGGTTGTTACAATGAGTGCTCAAGTATGCTTTTTTTTTTTTCAAAATAAATATGCATAAAGTTAGTAAATTATAGGATCATCAAAATTCAAAAGATTGATATAGTTCTTTGGTAATATGAAATGATCATAAATAAATAAAATCAATGGGCTGTTACAATAATTTTAGATTTAGGTTCTGGCCCATTGCCAACGGAAGTCGGACCAAGTAAATTCAATTAGCAATTTATTTTTACAATGGTATCATATGCATTAAATTATTTTATAATATTACTTAATTGGTTTTTAAAGGGTAATTAATTAATTTTTAGGTAAAGTGATTTCCTTGCAATTATTAAATTTATGGAATAATATCTATACAAAAATTATACCCGATGAAAGTGTGAATATTTAAGAAAGTTGGTTGGGGGTAATGGAAATGTGTAATGGGAATCACCTCTATTGATGTTGCATAATAATTTTGATACATATATAAGTAATGGGACTAGAAGCAAGTAATTTATTATCCTCACTCACATCACATGATGTAACACCCCGAAAATTTCAAGTCAATTATATATATTTTTTTAAAAATTTCTATAATAGATTTTTCCCAATACTTTTAAATTGAACTCTATTTTTCAATCTTTACAAAAGATATTTTTACCAAAATTTTAGATTTTCCTCCAACTTCATATCATATCTTTACAAAATTTATAAAAGATTTGAATTTCAATCTTTATCCTTAAAAATGAAAATTTTCACTTTTATCTCTTTTAAATATGAAACGTATTTCTTCAACTCAAATTTTTTTATCATGATTATTGATTGTTATAAATACTTTTTATTTCATTTATAATAATCTCGAACTAGCTTCATCCAAATTTTATTTTAGTTCGTATAAGAATATTGGGAAAATTACTATAAGATACAAAATTTATGGGAAAATTACTCTAAGGTACAATGTGCAAAAATTACATTACACTGTAGTATCTAGTTTGAACTAAAGTGCAATTTTTTTTTACACATTGTACTTTAGAGTAATATGTGTGTCCACTTTACACCTTAGAGTGAGGACCCCAAGAATATTTAGAAATCAATTCTATCCAAATCTTGTTTACAATTTTTTTTTATGATCACATTCTCGTTTTTTTTTTTAAAAAAAATTATTCTAAGATATTTAATTTAAAAATTAGATTATATTTTATAAAAGAGATGTTTTCAAGTTTTACCTCTACCTATAAGAATCAAATCTCAATTCCACTAGGAAATATATTTTCTTTCCTATAAATAGAGGTCTCTTCTCATAGAATCAAACACACAAAAAAATATTTCTTCATACTTTTCAAAACCCCAAAGTTTTTTTTCCATGAAGGATTAAAGTAATTTTGTTGCATGCATCTGCATCCACGACATGAATTTAAGGTGTGGTTTACTTTGTTTTTATTAAATATGCCATATGAATAAATTGTTTATTTGTTGCATTACATGAAAGTGAATTGATATTTTTATATAATAAATTTTATAAAAGGCCAGGGGCTTAAAAAAGGTCCGGGACTGAAAAGAGGTCCTCGGGGAACTCAGGATTGAAGAGAGATCCTTGGGGGAACCTTCGTGCACAAGAAAGAACACGGGACTGGAGAGAGGTCTTCGTAGAAGCAATTGATTATTTTGATGAAAAATGATTTATATACATGAAAGATTTTAAATACATGAATTATTTGTAATTTTCAGTTTATTTGTATGTTATATTTAATCTTGACAAGATGACCTCACTGAGCTAGTGGTTTTGCTCATACCATACATTTAACATTTTTCAAATTAAGAAGGAGTGCGGTGGAGGGACGGTGGATGTATCTTGAGTAAAATTATTTTCATGTTGATTTATTAGTGTTAGCATTTAAATTTGAATCGTATTTTAAATTTTAGTCACATCTCCATGAGAAATTTTGAATCTTTAAATTCTTATTTATTTATTTTTTCGCTTTCTGCTGCAAATTCTTATAGAATTTATGCATATTTGGCCTACGAAAAATCAGGATGTGACACATGATAACCATTGTTAATGTTCTAATAATTAATAACAATGTAATCAATAACCCTTGGTGTTGTAGTGTTAGTGTCCTAGAGACAATCTATTGTAAGGACATAATACTCGATAATATTCAGTTTGATTTAATATTATAGTTCATTTAATATTAATGTATGGCAATACACTTGTTTGAATATTATGTTTGATTGTTTGCATTTATTCATACAAGTGTTCCCATGAACTAATGTTGTCATTGAGAATGTGAGACCTTAGATGACTTAAGCATGGTTCTCTAATAGCCCCGATCAAGGATCATCAAGAATGGGATATTGATGATGCAATTGAGATTGGTGTGCGATCTGCATCATACTCTTAGAGAGTGTAGTAAGATCTCACTTACTACGAGATACTAGGTATCTCATGATGGATATAAAGATACCTTAGAGGGTATTGGTATACCCATCCGAGAAACCGTTTGATGTAATTTCACAATATGTGTCTACGGGTGTCTCGGTTAGTGGGAGCGATGTGATACTCCTTTGACTTGAGGTCAATATGCAAGACATGTGTGGAGTGATGAACTTTGAACATGACCGACGCTTGCACCCTTCCATGTGTAGATATTGTTGGGGAATAATTTACCCGGATGTATTCGAGATGAATATTTAAATACAAATTTAATTCTAACAATTATTACTAGCATGAATTAACCCATATTAATTCAAATAATAATTTCAACAACAAATCATGCATATAAATAATTCACGTAAATCCTAATCATGCAGAATTACTACGAGTTTACGTGAACGTACCTCTTGGAATGACAATGGTCTTGTATGTGAAAACACACCAAAAGTCCTTCCGAAGTATTCCCACGTCCTTGCTCGACAATCCGGTGGAAGGATACTCGTGAACAATTAACAAAAGGAAAAAATAAACTTTGTTGCACCACTTTTGTGGATTTGCTAATTTTTCCAGCACATGGAATTGTACTTGAGAATGAAAGAATCATCCCCTATTTATAGATGGGTGTTGGGCGAAAATTTGGGAAGAAAAACAATGTGGAAAAATCTTTTCTTGATCTCCAAGAATTCTTGAATATATCTCCTATATATCTTTTCTTGGTCAAAGCAATAGTTACTAACCACACGCAATCCTATTTAAGGGACGAAGATTAAGAAATAACTAACCACTGAGGTCTAATTCTTCCTTGTTCAGTTCTGAAGAATTTATCCTCCTGTAGGTCCTCTTCAATGCATCAGTCATGCACTAGTGTAATCAAGACAAACCAATCTGAGCCTTACACTACAACCTTTCACGATAGATTGTTCATTTCCATCTAGGTTGTGAATGATGTACTTTTAGTTACAAGGAACTGTTAATTTAATCTTCTATGATCTTGGTATCACTAAATTAACTACAATGTAACACGTACTATTTAATGAACAGTTATGCAGTAAATATATGTAACATTCAATCATATTTAAAGCATCAGTGATAAACAATTTATTTCAGTAAATAAGTCCGAAATTCAATTAGTTTGATTATACAAAGTAAAAGCATACTTTCCAGTATAATCTCAACAATCTCCCACTTATACTCAAAGTCTGCTTTTAAGTATACATCAGCATGTCTGGTGTAGTACGTGATAACTAATGCCACCTACACGAACCTAATAATGTCTCCCACTTATACTCAAAGCAGATTGGTAACGGTCTTGACACCCATTCCTTTCACATGTCTTTCGAATGTATTCAGAGGCAGACCCTTTGTGAATGGATCAGCTAGGTTGTCTTCTGAAGCGATCTTTGCCACCTCTATATCTCCTCTCTTAACGATTTCTCGTATAAGATGTTTTTCCTTCAGTGTGCTTGTTTGACTCGTGGACTCTTGGTTCCCTTGAATTTGCAACTGCCCCTAGCAAATATTGCTAGGCAAATTCGGAACTCCATCCAAGTCCACTAAGAAGGTCTAGAGACAAACTGGTTCTTTCACTACTTCACAAGCAGCTACTTACCCGGCTTCCATGGTTGAGTCAGTGATGCATTTCTACTTCACACTCATCCATTTCATGGCTACACTTCCCAAATGAAAGCAAACTAACTGAGGCAGATAGTTTCTGGAATCTATGTCTGATTGGAAATCCGAGTCCTTGTAGCCGATGGGGATTAGACTATCTGACTGATAAACCAACATTCTATCTCGAGTTCTTTTCAGACACTTCAGAATATTTTTAACTGTCGTCCAATGTTCCTTCCCCGGGTTACTCTGATATCTTGCCACCATGCCAACGACAAAGCAGATATCTGGTCTCGTACACAGCATTGCATACATAAGGCTTCCGACAGCCGAAGCATAAGGAATGTCTTTCATGTCATCTATCTCTTTTGTGTCTTAAGGCACATTTTCTTGGATAGATGGATTCCATGCCTGAAAGGTACGAAGCTTTTCTTGGAATCCTGTATGCTGAATCATTTCAAGACAGTGTCTATGTATGAAGCTTACGATAAGCCTATCATCCTTTTCTTGCGATCTCGAGTGATCTTGATCCCAATGATGTGCCCGGCTTCCCCTAAGTCCTTCATATCAAACTGTTTTGAAAGCCATGCCCTTACGTATGATAACACCTTTACATCGTTCCCGATGAGCAGAATGTCATCTACGTATAGTACTAAGAATACCAATGTAGTTTCGACACGCTTTTTATACACACAACTCTCGAACTCATTTTGATCACCCATAAGACTTTATAATATGATCAAACCATTGGTTCCAAGCTCTGGATGCCTGTTTGAGTCCGTAAATGGACTTCATGAGCTTACAAACTAGGTGTTCTTGGCCCTTTCAATAAAGCCCCTGGGGTTGTTGCATATAGATTTCCTCATCAAGACTTAGATTAAGGAAAGTTTGTCTTGCCATCCATTGGCGATTTCAAAATCGAGATCTGTGACTATCGACAAAAAAGAATCCGGATGGACTTAAGCATTCTTTATAGGTGAAAATATTTCCTCATAGTCGATCCTTCTTTCCGAGTATAACCTTTCGCCACAAGTCTTGCCTTGAAGGTTTCCACTTTTCCGTCCGGGTCCCTCTTTCTCTTGTATACCCACTTGCAACCAATAGGTTTGATCCCATTAAGTGGTTTGACTAGCTCCACACTCTGTTATGATCTATAGACCCCATTTACGCTTTCATTGTCTTTTTGCCAAGAAACCGCATCCTTATCTTGGATTGCCTCATCGTATGTCCATGGGTGCGATTCATCTTGTCAGGGAATCAAGTCCGAGGACTCTCCTATCCCCATGAATCTGGGTCTGTCTCACAACCTCCCATTCTGACGAGGCTCGGTTGTGAAAGTTTGTCGTTTGGTATATCATCTTATCAGGTTAGCAATGAGGTTAGCCCCCTTAGCTCACTTAAGGCAATCTCATACGGGTCTTCTTTTCGTTCATATAGTCTTCCTCCAAAAAATCTAAAGTGGGTGCTTATGACCACCTTTTGATCTTTGGGACCATAAAACATACACCCTTTTTTGTTCCCTCGGGGTATCCTATAAACAACCTTAATTACGATCGAGGATCGATTTCACGGCTTCCTTGTCCAACACGTGAGGCGGACACCCCCAAATTCTCATGTGTCTCATACTAACCTTGCTTGGGTCCACAATTCTTTGGGAGTTTTGGGAACCGACTTGGATGGCACCTAAGTTCAGAATGTAAGCCGTTGTTTCCAAGGCATGACCCCAGAACGACTTGGGAAGATCCGCATAACTCATCATTGATCTAACCATTTCCAAAAGAGTTACATTTCTTCGCTCTGCAACCCCGTTTTGTTGAGGGGTTAAAGGTCTTGATCGGTGGGATCAATCCCTTCATCCAAAAAAGTAGTTCAAAAACTCATCATTTGAGGTACTCACCTCCACGATCGGATCGTAGAGACTTGATACGTTTTTCCCTATGATTCTCTGCTTGAGCCTTAAATTCTTTGAATTTCTCAAAGGTCTCAGATTTATGCTTCATAAGGAAAATATAACCGTACCTCGAGTGGTCATCAATAAAAGTGATGAAATACTCGTAACCTCCTCTTGCAATGGTTGACATTGGACCACATACGTCTGTGTGAACGATTTCTAACACTTCTTTGGCTCTATTCCCCTTGGCTCCGAATGCCCTCTTGGTCATTTTACCCTCCAAACATGATTTGCAGGTTGGAATTGGTTCAACTTGGAGAGACTCCAGTGAACCGTCTTTCACCAACCTTTGGATCCTCTTTGGATTAATATGTCCTAATCTTAGATGCCATAAAGTGTTTCGTTCACGTCTGATGAATGTTTTCTTTTACCGAAAACAGTTGATGTGTTATAGGATGCATTTCGTGAGTGGTGTGCACAATTAATTGTATAGAGATTACTTGACCAATGTCCCATAACAGATACACTTATCATTTGAAGAAATGATGTCATTCTTATTAGAAGAAACTAAGTATCAGTTAATCGAATTTTAGAAACTGAAAGTGAATTCTTTCTAAAACTGGGAACATAAAGATAATCTAAAAAAAAACTTTATCTTTTAAAAGACAGGTGCATTTCTCCCACTGCTTTAATCACTACCCATGTAGCACTACAATATCTGCTACTTGCGTAGCATTGCAATAACCGTTACTATCGTAGCATTGCAATATCTGCCATTTACGTAGCATTGCAATAACCGCTACTTTCGTAACATCGCCCAGTGTGATGAGGATCTCACTCCCACTAAGTTGTCGGATCAGTTTGAACCCGTGAAGCAAACATGATTAGTGGATCTCATATCAACCACTCACGAATGAGAAATATACGCCGCTAAACAAGTTTCAACAACTAGTGCGTGAGAATTACCTTTCTTTATGTCCCTTTTGGGGTTGGAACAGGCAAACCTCCATTGTCCTCTTTCACCGCAGCTTAAGCACTTCCTCTTTGGATTTTCCTTGACACCACAAGCACTCCTCATCTTACCATTGCCCTTGGCAATAGTTGAGTTTTATTGCTTATGGCTTTTGGTCCTCTTTTTTTCTTGCCTTCCCTTGGCCTAGAAAATGAAGACTTACCACTTGTCGTTAAAGCTTGAGTTTGGTGCCCCATCAACATCTCTACTGAGACCAAAGCTTGCAACAAATCAGCTAGCGAGGCCAAAATGCTCAGAAACTTTTGGGCAGAGAGTGAAGTACCAAATTCATCTTAGTCTCCAGATTATAATCTGCACTCAGAACCTCAAGTTTGTTTAGATGGGCCATCATTCTGAGGACGTAATCCCTTCCGGGTTTGTCCTTCACCATTTTCAGCGACGACACCTCTCGCAAGGTGATCTGACGGGTCCCACATTTTTTACCCGTCAGTTGGCTCATCTAACTTTGGTGTGTCAAGAATCCACTTGTGCTTTTGTGCAGTTAGGACAATTTTAATTTTTCGTTTCCAATCAATATAGTTTCCATACATATTGTATTGACTTTAAGTATATTAACAGTGGATTAAAAAGTTACGACATGATGAACTGAAATAAATAATAATATGCATAAGCACAAATATATCACAAAATTCGATCACATGTTTCATATTAAAATCTCCAAAAAATATGAACATGCATTAGCCAACATCTCGAAACAGTTTAAATAAGCCACGTGGGGTGGGTCATTATTTAAATACATTCAAGCAGGTTACAAACAAGAACAGTTACAAACCTTTAATATCCAGATTAATAGTTGGCTCCCACTTGACCAAAATAAAATTGACAAGGACTTCGTGGAAGTATATGCATATCAATTTTATACCTAAGTAATAACCATGATTAAATACAGAATTATTATTTCTCTTTGAACGAGCCTCGTGGGGAGGGTCATCGTCACCACTAGTAATAATCCACAATCATCCGTTAGGAATTTATTCATGTGAAAGCTATCTTTTGACCGTCCCGTGGGGGGAATTTCTCCAAAAGAATTCACAAATAAATAAATCATGGAGGTCAAAAATTAATTCTATTTTATTATCCGGAATAAAATTGTCAATTAATTGTTTAAACAAACTTAGTAATTTTCGAAAGTGAGATTTTTCAAAACATTTTCTCATGCATCGCAAATTTAAACACAATTTAAATAAGCATCAAATAATGCATAAACATCAAGACAATTGTCATGGTTAACTTTTGTCATGTCTTGATCTCGAGAAATCGTCTTCATAGCCTTCATCGTTCGTCTCGAAAAGCTCCCACTTGACCGTTTAAAAAAAAAACACCTTGTCAAGACACGTCATCGACCCGGCTCATGGGTCGGAGTTCCCGCCCTAGCACTCCCCGTGTCGAAATGACCAGACCCTGCAAGGCCTACAGCTTACCCCGACATTGCCGCAGCGTCTCCCGAAGTCGCCCTCGCGCACCTCGGCGGCGTCGCCAGCGTCGCTTCGCCCGGTCCGTCGCCAGCAGGGCTCCCAGGAGGTTCAGACGCGCTGCGCCCGCGTCGCCCATCCGGATCTCGCCCCTCGGGCCTCGCCCTACGCTTCGTGTGTGCCAAGCGTCCTCGTCGCGCGGCGTGCCTCCTTAACGCGTTTAAGCGCGCGCCGCCTACGCCGGTTTTAGATCACGTCTTTTAATTCTTCGTCTCGCCTCCATTTCCGATCCGGTTTACAATTTATTTACAAAATAAATAAACCTAGATCTGTACTAGTTTATTACATTGATCAAATCAAATAAATCTTAATCTCTTTCGTGGATTTCCTCACGAGAGGCAAAACGAATTCGAACGAATCAATTAAAAAACCACAATTTATATGCATGCATAAATTAAACACATTAAATTCCATGACAATTAGATACCTACAAAAAAGATCTAGCAATTCTACTATCTAATTTCAAATTTAATGACAGCGAATTAAATTACAATTTAAAAATTGGAGCGAAACCGAGAGGCTCGATGCCGATTATTAGGGAATAATTTATCCGGATCTATTTGGGATGAATATTTAAATACAAATTTAATTCTAACAATTATTACTAGCATGAATTAACCCATATTAATTCAAATAATAATTTCAACAACAAATCATGCATATAAATAATTCACGTAAATCTAAATGCGATCTTGCGGAATTACTCTGAGTTTACGTGAGCGTGCCTCTTGGAATGACAATGGTCTTGTATGTGAAAAACACACCAAAAGTCCTCCCAAGTATTCCAATCGCCCCTTTGCTCATCCCAATCCGTTGGGGAAGGATACTCATGAACAATTAAAAAAAGGAAAAAATAAACTTTGTTGCACCACTTTTGTGGACGCTAATTTTTCCAAAGACATCACGTCTTTTAATTTTTCGTCTCCGAAAAAACAATGTGGGAAAATCTTTTCTCTCAAGAAATCTTGAATATATCTCTATATTCTTTTCATAATTAAAATATTCCACAAAAATCGGTTACAATTTATTTACAAAATAAATAAACCTAGATCTGAATTTATGAGATACTAGTCTATTACATTGATCAAATCAAATAAATACTAATCTACTGGGAGATTGGATTTTCTGAATTATGCAAAAAATCAACTTGTGTTAATCCGAATCGTAGATAATCGAATTAAAAAACCACAATTTTATGCATGCATAAATTAAACACATTAAATTCCAGTTGAAAACAATTAGATACCTGTAAAAAAAGATCTAGCAATTCTACTATCTAATTTCAAATTTAATGACAAATAATTAAATTACAATTTAAAATTGAGTAAGCAAAAACGAAGTTGAGGCTCGATACTCGAAGTGTTTATTGGGGAATAATTTATCCGGATCTATTTGGGATGAATATTTAAATAAAAATTTAATTCTAACAATTATTACTAGCATGAATTAACCCATATTAATTCAAATAATAATTTCAACAACAAATCATGCATATAAATAATTCACGTAAATCCTCAACTTGTGTTATTGAAGCTAATGCGGATAACAAGTTGCGAAAAGAATTACTACGAAAGTTTACGTGAGCGTACCTCTTGGAATGACAATGGTCTTGTATGTGAAAAAACACACCAAAAGTCCTTCCCAAGTATTCCTACGTCCTTGCTTTCGACAATCCGTAAGATCGTAAGAGAAGGGAAGGATACTGATGAACAATTAACAAAAGGAAAAAATAAATTTTGTTGCACCACTTTTGTGGATTTACTAATTTTTCCAGCACATGGAATTGTACTTGGGAATGAAAGAATCATCCCCTATTTATAGATGGGTGTTGGGAGAAAAATTGGGAAGAAAAACAATGTGGGAAAATCTTTTCTTGATCTCCAAGAAATCTTGAATATATCTCCTATATTCTTTTCCCCATAATTAAAATATTCCACAAAAATCCCACCACATCATATTATGGTATATTTTCGAAAAATAGGAGAACAAGAATCCAAGATTTGGATCTTCTTGAATTTATGAGATATTCTTGTATTTCAAGAAATACATATCTTCCATAATATCTTTTCAAGAAAATCAAGAAAATCTTTCTTGCCCTTTATTCTTCTTAAAAATTTACAAGCAAAACACAAACTTGCTTAAAATATGAATAACCATTTTTTTTATATGGGAGAAATTTCTTGAATTTAATGAGATAATCTAGTATTCCAAGAATACATATCTTCATTCCATAACAAAATTCAAAGAAAATCTATCTATCCTTTTATCCATAAATTTCGAAAATTACAAGGAAAAATAGGCAACAAATTGATTTTATTTTTAAACACTTTTTTCAGTTATTGGACTTTATGTTGAGCTACTTGGGGGACATTTAGGAAAATTAAGATTGGACCTTCCAATGGGCCTTGAATTATCAATATTGAGCCACAATATTATTCAAGCCCATAAATATTAATTAATCCCACTAGATAATTAATATTGCACTATCCATCTTAACCCATATTACAGTTAATATGGCTCCCAGTTATTATTTCCCGTGTTTAAGATTATCTAGCCCATTAATTAATTCTAGCCACTGAAATAGCTTTCCATTAATTAATATATTTTATCCTTGGTAAAGGAACGGTTCAACATTATTATCCATACTGGAAACTAGTTCCACTTGCAAGATTTGGTATGATAAAACTTATGAACCTCCCAAGGGGCCAAATCGAACAAGCGTACTTTCACACGATTCTCCTTATTAAATCTTAGCAATCGCATGTGACCAATAATATTGCCCAAGATATAGGGTATTGAATCTCACTGATTCTCTTCCCATAATAAGTCAAAGCAATAGTTACTAACCACACGCAATCCTATTTAAGGGACAAAGATTAAGAAATAACTAACCACTGAGGTCTACTTCTTCCTTGTTCAGTTCTGAAGAATTTATCCTCTTGTAGGTCCTCTTCAATGCATCAGTCATGCACTAGTGTAATCAAGACAAACCAATCTGAGCCTTACACTACAACCTTTCACGATGGATTGTTCATTTCCATCTAGGTCGTGAATGGTGTACTTTTAGTTACAAGGAACTGTTAATTTAATCTTCTGTGATCTTGGTATTACTAAATTAACTACAATGTAACACGTACTATTTAATGAACAGTTATGCAGTAAATATATGTAACATTCAATCATATTTAAAGCATCAGTGATAAACAATTTATTTCAGTAAATAAGTCCGAAATTCAGTTAGTCTGATTATACAAAGTAAAAGCATACTTTCCAGTATAATCCCAACAGATATGGCTTGGATTGGGTTCATCACGAAATGCATGTGCGTGGTAGTTGAGCCAAGAATAGGATTCATTCCTCAATGTGGATTTAGAGAGAATACTCATCTTCTCGTCATAATTGGATCTAAGCCATCGGCCGATGCACGTCAACTTAGACTTTGTGGCTAAGTGTGACATACATGATCAATTAGTGATTAGAGATAATATGATTAAGTTATTTGAATAGACACTTCATCATGTTCAAGACTTAATCGAGTATTCGCGAATGAAAGGAAGTTATCGTAATAGCTCATGTTTCAGTTACAGGTAGTTGCACATTTTCTCGCAACGTACCTATATTGAGAATGTCTGATTTATTATCTAGGGTTCAATTAAGACCGTTAGTTTGACTAATCGCTCGATATATGAGAGCATATGGGTCACACAGCAAGTAACGGTTGTTTACTAATTATAGTTGGTTGATTAAATATTATATTGGATATTAATATTTAATTTATGGAGAATATAATAATAATTACATTTAGAATTAATTATTATTACTATTTAATAAAAGAGAAGGTTTTATGTGAAACTGATTTACCGTACACCACTCATACTATTGCTTGTAGAAACTAATGCTATAGTATTAGTTTCTACAAGCAATAGTATGAGTGGTGTACGGTAAACCAGTTTCGTATGAAACTTTTCCTTAATTAAATAGGATTCCCAATAATAATATATGGAATATTATTATGGGATTTGATATATATGGAATCAAGTCCATAGAGATTTGATATACATGGAAATCAAATTCGTAGAGATCATGTATATGGGAATTAAATCTATGAGATTTTATTTACAAGATTAGGGATTTTATTTCCTAATCAGGTTAGCTTAAGATTTAAGTTGGGGCTTGCCTTTATATATGAGCTCTTGGGAATTCATAATACGAGACTTCATATTTTCTCCATAAAATCTCAAAGTTAGAATTTTACTAACAAATTCATCTCGGGGATTCAATGCTGGCAGATCTGTGCGAGTTAGTAAACGACTGTTACGTGGATACCATAGTTGAGGAATCCGTGTACGAATTGTTGTAAGAATGTTGTTTACGTTTACTCGTATTTAATTATGCAATTATATGTTCGTTGTTGGCGAACTATTTAATTCCGCTACTCATGTATTACGTGTTTATCTGCCTCTAAATTCCAACAGGTGTTTGACAACACAGTGATATCTATTATCATTACAATTTTTAAGTCATACCAAACGGACCCTAATGCATCAAAGGACATGAGGTGCATTTTTTTATGAAAATATTATTTTCAAATTGATATTTGTCATGATTATAGTTTTGAATTCCATTTCAGTGGTTAATGTACTAATGTTTTTACCTAAATTAATTATGTGCTTATTGTTTAATTATTTCGATTGGATAAAATTAATAATGTGGTAAGTATATAAGTAAATTTTAAATTTATATGCCACCAATTTATATTTTTTAAAGTAAAATTATTATTTTGTCTGGATATTTAATTTTCTTAAAAAATGTTAGCTTAACACAAACTTTTAGGCCCAATCTTGAATCATTTTTATTAATTATGATTGGACAAATAATCGAGTTGTACGAATATATAAATTTTTATAGGTTTGGATTTGTTAAATTATATAATAGTTTAAATGAATGAAATTTGTAAAAAATAACCTGGCTAATTTATTATATATATACTATAAGACAAAAATTCATATGAGACGGTCTCATAAATGAGATAAAGTATAATCTAACATAATCAACATCCACCCCTTGCATGTTAAAACGCTAATGCTCAAATTACACTACAGTCTCACCGTGAGACGGTCTCTTATGTAAATATGTCTCTACTATAATTTAACATTTCTTTTCACTTGCATGTATAGACGATTGAGGGCAACAAGGTAAAGCAAAAAGAAAAATAATTTTGTTGAGTTAAAGTAAATGTTCAAAACAAAAGGTACTTTGTTTAATTGGTTGATAAAATTTCTGTAAAAAAAAGAAGTGGTCGATATTCTGAAACAAGTGTCAATATATTGGTTGATGTATACAGTCAGGCACCAAAGTTTTCTGAATGGAATAAATGATAAGGTGTTCCATGCAAACTCAATTTGTTTGATACTCACTAGTATTTCATCCCCATGCGATGCACGATTATAATTTTTGTTAAAGTTGATCTGTTGTGAAATTTATTTTATATTTATTAAATGAATTCAAATTTAATTCTTCATTTATCATAAATAATCCCTTTTGTAATCTTCTATTCGTCGCAATTATATAGATTTATTTTTCTTTTATGGACTTGTTTTCACATTTATTACTTTTTCTAATTAATTTACTAATACAATCATGCATTAATTATGATAGAAAAATAATAATTATTAAATAGGGTCATAATAAAAATTTTACTTGTATAATTTACATTTTCAAATAAAATTCTTAATCGATGTGCAAAACTCAATCGCCTGTATAATTGGGATTGAGAGGGTATAAGTTATCATTAAGTTATATGATCCAATTTTAATGAACAAAGTATTATGTGCACCATTTTCACGGTACACCAATATTACTATTTTGTGAAAAACTAACATTTTATAAATAAAATATTGATCCTTACAAACAATAGTATTAATAGTGTAAAATGGAAATGATGTGCATAATACCTTCTCGGATTTAGTGATTCACGTATAAAATTTGTTCAATTTGTGCAGTATATTTTGTCTTTTTATTAATATGTAACTGTAATTAATATTTTGCTACTATTAATAAAATGTTATTAAAAAATAAAAATATTTTAAAATATGTTTTTGTTCATTTTTTAAAAAGTAAATAAACTAATATTTCTTAAATTCAATAATATTGTCATGTTGTAAATAATATGTTGAGTAAGATAAGATTGATTAAATTCAATACAGGATATTACCATACAATTAATGATTAATATCAATCCAACTGATTTAAATGTAATTATTATTAACAAATGTACAAATGTACAATCCCATTCTTTAAAAACATTGGAAATATATTGCAACCTTGAAACTTATGATGGAACGAACAATTATAATGTTTAAGAAAAACTCAGTACATAACTCCTCATACCTCTCAAACTCATACCCTTTCCATTCTCTTTTCCATTCCTTTAAATTTACCAAGCACCCACTTAGGGGCACTTTTGAAGAAAATAAATGAACAATTTAATTTAAATAAAAGAAAGAAAGCTACAAATTCAACTTCATACTTCAATTTTGTTATAGTCATATCATTGAGATATACATTTATACTACACACATTACAAAGTAAATTTATATAATTTCCAGTGAAAATCGCCTCCACCGAAAATCAATGTCAGCTCTCCGCCAGAATATTTCAACCAAACCAAATCCTCTTTGCTCATCGCATTTCGAAGCATTCACCAAAAGAGTATGATTTATAGCTAGGGGAGATGAGATACGAAAATATGAATAATAAGAGATTATTTAGTATGAAAAAAATATGAGATGTTATATAGAGTCACCCCATTGCCACATAGTGTCCACCTTCTTCTCAAAGTCATGAATTTTTCTCATTTTCCTGAAGCTAAAAGAATTTCTCATTTACATCTCAAAGTAATAAAATTTTCTTATTGCAGAAATTGCTAGCGTGAGACACCTCAAGAATCATTGATTTCCTCAAAAGGCATGCATCAATCAAGAGTAATAGGAAGAATGGGTTCAACAATTTTCCTTTACGGTGGAGGTTTAGATTTCATCCAGAAACTCATAATACAAAAATATAAATTAAAATTTCAGAGACTCATGAAAACCTTTATATGCATACATTCAAGAAAACATTAATTTTTTTTTACAGATTCAAGTAATTACCCATCGCGGCTACGTCTCTCCGCTTCAATAAGTTTGGGTTGAATAGGTTTGAGGGAAATGTGGGGTGGATAGTTGATGGAAGTAGAGAGAGAGAGAGAGAGTTGTGGAGAAATGGGGCACGGTTGTTGTGGGGAGTGGAGAGATTGGAAAATAGTAAAATGAGCGGGAAAAGTTTTTTTATAGGACTTTGTTGTTTTTATATAAGTATAGATATGATGGTGGGTGAGAAATATAGATCATTCACTTGATTTATGTAATGCTACTCGATTGAAAATTACAAAGTTTACATCACATATTTTTTAAGCAAATATTATGTGTCAATTGTTGTAGCAACGCAATTCATGAATTTATAGTATAGAAAATGTCATTAATTCCATCATATTCGACGTTATTGTTTAAGTTTTAAAGAAGACAATTTCCCTTTATTATATTTTTCTTTAACAATAAACAAAAATATAGACCAATCACTGTGATACCCGAGCTTCTCACTACTCATTGGCCAATATACTCCAGGCATTACTTGCATTTCATTTTATTTTACCTTTATGTGCTACTTGTGGTTCGAAATTATTTGGTCTTGCTTTTAAATATTGCATTCTTATGTATTTTAGGAGTGCTAGAATCCTATTAGAAGGTAATATGATTTTATTAGAGACCAAATGTGTCATATTAGTAGTTAAGGAATAGAGACTTAGTATTCTTATATATATAAGATTAAGAAAATAAATGAATAAATAAACAAATAAAAAAAATGAAATGATTCCTAATAGTTTTTATATGCATGCATACGTGTAGAGGGCATACTCCTAATTAGGTCTTATATATATATAGCTCTCAAAGTAAGAATATGCATGACTAACAGCAAGTCATTTAGATGGCATAAATATACATATTACTCAAGTTACTAAGTGTGTAAACTTATGAGAAAAAAAGTTTTTTGGTCCCATAACTTAACTACTGTCCATTTTTCGTCCCAAAAAATTTAACTGTCCAATTTTGGTCCCATAACTATATTGATTGTTCAATTTTGATCCCATTTTTGTCGAAAAATCGTGAATAACGCTGTATTTATGACGTGTAAGTCACTTGCCGGTAAAATTTGGGGGTTCTCTATATCGTCGATGAAGTGAACGTTGACTATTTATTTCTTTTTATTTATTTACGTTTTTCAAAGAATTAAACTCCCCATGTGTAAATAATCCAATAAATGTAATCAAAACTAAAATTTAAAATCTGTAAATGTAAGAACAACTCAATTTTACCGGCACGTGACTCGTATGAGACCAAAAATGACGTTTTTTTCCAATTTTTTGGTGAAAATGAGATCAAAATTGGACAATCTATTTAATTGTGGGACTAAAATTGGACATTAAATTTTTTTGGGACGAAAAATGAACAGTGTATAAATTATGGGACCAAAAAAAAAAATTCTCGTAAACTTATGGTGTAGGTGCCGTCACGTCAATATGCCACTAGTAACATAAATCTCAGATACACACACACTTATACATGAGTTTTAGTATTATCTCATTAGCCTAGTAATCTAATTTGCCGGAAAAAACAAAATAAAAATAAAAATGGAAGGCGGTGGACAGGGGGATAATAAGAGTTAATCACAAAACCCTCAGACACGTTTAAACAACACACCCAACAAACGAAAGCGAGGAAACAGGGAAGGAAACAGGGAAGGATACGCGAGAAGCAGGTAGATATATTTAGATACACATATGTATATTTTGATTCAAGGGTTTAATTAAGTTTCTAGCTATTCCTATATAGGGTTTTCGTTATAACATTTAAAATCATATGAAGGTTAAGATAGTGAGGGACATAGGTTGTGTAGAATGATATAAGAAAGCCTTTAAGTGTACTTGAGTTGTGTTTGAATATGATTGCAGTCCATCTATGTATGCTATATTCACGCCCAGTGTAGAGTTTTAACATAATTTGAGATTAACCATCTATTAGCTATATTTTTGTATGCAACATGTCAATGTTAATACTTATAACTATATATATAGGTTGTAGTCTCGAGGGTTTCTTTTTTAGAGTATTACAGAACTTTGATTAATTGAGAAATGTGGGTGGTGTGATAATTTGAAGTGATAGTTTTACTTAATTATAAGGATAACTAAGCTTATAAACTAATTAATATAAGTTGATTAGGAATTATGATGAAGTAGTATTAACAACTAATCTTTAAATGTCTAAGAATAATAATGAGAAAATTTTATGTTAATATTGTAAATATTTTGGTATTATATTTATGTTATTTTTTTTGTAAGGGTAGGGGATAAAACGATCTAGGAGTTCGAATTATCGACAATTTTCGAGCTCGAGGTAAGTAGAAGTTCATTTGCAACTACAATGCATAAACGTGATTCATATGATTTATTTGTGATTAACTGACAATACGTGGATATTATGTGGATTGTGAGGTTTAATTGACATTCAGTGATTACTGCGGAAAGAGTTGGTGAGCTCGATATTTGATGTAAATTGGATAGGTTATATGTGAAACTTGTGAGTTAATTTGTGCTGCATTACATTGCATCATGCATATCATGCATTATCATGAAATGAGATTTGATCAAATGATGTGTTTGACCACTTATTATACACCGAGGACGGAAGGGCGACCTGGGAGTGGTAGTGACCAGGTAACTCCTGGCGGGCTACCCAGAGTAGGCCAACGTCTTATTATCACACGGAAGGGGCGACCTGGAAGTGGTAGTTGTTGGGAAATTTATAGTTTTGATAAAAGTTCCAAAAACACATGTAATAGGACCAGTCAGACCTGTTAGCTGACTGATGTTTATATTACCGCTTATAGAATACCAGTTGATAATTATTGTATAGAACAACTGATGTAATAGATAGGTCACATATTGAGGGGGAACCTCAATATGTAAAAGTCGAATCTGAAGACCCAAAGAACGGTGATATCCAAGCCGAGGCGAATCAAGAGAAGAACGAAGATCGGATCGATCGATCTAGTCGGATATCTCATTTGAAGTCATAAAGCTCAAACTCGGAATACTTGAAGATCGGATGACTTCGGAAGATCGGACGGTAAGACCTACATCGGTCGAGTCCGCTAGTTGAAGCTAAGTCAACCGGCACTGAAGACTCCATCAGTAGATCGATCGATTCGATTGATCGGTCATTTCACCAGTGAAAATGTTTCACCTAATCATACGTCGATGGTCATGTTGAAAAGAATAATATCAGAATGGAAAAAATTCACACTGATTTACAGAAAGCTGATATTCTAACCAAGCCACTAGCTGAGATCAGATTCAGAGAATTGTGCAATGAGCTAGGGCTTCTGGATCTTGGAGAAAAAACACCTAAAATGTTTGATGGATTGTTCTCCAGAACCAGCTGGTTAAGAGACTAACCAGGATGAAAGGAATCAGTTGAGTTTGGTATCTCAACTGATCAGAAGATCGGTCAAGGAACTGATATGAGAAATCGATCAGATTTACAAGTTATCAGATTAAAGGAACTGGTCAGATTTAAGGTTTATCAGATTAAAGGAAACGCTCAATTTAAAAGGATTATCTGATGACTTCTATGGAGATGAAGATCTGATATTCTCTTTAGATGATGATGAGATCTGCCTGATGGCCAAGGAGGACCAATCTGAGGTAACCTCCAAACCTGCTTTGTTCGCTTCTACACCGCTATCATTAGCTTTTTCTTTGGGGAGATTGACTGCAGACTCTACTACTCCGAGCAATTGCTTGAGGATCTCTCAATCAATGAACACTTATCTTTATAGTGGAAATTTGAAAATGACAAGTCGAGGACCATAAATAATCACTTGCTAAAGAGAATGATCTCAATAAAGCCTCACGAACTTAAATCTCTTCAAACCGCCGGGAAGGCAACCGAGGAATTTAAAATTCGAAAGTTAAAACTTACGATCGGGAGAAGCGGATCAAAGATCGGTGGCAATTAACAAACAACAAGCTGATGACTTCAAAATCCTGCAAGCAAAATTCGATGAGCTATTCTGAAAGCATGAAAGTCTAAAATCATCTGAGGATAATCTGCGTAAGAAAATAGAGGTTTTCACAAAATCATCTAAAACCGTTCAAGACATGAACACCTATTTTCGAACAACGATTAACAAGAAGGGACTTGGGTATGAGAACCCTTCCACATCCTCAAAAGCCCCGGCTGATTCATCTCAAAAAGGTGTAATCAGACGAGTTTCTGACAAAGATACACCAAAAGCCAAACATGTATCTAATAAGGGAAAAAGACCGGTTGAGCAGGTAAGGCAGGTGCCTAACCAGAAGGGGAACAGAAATGGACCCCAACTGGTAAAGCATCAGCCGAGGAATCAACAGAAGAACCCAGTTCTTCTGAAGAGACCTCAACCTGATCAACAGATCAGAATCGAAAAAGACAACTCAAAAAAGGGAAGTCTAAATCGAGACCCAATCAAGGTCGGTGCCTAATAAGCATGCTTCGTAAACCTGCAAAAACCACCTATGCGAAAAGATATGAATCTTTTGATGGTAGCGATCGTACCTACCCCTATAATCGTAAATCTAGGGTTCTTTGCACTGTAACCACTTTGGATGAAAAGAAGACAAACGAAAAAGATAAATCCCAAGTCTTCTATGTCACCCAAGGTTCACACTAATAATCATACTAATCGAGAAAGCATATAAAGAGGCGTATGATTATGTTGATAGGTATGGGGAGACAAATCGGGCCTTTCGATCTAAGCGATCTCAATAGAAGTGCTCTGTTTGTATGGATCCCCAAAACTAAACCTAACCCCTCGGGACCCAATCCAAAAGGGTACCTAAAGCCTGATTTGGCTGCAGGATCGCATGGGTCTGGCCAACAAAGGAGTTGGAACAGTTGCCCAAGAAATGCATGCCTGATTGTCAAGAGTTCCAAAAGTAGCAGTTGGCTCTGGCACAAAAGAATGAGCCATCTGGACTTTAAAACTCTTAATAAGATAGCAAGGATGTCTCTAGTGGAAGGACTTCAGAATGAAGTATTTTCAAAGGATCAGACATGTGCTGCATGTCAGAAGGGAAAAGCAGTCAAAGCTTCATTCAAGGGAATTCGGGACCAAAGATCCGGCCAATCTGCAATTTGCTTCATATGGATCTATTTGGACCAGTTACACCAGTCAGTCTCAACGGACGCAAATATACTCTGGTAATCGTGGATGACTATTCCAAGTTTACCTGGGTTATATTCTTACATAAGAAGAATGAGACGACAACGAAGATACCCGAAAGCTGCTAAAAAGATTACAAAATGAGAAGGTGTCGATTGTAGTAAAAATCGGATCGAGATAAATGTCTGAGAATTTACGAACTCTTTTATTCTTGATTTTTGCTCTAAGTTTAATTATCTGACATGAAACATCACGGTTTGCAAGGAGCGCCAGATCGCCTGATGCACCACAAAAATCAAGTGAAAAATCGGATGAGCAGGGCTTCTCAAAGGCGAGCTCGCTTTAGAACATTCCCGAGGAAGAAAAACGAGACGAACGATCTCTTTCTCCTCCAACTCGGTGATTCACCACTCGGACTCTTGGGCCGAGCATGTTTCTCCTTCTCTCCCTTGCCCATGAACACGAAACTACATCGGTTCGCGAAACGAGCTTACTGTTGTGGAACCAGCGCACTGCCTCCACAAAGCAAAACCTCTGCTTGGTCGAGCCAATCGGAAACTTCCACCTACTCCAAGCACCACGGAACCCTCCACATCTCATCAATAGGAATACGGGCCGGACAATTCACGAGTCTAGATCATCAAAGACCATCACACGGGGAAAATGGTCGAATAATGCAAATCGAACGAGAAATTGATGAGATGTATCGCAATCGGTCGCCCATCCCGCTATTAGAGAAGAAGTTATGGAGATCCTCACCGAGAGATCTCAGTTAAAAAGCTTCTCGATTTTATAATGATTATTGAACAGATGGGCGGTCTTTGATGAGTTTGGCAGATTTTGATTTCGATATGAAATCGCTAAAGTAGGATCACCCGAGGTGATAACATTGAATCTATCAAAGCTCGATCCACGCGAAGGGAGTTAATCGATCAAGGCGTAACCAGGAGACTCATCAAGAAGCTCCTCGACGCAGATGCTACAATGAAGGATGCAGAGCTGCCGATGATAGTGGAACCAGTGTGCCGCAGTTCATGACCAACCACCGGAGGCGCAAACAATCGAAAAGAGATCCGGTGGACGCAAAAACATTCCAACATCTCACATCACATTGATCAACTTCGGAGATCGGATCTTGTCTCAAAGATCTCCCGAAAAGAAGAAGTTGAGGAGTGATAGGCGATCGAGGCAGATTGGCCTCAAAGAAATAACGGATCAAAGGGAATTGGCTATTTCCCAGTTGAGGCAATCAAAGATCGAGTTCTCCCAAACTGTGACCCGTGGTGTCTGCGCGAACTTATAAAATCGTTGATGACAAGTTTGATTGGTGGATCAACAACAAGTTTCTTTTCGATGCTCCTTTGAAAAAGCTAGAATTGTGAAGAGAAACTTGACAAAGCCGATGATTTTTACACTCTCTCTGCCATGGAATCTGTCAAGACCGAAGGTGATCTCGAAGGTTCAACATCTTGCTCCAAGTTCGTGTTTATCTGTTGCGAGATCTCAACAGGCAATATTAGTCGATTTTGGATCCCTAACTTCCCTCAAACTCTTTTGATCAAACCAAAAGGGGGAAGGGCGGAGTGAGAAACCAGTGACATGATCGAGAACAACGAAGACCTAATTCGAGACGATTTGAAGCTATGGACAAAGACTAGACCATCCGGATCTCTTTGCTAACGAAGTCTCTCGAAAAAAGATGGAAAAGTCAAAGGCAAGAAAGGCAAATTATTGGGAGTCTTTGGGACATCACAACTGTACCGACCACTCGGACTAAAATAGTCACAAGAAGCACGGTAGCCAGATCTGAGCCGATAAGGAATCGGGCCGAGAAACATCAATGAGCAGATTCTTTCAAGAGGCCCGAAAAAGTGAAGAAGAAAGAAGGGCAGATAAATTGACAGAGGCGGAAAATCTGAAGAAAAGATTCAGATCGAGAGCGAAGAAAGGAAAAAATTTGAAAAATCTGTACGGAACCTCATTTGCCAAAGAAGAGTTGATGAGATCATTCCAAAAACTGCTGCACATGCTAAGAGGTTTGAGGAATGGAATAAGATCAGAAGTGAATGGCTTCTGGATGCTTTTGTTCTTGATCTTGTTCCACGAGAAGAATCTCCAGATGATGAATTCCTCAACTGGTTAGAAAATAAATATCCAGATTTTCTGAAGTATCTGGAAAATGAGGCCAAACTTATCAATGTAAAAATATCTCGCCAAGAGTATGATCTGTTGGATTACTCGAAAAAGGCAGATGACTCATTTGACAGACTGGCATTTCAGAGATTCTATTTTGACATCGTGAGCAAAACGCACATAATCGATCCTCGGCCGGACCAATGATGTCAAATGGAAACTATATCGGATTTTCAACGTACCTCAAGATCAAAAGAGAGATGCGGAAGGATCAAGCCTTCAAAGAGTGAAGAATCGGAAGACTTCTCGGGATCATTTTTGCTTTTAAATTCAAACTTTTACGATGTAACATGTAATCAACATATCTAATGAGAAAAGTTTATTTTTCGATCCTAAGACAAAATCTCATTGTCTTCGATTATGTGCTCTTTTATTGTTCTATATTTATCATTTGTGTTTGGTTTTCGGATGTTTTGGTTTTTTATCAAAAGGGGGAAATTGTTGGGAAATTTATAGTTTTGATAAAAGTTCAAAAACACATGTAATAGGATCGGTCGGACACATTAGGTGGTGATGTTTATATTACGCTTATAGAATACCGGTTGATAATTATCAGTATAGAACAACCGATGTAATAGATAGGTCACATATTGAGGGGAACCTCAATATGTAAAAAGTCGATCCAAGACCCAAAGAACGGTGATATCAAGCGAGGCGGAATCAAGAGAAGAACAGAAGATCGATCGATCGATCTTGTCGATATCTCATTTGAATTCATAAAGCTCAAACTCGAATACTTGAAGATCGGATGACTTCGGAAGATCGGACGGAAGACCTACATCGGTAAGTCTCGCTAGTTGAAGCTAAGTCAACCGCACGGAAGACTCCATCGGGTGGTGATCGATTCACCGATCGGTCACCACCACCGAAAAACCGATGTTTCACCTAATCATACATCGATGATCGAACAAGAAGAATGTCAACCTTAGTTGGAAGAACAACACCTAAAAAAGTCGTCTGCGTTAACTAATAAGAACAAGACACGTATGATCGGAGCCGACAATTACGGATTTGATCTTTGCTCTCTCTAATGGCTATAAAATACAAGTTCACGCTTTTCGGCCATGCCGTTCTCAAGACTACGTCCACATCAATCCGCAAACCTACCAAATATAGCACGAAATTCAAATTGCTCTCCAACGGCTCTTTGATTTCAAGGTCTATAAATATGGGATCACACTTGAGTGAAGACACTAAACATTTGAACAATCAAGAAGCTCAAGCAATTATCGATTTCGCATACGAAGAACACGATCAAGAAGATTATTTTATTAAGTGTTCATCCCATAAGTTCTTAGCATATAAATATTTTCATCTGGCGATAGGCTACCTTAAACACTAGAAAAGATTTCATAGTTGGAACCAAAACAATCTTATCCAAACCCAAAGTTAGGTTAAGTTGTTTAGCAAGATTCGAGATTAGGGTTCTAGTTACGATTTCGGGATCGGTTGAGTGAGAACTCCTTAAATATCTGTCGATTGTCTTGTGTTGGACTAACACTTAAAACTAAGTCCGGTTGGTTAAGTTGGTGCCCCTTGTGATAGGGAAGAGTGGACGTGGGGATTGGTTTGTCGAACCACTATAAATCTTGTGTGCCTTCTTTGCTTTGATTAACTGTCTACACAATCGCACAACCTTTAAAAGCGCATACATATTCTAAGTTGAGATCGGTAAGACCAAGCTTACGATCGATCAAGCTTTCAACACTTGATCAATTTGGTTAAAAGACTAACTTTGGAATCGATTTATAAAAACTGGTTTTTCACACGGGTAAAACTTAGCTTCCGCACACATCGGTTAAAACCGATAGTTACCGAACCGATCGCTTTTACGGCGATTAGTAAGTTGGTTATCACCAAACCGATTCACTCAAGACTCGATCGATCAAACTGCCCGCCATCACACCTGATCTGCACAAAAAGTTTTCAGAAGTCTATTCACCCCTCCCCTCTAGACTTCTGCCCTCACAAAACCCGTTCGGGACCTACAGTAGTGACCAGGTAACTCCTGACGGGCTACCCAGAGTAGGCCACCGTTTTATGATCACACGGAAGGGGCGACCTGGGAGTGGTAGTGACCAGGTAACTCCTGGCGGGCTACCCAGAGTAAGCCACCGTTTTATACATGTTATGAGCTCATGCCGGTGTATAGCAGTGAGTCAGGGGCCCTATGAGTGTTTCATGAATAAATTGGTGGTTTCAAAAGAGAGTGCATGAGGAGGATTTTCAAAGGTTCACAGCATCATGCATAATTTTTGCTTACTGAGATTTATATGTCTCACCTAGTTTATGCATTGTAGGTAATTATGATGGGATGTGATGTGCTGGCCTTGCTGGACGAGTTGGTTTCTACAGATTTTGAGTGGCCGTGTACATAGATGACGACCTGCTAGGTATGTCGTGGCTCATTTTGCTTCGGTTGTTATATTTTGTCGCTTTTGGGATATGTGATATGTTATATTATGTTATAAAGGCCGGTATGTAATTAGTGTGTGCTTGAAGTTGTTTGTGAATTATATGTGAATTGGTTTGGAGTTTGGGTGTGAATTACTAATATGTTGACCTGGGATTTGATTTTTGGATCACTGGTTTTTTGCTATCTTATATGAATGCAAGCAGGTTATTTTGGGTGTGAAATGATGTTGATGTTATGTTGCTCGAAAAAAAAAAATTATAGCAGGTTTACAGGTTTAATTATATTTATATTTATATTAGTTGGGGTTAAATAAGGGTGGTCGTGTCAATCACTCTCCCACATTTTCTATTATTGAAAGAAAAATCGATTTCGTTACAGCCAGCTGTGTGTTGTACTCCATCAGTCCCAATCTTAACTGCAATTTTTTCATTTTGGGCGTCCCAATTTTAACTGCATATTTTCTTAAATGGAAATCACATAAAATACTACTCCCTCCGTCCCAATCTTAACAACAATCTTTTTGTTTTGGGCATCTCAATGTTAACTGCACATTTCCTTAAATGGAAATACTCACTTTACCACTTTATCATTTTATCACATAAAATAGTAAAATACTAATAAACAACTTTTTCTACCCCTAACATTTAATCACTTTATCACATAAAATACTACTCCCTCCTTCCCAATCTTAACAGGTGGGTTATTGTGTGCTCGGGTTTTAAGAAAAAAATAATAAAGTGTTGGGAGTAGAAATGTGATAAAGTGATGAATAGTTTGGGGTAGAAAGAGTTATTTATTAGTATTTTATGTGATAAAGTGATAAAGTGAGTATTTCCATTTAAGGAAGTTTGCAGTTAAGATTGGGACGCCCAAAATGGAAAGAATGCAGTTAAGATTGAGACGGAGAGAGTAATAAATAAATTTTCTTAAACTTCGAGCACACAATAACCCACCGGTTAAGATTGGGACGGAATGAGTAATAAACAACTCTTTTACCCCTCAACACTTTATCATTTTATCACATAAAATACTAATAAATAATCATTTCTACCCCCTAACACTTTATCACTTTATCACATAAAGTACTAATAAACAACTATTTCTTAAACTTCGCGCACACAGTAACCCACCGATTAAGATTGGGACGGAGGGAGTAGTTTTTACCATGACTAATAACAAAAGACTTAAATATTTTAATTTGTGATAAAGGTAACTATAGTCGATTAAAAAGAATATTATACATAAGAAAGCCTTTCAAAATTTGTAATTTATATTTGTTTATATAGTTCATATTTTGCTTTATATGTGCAGAATATAATTTAATACTTAATAATAAAATAATATGATTCAAAATATAGATTCATATATTTATAAAGCCGTGTGAAAATACTAGTTCTGAATTTAAAACAAGAAGATGTATCGATTGTGAAAACTACAAATGAAAAAAGAAACCGAAATTGGGGAGAGAAATGTGTCGATTGAGAAAACTGAGGGTTATCTCAACATGCTCTGCCGTTCTCAACTGCTATCGCTGTCTCTGTTTCCATCATTATACTCTCTGGTTCTGTGGTTCGCCCTACTCCATTGCAGCCGCCATCTGTGTCTCTATCTCAGATTTTGCGTTTATTGTAACTATATTTCTTCATCAATTTTCTAATGTAATCGATCTGTAATTTATTTTGTTCTCGATTTAACAGATATATACCTTAATATTTTTGCTTTCAGATTTTATATATGCCCCTACGCAAAAATTGGAATCCGTTTTCCGTCACAGCCACATGTAATCTAACAATATTCTCTGTGTTCATGAGTCTTTGAAATATCATTTTCATTATTCCACATATTATGAAACGGTAATTCTTGCTAGCAAGAATCTGCCAGAATAGGACATTTCAGTAATTACAATTTTAAATTGTATCTTAAAATACAAATATGCCCTTACCCATATTTTGGTGAAAATTTTCAAATTTTAATTTTGAAATTTAAAATCTATTTTTCACCTTTTATGTCGTGATTTCCAAGATAGGTTATTATTAATTAGTTTAAGCCCTCAATCGTGCGCCATTCATAAGTTCATCCACTTCATCTTCTTCCTTTTTCATCTGAAACTTCCATTAAAAAAAAATATACACACACACACAAATAAGTATGCAAGGTCCACAACAAAGGCACAACAAATTTTATGTTGTATTCAAAGGCGTTCGTGTTGGAGTCTACTCCAGTTGGGAAGAATGTGCGCCCAACGTTCATAGTTTCAAGGATAGCTTATATCGGTCATTTAAAACATAAGATGAAGCTATATATGCTTATGAGAGGTATTTTGAGATGAGGCGAACCGAAAAAGAGGCTCACGAAACCAGCAATGAGAATGTCGATTCAAGTTTCTCAAAGGTTGAAACCAAAGAAAATCCAGCTGCAAAATTTTTATCCTCCCACAACTGCTGCAATTGGTGTTTATTTGTAGGGATCTTCATATTTTTTGTGGGTTTCGTGATTGGTTTTGTTTTTAGCATTGTACTTAACAATTTCATTAATGAATGTGTTTTAATTATAAATGAAATACTGTTGTTCTATGGAGGAAATTTTAGGTTGGATATTAATGATGTTCTTAATTCGATTCAATATAATGTTCTTAATTCGATTCAATACTTTATCTTATATGTATATTTGAAGTTTTTAATACTAAGGATTTTCTTTCGGAAAAAAAATACTAAGGATTTTTGTTATAATATTTTTATACATGTTCCTTTGCATTAAGTTTACCTAAAGATTTGTTAAAATTTGATCAACCAAAATATGGGGAAAAGGATATCCTACGCATCAAAATAGGAACTAAATTAAACAAGTTTATCTAAAGATTTGCTAAAACTTGATCAACCAAAATATAAGGGAAAAAGATATCCTACGCATGAAAATAGGAACTAGATTAAAAGATGGAGATATTGTTTACAAGTAACACTCACATGATTGAGAGGAACCTTGACTTGGTTAATTTTGTATTGCAGTGTTTTTTAACTAAACATAAGTTATTTATAAGAAAATTTTAGATTTAAATACCTGTGTAAATTGTTTATATTGATTATATTTTATTTTTGACAATTACTCTCAATAAAGTTGATAAAATTGCAACAACTTAATTCGTATAAAAAGATAATAAAACTGCAACAGTTCCCTTCATAAAAAAAATAATCAAATTCTCATTAATACATTGGAGGCATAGGAACAAAAGAGACAATGGGAGTTAAACAACGTCAACAAAGAAAAGATACGAAAGCAAAATAACACAACACATTCTTGTTAATTAGCTTGAGTAGCAGCAGTATTAGTAGCTTCATCTTCAGCAGCATTAACACCTGTCGTACCAATACTAGCGCTGGTGGTCGAGTCGGAAAGGACGACAACGGGAATGCTCATTTTCTTGTTTGCTTCAAGATACAAGTCATATGCCTTCAACAATGGTTCTTCTTGAAGAATCACCTGAGAGATGAAATCTTTGCCACAGTGGGGATTCAAGCGCTTGAACAGCTCCATCACATCATTCTTGAGAGCCAAGTGTTGTGTTTTAGCATAGTCGTACACGGCCTCCAAGCTTTTCGGTGATGGAGGCACCACCCATTCCTTTTGGCTCTGCTTAGTAGGAGTATAAGCCATTGAAAGATTATTTACAGGGGAGAATTAAGAGATGGTAAAAAACAAGTGAGAATACTTGATTTTTATAGATCAATCCAAGTTTGGCCTCATCTTATCACTTATCAAAATTTTCAACTCCTCTTATCAGACTATTGGACTGCTCTTATCAGACCGTTTTATCGCAGTAGTAGTAGAATTTCTATTGAAAATTAATTTAGGAGTTAATTTTACTGGCCGTAAATGTGACTTGTTATCAATTCAAAATTTGATGAGAAAAATGTATGAAGTCAGCAATTTTTTTATTTATTTATCCACTAATTGTTATTATTTTATATAATTTTACTACTCATATATAATTTTGTTAAAAAATAATTATACAAACCACTTATCATTTTAATATAAAATTATTAAGAGTAAAAGAAAATCTTCTATTTTGAGTTCCATAATGGAACTGGTGGTGGATCGATTAGGGTTGTTTACACGAAAGTGAACCGATATTTTTGACGGAGCGTGAAGACCCTGAAATTTGAATTTTCTCTCCATGTATCAATTTAATATAAGATTATTAAGAGTAAATTGATGATATTTGTAAAATAAAACATTCTATTTTCATTGGCCGTGTGGAACCCGTGGTGGATCGATTAAGGTTGTTTACACGAAAGTGAACCATTACTCTTGAGGGAGAGTGGAGACCCTGAAATTTGAATTTTCTCTCCGCGTATCACTTTAATATAAGATTATTAAGACTAAATTGATGATATTTGTAAAAGAAAACATTCTATTTTGATTGGCCGTGTGGACCCCGTGGTGGATCGATTAAGGTTGTTTACACTAAAGTGAACCATTACTCTTGACGGAGCGTGAAGACCCTGAAATTTGAATTTTCTCTCCACATATCACTTTAATATAAGATTATTAAGAGTAAATTGATGATATTTGTAAAATAAAACATTCTATTTTGATTGGCCGTGTGGAACCCGTGGTGGATCGATTAAGGTTGTTTACACGAAAGTGAACCATTACTCTTGACGGAGCGTGAAGACCCTGAAATTTGAATTTTCTCTCCGCGTATCACTTTAATATAAGATTATTAAGAATAAATTGATGATATTTGTAAAAAAAAAAATTCTATTTTAATTGGCCGTGTGGAACCCGTGGTGGATCGATTAAGGTTGTTTACACGAAAGTGAACCATTACTCTTGAGGGAGCGTGAAGACCCTGAAATTTGAATTTTCTCTCTGCATATCACTTTAATATAAGATTATTAAGAGTAAATTGATGATATTTGTAAAAGAAAACATTCTATTTTGATTGGTCGTGTGGAACCCGTGGTGGATCGATTAAGGTTGTTTACACGAAAGTGAACCATTACTCTTGAGGAAGCGTGAAGACCCTGAAATTTAAAATTTCTCTCCACGTATCACTTTAATATAAGATTATTAAGATTAAATTGATGATATTTGTAAAAGAAAATATTCTATTTTGATTGGCCGTGTGGAACCCGTGGTGGATCGATTGGGGTTGTTTACACGAAAGTTGAACCATTACTCTTGACGGAGTGTGATGACCCTGAAATTTGAATTTTCTCTCCGTTTATCACTTTAATATAAGATTATTAAGAATAAATTTATGATATTTTTAAAAGAAAACATTCTATTTTAATTGGCCGTGTGGAACCCGTGGTGGATCGATTAAGGTTGTTTACACAAAAGTGAACCATTACTCTTGAGGGAGAGTGAAGACCCTGAAATTTGAATTTTCTCTCCGCATATCACTTTAATATAAGATTATTAATAGTAAATTGATGATATTTGTAAAATAAAACATTCTATTTTGATTGGCCGTGTGGAACCCATGGTGGATCGATTAAGTTTACACGAAAGTGAACCATTACTCTTGAGGAAGTGTGAAGACCCTAAAATTTGAATTTTCTCTCCACGTATCACTTTAATATAAGATTATTAAGATTAAATTGATGATATTTGTAAAAGAAAATATTCTATTTTGATTGGCCGTGTGGAACCCGTGGTGGATCGATTGGGGTTGTTTACACGAAAGTGAACCATTACTCTTGACGGAGCGTGATGACCCTGAAATTTGAATTTTCTCTCCAAGTTTTGCTTTAATATAAGATTATTAAGAGTAAATTAATGATATTTGTAAATGAAAATATTTGGTTTTGATTGGGGGTGTGGAACCGGTGGTGGATCGATTAGGGTTTGTTTACACAAAAGTGAACCGATACTCTAGACGGAACGTGAAGATCGTGAAATTTGAATTTTCTCTCCACGTATCACTTTAAATTGATGATATTTGTAATAAAAAAATATTCTATTTTGATTGGTGGTGTGGAACCGGTGGTGTATCGATTAGAATTGTTTACACGAAAGTGAATCGATACTCTTGATGGAACTTGAAGACCCTGAAATTTGAATTTTCTCTCCATGTATCATTTTTATATAAGATTATTAAGAGTAAAATGATGACATTTGTAAAAGAAAATATTTTATTTTGATTGGGAGTGTGGAATCGATGGTGAATCGATTAGGATTGTTTACACAAAAGTAAACTGATACTCTAGACGAATCGTTATTTTTTTTAAAATCACGTACCACTTAAATATAAGATTATTGAGTGTGAATTCTTATGTGGGTTATGATTTTAAAATTAATTTTATTTTATCTTTCTTATTTGTAAAAGCCTTGTGCAAATATTTGTAATTTTCTTTTTGTCATTCTCACTCTTTCATTTTTTTCTTCTTTTTTTTTTCATTTTTTATTACCAGCAGAACAAGAAAAAAAAAAAATCGAATGAGATTTTTTAGTAAAATAATAATATTTTTAAATTTGATAACTTTTTTTAAGAATACAAATATAAACAATGAAGTACAATTCAATTAAATCAACAATATTTATCATAGAAATTTTTCCATACAAGATCAATGAAATTTGAAGTGAAACAATAATTATAGATGAGAATCTGTGGATTGGATAAATAAAATCGTAGCGAGCAGTTTTTATGGCTAGTGCACTGATCATGCATCAATTCCAACAAGAAATTAATTTCTTTTTAAACATCCGAGAGTAATTATTATCACTCTGTAAACTGTGCCGCATGCAAAGCCTTAATCATATCCTTTTTTTTTAAAAATAGTTTATTTTACAAGGCTAAAAAAATTTTTAACTTAGCAAGTCTTACAAAGCTTAATTAAATATTAATCAAATCTCTTATTTGCACATAATCGAGATATTTTAAATTAAATTTAATCTTAATCCCCAAACATTTTAAAATTTATTTTTCGATTCTTTCATTAATTTAAAACTATATTTTCCTCTTTCCCTTCCGCTTCCATCTCCATCTTCGTTTCTTCCCCTTCCTCTTCCCCTTCCCCTTCCGCTTTCGTCTCTATTTCCATTTCCGTTTCCACTTTCCCTTCCTCTTCCCCTTCTCAGAGCAGCTTCATAAGCCAACATTCTACGATTACGTCTAGCCCTTCCTCGAGAAGGAGTAATATCTGAATCGTATAACGGGTTACCTCCAATGTCAAGATTTTCTATTATTTGTGCCGCAAAATTTTCATTTTCATCCATTGTAGGCTCCCAATTCATTAGTGTCTCCTTCAATTCAATCAGTCGTTCCTTAAGGAAATCCATCTTCTCTACGCTACCCGTAGCTGCATCAGCACATTCTTGAAAATATTTCTCAACTTGCTGGAATTTCTTGTATTCATCTGTCATGTGTGGGTATCCTCCTTTAAAAAAAACGAAGAATGTCTTCTGGTCACATCTTTCCTCCATCTATTTAATATGTATCTCTCGTTAATAAACTGCATATCCTTTAGAGTCATCACCTTAAATATATGACAACAAATTATTCCTTTGAACTCAAATCTCTTGCACTGACAGTTAAGATGTTCTCCATCGGACAAGATCTCGACTTTGTAAGTAAATTCCTTCACAAAGAAATTATTTCAAGACTTCTTTCCATCACATAAAATTTCTCAATACCAACCTCAACGATATCATCTTCGAGATTTGGAACAACATTGCAATATATCATTCGACCAATTTCTTCTTGAACTTTTCCAAAGATGTCGTTGGTGTAGGCCTTTTGAAACTGCTTCTCCCTGGAAAATCTGATTTGCATTTTTATTCCTTGTTCTTTGAATCAAAGTCAACCATAAATTCCTTCTGAATCTTATTGTCAATTGCCACTTCATATTGTTCCATGAATTCCTTCAAAGTGCATCTCGAGTGAATGTAATCATCAAAATAAGCGTGCATCCCTTCACTTCTTTGGGTCAAAATCATACCAGCCCAAAATATGTGGTTCAGGTACACCGAAACCCATTTTTCCCTCTCAGCATATAAATTTTGAAGCCAATCCATGCTTTCCACCCCGTATTTGACTAAGAATTCTGCCCAATTTCTCTCAAAATTTTGGATCGTAATGTTATCATATACAACTCCTTTAAATTCAACAAACACACTATCATACCCCTCAAGACCCTTAAATTTCACAGGCAACTTCGACAATATATGCCACAAACAATATTGATGTATAGCGTCTGGAAACACCTCCCTTAATGCAATTTTAATGCTTTCGCATTGATCCGTCAATATTGCTCTGGGTTGCACCCCACTCATTGCTTGAAGCCAGTTTTCAAAAAGCCACCTAAATGAAGCTGAGTCTTCACGTGTCACTAAAGCACAACCTAACAATATAGATTGACCGTGATGATTAATTCCAACAAAAGCTCCAAATGGCATTTCATATTTATTGACTAGATATGTGGTATCAAAACTCACAACATCATTGAAGTCTTCATACGCAGCTCGGCTTCTCGGATGAATCCATAACACGTTTCTTAACCTCCCCTCATCATCAATATCTATCAGATAAAAAAAATTTCCATCTCGATGCTGCAATCTCGCAAAAAGCTTTCGAATGGCTTCTGCATCTCCATCACCTAACCTCAACCTTCTCCTGATCTCAATATAATTCCTACAATCTTTTGGAGTACATCCAATTTTTTCAGGACCACCAGCAAGGACTTCACACAATCGGATATTCTTACTTGGCCTGATACCTGCAATGTCATTAGCCTCCAATTGTCTCTTCATGCGTACACTAATTTTCCTATGAGCAGGCATTAAGATTGACATATTGGGAACAAGATCATGATTGTTCTCTATAACTATTTTCAAAATAATCCATGATTCATCTTCTTGCTTTATGGCATTGATATGGGCAGGGCATCCTACTCATTTTGAAATCTTTTGTGACGATGGTACTCGTGATTTATGACATGCCATATACGCATATTTTCCTTTGGATAATGCTCTCTTCAAAACACTGAATCCAGTTTTTCTTGCATATTCTTGATAATCTTGGAATATACTCTCATAGCTATCATATATCTTTCCTGTACGTGGCCCATCAATCTGCTCAACTTCTTCTTCCGGATTTTCATCAACATTAGTAGGTTCCTGGATATGTTATAGTTACATGAGTTATTTAAAAAAAAAATTAAAAGACAAAATCAAAATTGCTACTGGTGCTTTAATGTAAACATATTGTTCACATCCAGCCATTGTTTATTAAATTTTCTTCGATGTTCCACCTATATATATGTATATATTACACTATATTGGTAGAATTGGAGATAAGTCAAAACGTACATATATATATATATTACCATACACAAATTCTATGATTTGGGATTTGAGGGCACCAACTGACACTTGAGAATTGAGATTGCGGGGTCGGCCCACTAACATAAATTAAATGATTAAAGAATAAAAATAGGAAATTAAGCAAGAATGCTTATGTATCAGTAGAAGTTAAAAAATTATCTTGTTCCATAAAAAATAGGTTTCATCCTCTTTTTGTTATTCATCTCAAGAATCAACTACAAACCAGATGATGATTTTAACTTATTAATTTTGCTCCCCTCAGATTAGTTCCTCCTTTTATACTGTAAAAAATATGGGTGTTGCAAGAGATGATCATATCTATATATATACACTAAAATTGTAGGTTTTCCAGGACATAGAGAGGGACCACATTTACATATTCACACCACATCTACATATTCACACATCAAGCCACATATTCACGCTACATCACGCATCAACAAATATCTGAGATTTTACTTTATATTATAAGTAAATTAACTTGCTCAACTTCCGGATTTGCATCAAACACAACTTCTTCTTCTTCTGGATTTACATCTATAAAAGCAGTTCCATGAATATCTGCATTTTCAACATCAAGCGCAACTTCTTCTTCTTCTTCTTCTTCTTCTTCTTCTTCTTCTTCTTCTTCTTCTTCTTCTTCTTCTTCTTCTTCTTCTTCTTCTTCTTCTTTCTTCTTCTGTTGGGGAATGATTCGCACAGATCTATTCGGGGTGAATATTTAAATACAAATTTAATTCATTAATTATTACTAGCATGAATTAATCCTATATTAATTCAAATAATAATTGCAACAACATATCATGCATATAAAAAGCCACGTAAAACCTACGCACATGAATCTACGGGTTTACGTGAACGTACCTCTCGGGATGGCAAGTGGCTTGATCCGGACGGACTAACCAAAAGGACTTCCCAAGTATTCCTTAGCCCTTGCTTTCGACAATCGGTGGAAGGATACTCGCGAACAATTAACAAAAGGAAAAAAAATAAACTTTGTTGCACCAATGTGGATTTGCTAATATTTCCAAAGACATGGAATTGTACTTGGGAATGAACTAATCATCCCTATTTATAGGAGAGGGTGAACGAAATTTTTAGTGAATTTTCAATGTGGGATAAGACTTTTCTTGGTCACCAAGAAATCTTGAATATATCCCATATATCCTCTTTCCCATAATTAAAATATTCCACAAAAAATTTTCTCCTCATATATGGACATAATTTTGAAAATTACTTAAGCAAGAATCCAAGATTTGGATCTTCTTGAATTTATGAGATATTCTTGTATTTCAAGAAATACATATCTTCCATAATATCTTTTCAAGAAAATCAAGAAAATCTTTCTTGCCCATAATATTCAAAATTTCGAAAATCTCACCATGAATAACCAAGTGGGAGATTTCTTGAATTTAATGAGATAATCTTGTATTCCAAGAATACATATCTTCATTCCATAACAAAATTCAAAGAAAATCTTTCTCCTCTTTTTATTCATAATTTTCAAAATAATGAGGAAATATAAGCAACAATATTTATTTTATTTTAATCACCTTTTCAGGTTATTGGACTATATATTTGGGCTACTCGAGGGGCCTTTAGGAGAATTAAGATTGGACCTTCTAATGGATCTTGAATATCTAATATTGAGCCACAATATAATTCAAGCCCATAAATATTAATTAATCCCACTACATAATTAATATTGCACTATCCATCTTAACCCATATTACGGTCAATATGGCTCCGGTCATTATTTCCGTGTTTAAGATTATCTAGCCCATTAATTAATTCAAGCCAATGAAATAGCTTTCCATTAATTAATATCTTTTTGTCCTTGGTCAAGGAGCGGTTCAACATTATTATCCATACCGGAAACAAATTCCACTTGCAAGATTTAGTATGATAAAAGCTTATGAAGAGGGGCAAATCAACAAGCGTAACGATTCTTCAGTATTAAATCTTAGCAATCACATGTGACCAATAATATTGCCCAAGATAAACGTATTGAATCTCTCTCCGATTTTTACCCATGATAAGTCAAAGCAATAGTTACCGATCACACACGATCTATTTAAGGACGAAGGTTAAGAAACAACGAACAACCGAGGTCTAATTCTTCCTTGAGATTTCAAGAATTTATCCTCCTGTAGGGTCCTATTCAAAAGCATTAGTCATGCACTAGTGTAATCTCTTGGTCAAGACAAACCAAAGCCTTACACCTCAACCTTTTCGTGATGGTTGTTCATTTCCATCTAGGTCGTGAATGGTACTTTTTAGTTACAAGGGATTTGTTAATTTAATCTTACGTGATCGGGTATCACTAAATTAACTCTGATGTAACACTTCACGAAATATTGAACAGATTATGCAATAAATATATATAACATTCAATCATATTTAAAGCATCAGTGATAAACAATTTATTTCAGTAAATAAGTCTGGAAATTCAGTTTCGATTATACAAAGTAAAAAGCATACTTTTCAGTATAATCCCCAACATCTTCTTCTTCTTCTTCTTCTTCTTCTTCTTCTTCTTCTTCTTCTTCTTCTTCTTCTTCTTCTTCTTCTTCTTCTTCTTCTTCTCCTTCTTCTCCTTCTTCTCTTCTCCCTCTTCTCCCTCTTCTCCTTCTCCTCCTCCTCCTCCTCCTCCTCCTCCTCCTCCTCCTCCTCCTCCTTCTTCTTCTTCTTCTTCTTCTTCTTCTTCTTCTTCTTCTTCTTCTTCTTCTTCTGGATTTACATCAAAAGCAGGTTCATTTATATCTTCACTTTCAACATCAAGCTCAACTTCTTCTGGATTTACATCAAAAAAAGCAGGTTCGTGAATATCTTCATTTTCTTCTGGATTTACATCAACAAAAGAAGGTCCATGAATATTTTCAATTTCATCATCATTGTACTCTGCCTGAGGATCTTCATATTGGTCGCCCTCTGAATCGCTACCACCAGATATACCATGAATAACAGTAGTTGTGTCCATGTTGAACAAGAACAAGAAGAGGTTTTTCTAATGAAAATATGAGAGAAATGGCAAAAGGTTTCAGAAAAAAATTTGAACAAGAACAAGAATTTTTTTGATGAGAGAAGTAGTCGTTACATTGATTAACCACAAGGGATGTGAAAGGGTTTTTGGGGAAGTGGGAATAACCAGAGAGGAAAAATGGGTGCTTTTTCTTAATCCTAATGGAGCCAAGAATAATTAGGGATAAAAGAGTCATTTAATAATAACAATAATAATTCTAATTAATTTTAATTAATTCTGCCTAAGCAGATTCTGCCCAAATAGCACTGCCATTTATGAAATACGTTTCAATTTTCTAATAGTAACATAAAACTGCAGTTTCTTCCGCTTCTCCAGCGCTGGATGCCTCGAGGTTGCTATGCCTGATTTGAGCAACTTTAATATATACATTCTGTGTTCATAATATTTATTATTTTGTGGTATTTTTTGTCTTTTGAGGTGATGCATATTTTTTGTGATGTCAAAGTTGATTTTTTTTGAGTTGGCTATATGATGCCTAAGAAATGCAATTATGATGAATTAATTTTTCAGCTTCATCTAGCTACTATGATAAAGCAATTGATATCTAAGAAATGCAATTATGATGAATTGAGTTGGATATATGATGCCTAAGAATTGCAATTGAGCTCAGACTTATTTAAATTGGTTGTTACTGATTTGGATGCATCCTTTGTATTTTGCAGCTTGCTATACTAGCTGGATATGCAAATGATAAGATGGTGTAAATTATTTGTTGTTATCGATATAAGTGTTGATAACTCTTTCATTACTGCAAGATACGACTTGATCATTGCAAATATCTCTTTAAGCATTTGCTCGATAGCATGTAATGTGACGATACTTGAATCCTAGACATACTTTTTGGTGTTAATTTGCTTAATTTAATTTGTTCTATGCTTTTATTATTTTAATTTTTCTGTTCTTGGTTCTTTATTCATTCACACCTTTCTTTTGTTTTGTTTTCTAGCGTCTGCGCAAATACTTATGTGCATCAAATATTGGACGAAGGATTGGGAGGGGGGAAGTCTTGGTTCTTTGTAAGAAGCTTTTCACTCTTTTTTTATGGAAATTGGGTGAATATATGCCAAACTTTGCTACTAATTATATCATTTCTCACATGAGATTTTAGGCAGAGGACATAATACTACCTCCGAATTATGTTAGTTGCTTATTAATATTCAAATAATATTTTGCGCATGAAGTCGGAGTAGTTCCCGTGAAAGCAAACTTTCAACTGCAAGATTTATTGGAATTAGAATGTACCTCTTGAGAGACTTAATGATCATGAAAACCCTCTATTGCAGCATATGAAGCAAGACATCCTCCTTTTACAATATAAGATTCAAGTTTTACAAGCAAGTCATTAGATGGATATTTTGATTATTCGGCTTTTCTCCGAGATATTGAAAGCAAAGGTGCATAATTTTTTTTCTTAGGCAATCGATTTTTAGATATGATTTTATCAAAACATCCAAGGTAATTGTTGTCACTTTTCAGCCTTCCCATAATTATGTGGAGTTGAATGAGTTAGAAAAATAAAATCTTCTTATTGTGGTTAAAATCTCAAATTAATGGTGAGTCAAGAGTCTTCTTATTTGTCCGTGAATTGTATTTTACTCATTTTTTATTGTATTTTCCATCGTCAATTCTTCTAATATAGCTTAATTAGGAGGATTCAAAGAGCTTTTTTTTTTCTTCAGTTCTGTTGGGAGATGAATTTAATAAAGAAGTTTTGATTAGATCCCAAAAACCCTGAGTATGACATGTTCATGATAATCTTGATAGATCGAGTCGGGGTTTCAAAGATAGATTGTTCAGAAGTTATCTCGCACTATGTATAGTCGCCAGATATAGATCAAAGTTAGATTTTGAAGACATCAAGACTCAAGAAGTAATCAAGACATCAAGACTCAAGAAGTAAATCAAGACACCGAAAACTCAAGAAGTAATCAAGACATCAAAACTCGATGAATTAATCAAGACATCAAGACTCAAGAAGTCATCAAGACATCAAACTCAAGATGTCATTCTTTCAAGACACTAAAGACTCAAGACATCAAGACTCAAGACATCAAGACTCGAGAAGATATGAAGACCCAAAGAGTTATGAAGACTCGAAGAAGATACTGAATACTCAGTATAACCTGAATGTTCAGAGGCACTGAATAATATCTATCTGAAGACTACAAAAATTGAGAAAAACGCAAATATTCAGAAAAGTAGATATTGCCCAAAACATTCATATGCAGACAAAATGAACTAAGTCTAAGTGTTGTTTAAGGTTGTCTCATTCAGAGAGATTGACCAAAAAGAGTCATTTTGTTTGTCTACATTCACTGAAGACAAGAACCAATCAGAGGAAGACAACATTGTACTTTACTGACACTGAAAGCGACAGGACCCTGAATCATGTCAGTAGTACTAAGTTCCAGACTGCAAAAATTGGTGATTGGCTACATGACTGCATATTTCCTAAAACATGCAAGGGAGTATTCAAACCTTAAATATAGTCGTTCATCAAACACCAGAAGAGGAAACCCTTGATACTATCTCCTCCAACGGATAGTTTTTCAAGAGTAACCTTGATGAAGTTGCCTATAAATACCAGTGACCCTTTACATTGAGAGGTTACATGAAATTTCAAAGCAACTCAAGAGCTCATTCGTATTATTGCAAATTGAAGCACTCCCAAGTGTTTCACATTGGAGAGAGCTCACTATTCTAAGCCTAGAGTGATAGATATATCCAAAGCTTAGAAGAGATATCCTAGCCTTTGCATTAGTTCTTATTGTAAAGGATATCTCACCCTAGTTGGAAACTAACCCAAAACCCAAACCCTTTGATAAGGTAGTTTGTGTGTGTTTTGTTGGTGAGTTAGAGTTGTAAAGAATTAGTAAGCTACAGTGAGTTAGCCAGAAAACTCTAGAGAAGAAGTTAGTAAGCTACTTGTGGTAGTCTGAACACTTGTGTGTGTTTGAGTTAGTAAGCTGCAGTGAGTCAGCCAGAAAACTCAAGGTAGAAAAGTGAGTAAGCTACAGTGAGTTAGCCAGAAAGCTTTAGGAAGTGGTTAAGGAATTTCTCTGAAGATCAGAGAGAGTGGACGTAGGATCTTGAGTCTCTGAACCACTATAATTGTTGTGTTGTTTTGCTTTATGTACTGCATTATTATCTGTTGCATATTTTTCACTGAAAGCATAGTTCACTGATATTCAGTTGGAACCAATCCACTGAACTTGCATCAAATTGATCACAGCCTTAATCACTGTTTTATTGAAGGGAAGATTTTCAGCAAAAGCTAAAAGCAGTATAAACTTAGGGCCAACCATTACGCAAGACACTTGAGTAGCTAGAACAGATAGTTACCAAAGCGAACTAACTCTCTATCGAGGGTTCAAGAAGATAATTATCGATCCAAGCGCCTCGGGATCTCCCGATAAACTCGAGGCTCGGTTGGGCTAATCTGAAGCTTCCGAAAAGCAAAAATTTCGGGATCATTGTCTCAGTAGACTTTGACTCAGGGCAATCCGTGCTTCTCAGGGCAAAATCATCAGGATAACCTGACCCATCTGACCTCAGTGAAAGAAATGTTTTAAAAATCAGTGAACACATGTATTCCCCCCCCCATACACATGTGAGACTCGTTAGCACCGGGACCAACAAGTGGTATCAGAGCAGTGGTTCATTTTGACCACTTGCTTTGGTAGCCATAGTCTATTTTGCTGAAAGACTTTGGTGGTCTCTTGAATAGATCTGTTTCTTCGATATCTTACAAGGCTCAGTCATCATGCCTTCTAAGAAACTTTCTATGTTCTCTGTTGAGGGCTATGACCTATGGAGATTGAGAATGCAGGCTCATCTGTATTCAAAACATGAAAGAATGTGGAGAGTGGTTTCTGATGGACCATTCAAATTTACTGTTGTGAATCCCAGAATCACTGATACTGAGAGGAATGATCCCAGAGATGAATTTCCAAAGCCTGATGATCAACTTACTCCTGATGTGAGAATGTTAGTCAATCTGGACTACATTGCTAAAGATACTTTGTATAGCACTATTGATGATGGTGTTATGGGGATGATTTCTCACTGTGAAACTGCAAAAGAAATATGGGACACACTTGCTGTTATATGTCAAGGCACAGATCATATTAAGGAAAACAAACTTTCTGTTGTTATTGGAAAGTTTGATAACTTTGAAATGGAAGATAGTGAATCCATTGACAAACTTGAGGTCGATTCACTAGCATCATGAATGATCCGAGTGCTCTTTGGAAAAAAAGATACCCACAGAGAGAAGTGATAATTGAAAAATTCTTAGAGGATTATCTAAGAAATGGGATATACATGTTGTGGTGATTGAAAACACCAAAATAATGATTCCATGCCATATCAACAAGTTTTCTCTGAACTGAAAGCTTATGAGTTTGTGATTGACAAGAAAACTAAGAAAATCAAAGAAAGATGATTCTTCATCTAGCAAGAATGTGGCTTTCAAAGCCAAAGAGAAATCTCAGAAGTCTAGATAGTTCGAGAACTCACTTGCCAAAAATCGGGATGAAAGCGGGAGGATAAGCTAAGTATCGATGGCAAGGAGGTTTGAAAGACTCATTAGCAGATATGGGAAATATAAGAAATATTACAGGAATCACAGGTACAAGAGAGACTCGGAAGCTGAGGACAGATACACTGAGAAAAGGAAGGACCAGAAAGCTGAAGGATCCTCATCCAAAAAGAAGGACTCCAACACCAAGGAGGAAAGTGATCAGGATGATGATGCCAACAGATGCTACAATCGGCCCAAAAGAAAGGTCACTTCCAATATGGCCCCGAAATGAAAAGTCTTAAAGAAAGAAAGGAAAGACAAGCCAAGAGAGACAAGAAGATCTCCAAAGAAGAAAGCTATGATCAGAAGAGGAAGAACATTCGAAGAAGGTTCCGGTTCCTCAGATGAAATTTTTCTCATAAACGATGATGGTGATGATGTACATCTTATGGCTGTGGAGGAGGTAAATTCTTCTATCTCTGTTGTTGCTACTACACAAGCACATGAGTTCTCAAGTTCAACTGTAAACAATAACTTTTACATGATGGATTCGTTTGAGAATCTTATGAAGGACTATTCTGTGTTACAAGAACTACTCACTGAAACTCAAGAGCGTAACAGGAAATCGATCACGAGAATCAAGTGGAAAGACTCTAAAAATGTTGAGATCACTTCTCAATTGATGGGAACCATCGATGAATCTGGATGTTCGAAAGTACAACTCTCGTAAAAAAGAGAAGGTGATAGAGATCCTGAATGGAAAATTAGAGAAATCCACTAAAGAGATTCAGCTTATCATAACTGAGTTCAATGACCTCTTTGAGAAGCATGAAACTCTAAAGAAATGTGAGGATAGTGCACAGAGAAAGTTAGCTCTATTGAATTTCCTGCATCTAAAGTGATAGATGAAATTGAGTTATCAAAGACACGCAACTATAAAAAGGTCAGATTGGGATACATTCGAGGGGAACCTCACAAGGTCTTCTAAATCTTCGCTTCTAGCGAGACTAAGATGTCTTTGTTAAAACCAGTGGCATCTAATCTTCTTCTCATCAAGAAGCGCCCGAGTTTTAGACAAGGGTAAAGGACATATGGTTTCAGAAAAACTGAAGGTTCAAGGAAGAAAGCCCAGACCTCAGGAAAAGGCTAGAAAACCTGAACAATCAGTAGGAAATTTTTAGGCCAGTACTTCAAAGCCTCAGGCTAAGAATACCAACCTAAAGAGATCTGCACTGAACCATCAGAGGAATTTTCAGAAGAGAAACACTTTCAAGAGATATATTCTCAAATTTGAAAATGACCAAGTCCTCGACATCGAAAGACCACAATTTCAGTACAGGAAACCTAAACCCCACTTGCCTAAGGGTAAAGGTTTCCTGAACCCAAGTCAGCAGAGACAGAGACCAGCTGCACAAAAGCTAAGGCACTTGAACAAAAGGCCTGAACCCAAGAAGAACTCTAAGGCTCATGTTCATGATAACGATGGCACTGTTGGGGAATAAGTTGCACGGATCTATTCGGGATAAATATTTAAATACAAATTTAATTCTTATAATTATTACTAGCATGAATTAATAATCCAACAACAAATCATGCATATAATCAATTCACGTAAATCCTACGCATGCGGAATTTCTACGAGTTTACGTGAACATACCTCTTGGGAAGGCAACGGTCTTGTTGATTAGACTCACCAAAATAACTTCCCAAGTATTCCCTTATTCCTTGCTCGATTATCCGATGGTAGGACACTTGCGAACAATTAACAAAGGAAAATAAATTTTGTTGCATCACCTTTGTCGATTTACTAATTTTTCCAGCACATGGAATTGTACTTGGGAATGAAAGAATCATCCTCTATTTATAGAGTATAGGTGGTCGAAATTTTAGGGCAAAATAATGTGGGAAAATCTTTTCTTGATCTCCAAGAAATCTTGAATATATCTCCTATATTCTTTTTCCCATAATTATAATTCTACAAAATACCACCTCTTCTTTGTTATGGAATATTTTCGAAATATTAGGTCAAGATTCCAAGATTTGGATCTTCTTGAATTTATGAGATATTCTTGTATTTCAAGAAATACATATCTTTCATAATATCTTTTCAAGAAAATCAAGAAAATCTTTCTTGCCCTTTATATTTCAAGATTTTCGAAAATTGCTATATGGATACCCAAGTGGGAGATTTCTTGAATTTAATGAGATAATCTTGTATTCCAAGAATACATATCTTCATTCCATAACAAAATTCAAAGAAAATCTTTCTCCCCTTTTTATCCATAAAATTCGAAAATTACAAGAAAAAATAGGCAACAATATTTATTTTATTTTAAACACATTTTTCAGTTATTGGACTGTATTTTGGGCTACTTAGGGGGCCTTTAGGAGAATTAAGATTGGACCTTCCAATGGATCTTGAATTATCAATATTGAACCACAATATTATTCAAGCCCATAAATATTAATTAATCTCACTACATAATTAATATTGCACTATCCATCTTAACCACCCATATTACAATCAATATGGCTCCCGGTTATTATTTCCCGTGTTTAAGATTATCTAGCCCATTAATTAATTCAAGCCACTGAAATAGCTTTCCATTAATTAATATATTTTGTCCTTGGTTAAGGAACGGTTCAACATTATTATCCATACCGGAAACTAGTTCCACTTGCAAGATTTGGTATGATAAAGCTTATGAACCTCCCAAGGGGGCAAATCGAACAAGCGTACTTGTACACGATTCTCCGTATTAAATCTTAGCAATCACATGTGACCAATAATATTGCCCAAGATAAAAAGTATTGAATCTCGTTGATTCTCTATCCATGATAAGTCAAAGCAATAGTTATCAACCACACGTGATCCTATTTAAGTAATGAAGATTAAGAAATAATGAACCACTGAGGTCTAATTCTTCCTTGTTCAGTTCTGAAGAATTTGTCCTCATGTAGGTCCTATTCAGTGCATCAGTCATGCACTAGTGTAATCTCTTGGTCAAGACAAGTCAATCTGAGCCTTACACTTCAACCTTTCACGATGGATTGTTCATTTCCATCTAGGTCGTGAATGGTGTACTTTTAGTCACAAGGGATTGTTAATTTAATCTTCTGTGATCTGGTATCACTAAATTAACTACAATGTAACACATATTATTTAACGAACAGTTATGCAATAAATATATGTAACATTCGATGATATTTAAAGCATCAGTTATAAACAATTTATTTCAGTAAATAAGTCCGAAATTTAGTTTTGATTATACAAATTAAAAGCATACTTTCCAGTATAATCCCAACAATCTCCCACTTATACTCAAAGTCTACTTTTAAGTATACTACAACATGTCTCGTGTAGTTCCTAATTCGTGACATCTAATGTCACCTACACGAACCTAATAATTTCTCCCACTTATACTCAAAGCAGATTGACAACGGTCTTTTCACTCATTCCTTCCACATGTCTCTCGAATGTATTCAGAGGCAGACCCTTTGTGAATGGATCTGCTAGGTTGTCTTCAGACGCTATCTTTGCCACATCTATATCTCCTCTCTTAACGATATTTCGTATAAGATGGTATTTCCTTTCAATGTGTTTGCTGGCCTTGTGGGCTCTTGGTTCCTTAGAATTTGCAACTGCTCCGGCATTATCACAATAAACAGTGATTCTGCTAGGCAAATTCGGAACTACATTCAAGTCCACTAGAAAGTTCTTGAGCCAAACCGCTTCTTTCGCTGCCTCGCAAGCAGCTACATATTCGGCTTCCATGGTAGAATCTACGACGCATTTCTGCTTGACGCTTCTCCATGTCATGGCTCCTCCCCCCATGCAAAACATACTACCGGAGGTAGATTTTCTGGAATCTATGTCTGATTGGAAATCCGAGTCCGTGTAGCCGATGGAGATTGGACTATCTGACTGATAAATTAACATTCTATCCCGAGTTCTTTTTAGATACTTCAGAATGATTTTAACTGCCGTCCAATGTTCTTTCCCCGGGTTACTTTGATATCTTGCCACCATGCCAACGTCAAAGCAGATATCCAGTCTCGTACACAGCATTGCATACATAAGGCTTCCGACAGCCGAAGCATATGGAATGCCTCTCATGTCATCTATCTCCTTTTCCGTCTTATGGCACATTTTCTTAGATAGATGGATTCCATGTCTGAAAGGTACGAAGCCTTTCTTGGAATCTTGAATGCTGAATCGTTTCAAGACAGTGTCTATGTATCAAGTTTGCGATAAGCCTATCATCCTTTTCTTGCGATCTCGAGTGATCTTGATCCCAAGGATGTGTGCGGCTTCCCCTAAGTCCTTCATATCAAATTGTTTTGAAAGCCATGTCCTTACGTCTGATAACACCTTTACATCGTACCCGATGATCAGAATGTCATCTACGTATAGTACTAAGAATACCAATGCAGTTCCGACACGCTTTTTGTACACACAACTTTCGAACTCGTTTTGATCAAACCCATAAGACTTTATAACATGATCAAAGTCAAGATGCTCAGCAATCGATAAGAGAATTCGGATGGACTTAAGCATGGCTACGGGCGAAAAAGTTTCCTCATAATCGATCCCTTCTTTCTGAGTATAACCTTTCGCCATGAGTCTTGCTTTGAAGGTTTCCACCTTCCCGTCCGGTCCTCTTTTTATCTTATACACCAACTTGAAACCAATGGGTTTGACCCCATTAAGTGGTTCAACTAGCTCCCACACTCCGTTATGATACATAGAACCCATTTTGGCTTTCATTGCTGTTTGCCAAGAATCTGCATCCTTGTCTTGGATTTCCTCGTCATATGTCCATGGGTCTGATTTGTCTTGTCCGGGAATCAAGTCTGAGGACTCTCCTATTCCCATGAATCTCTCGGGCTGTTTCACAACCCTCCCACTACGACGAGGTTCGGTTGTGTAAGTGTGTCGTTTGGTATGTCATCTTGTACAGTTGGCATTGAGGTTAGCCCCCTTAGCTCATTTAAGGTAATCTCACTTCTGGGTCTTCTTTCGTTCATGTAGTCTTCTTCCAAAAATCTAAAGTGGGTGCTTATTACCACCTTTTGATCTTCCGGGACCATAGAACATACACCCTTTTGTTCCCTCGGGGTATCCCACAAACAACCTTAATTCTGATCAAGGATCCAATTTACCGGCTTCCTTGTCCAACACGTAGGCCGGACACCCCCAAATCCTCATGTGTCTCAAACTATGCATGTGTCCGGTCCACAATTCTTTGGGAGTTTTGGGAACCGATTTGAATGGCATCAAGTTCGGAATGTAGGTTGCTGTCTCCAAGGCATGACCCCAGAACAACTTGGAAAGATCAGCATAACTCATCATAGATCTAACCATTTCCAAAAGAGTTCTGTTTCTTCGCTCTGCAACCCCGTTTTGTTGAGGGGTTCCGGGTGCAGTTAGCTGGGATGCAATCCCTTCATCAGATAAGTAGTTCAAAAACTCATCGCTGAGGTATTCACCTCCACGATCGGATCGTAGAGACTTGATATGTTTTTCCCTATGATTCTCTGCTTGAGCCTTAAATTCTTTGAATTTCTCAAAGGTCTCAGATTTATGCTTCATAAGGAAAATATAACTGTATCTTGAGTAGTCATCAATAAAAGTGACGAAATACTCATAACCTCCTCTTGCTTTGGTTGACATTGGACCACATACATCTATGTGAACGATTTCTAACACTTCTTTGGCTCTATTCCCCTTGGCTCCAAATGCCCTCTTGGTCATTTTACACTCCAAACATGATTCGCAGGTTGGAATTGGTTCAACTTGGAGAAACTCCAGTGAACCGTCTTTCACCAACCTTTGGATCCTCTTTGGATTTATATGTCCCAATCTTAGATGCCATAGAAGTGTCTCGTTCACGTCTGATGAACGTTTTCTTTTCTCAGAAACAGTTGATGTGTTATAGGATGCATTTCGTGAGTGGTGTGCACAGTTAATTGTATAGAGATTATTCGACAACGTTCCATGACAGATAAATTTATCAAAAAGAGAAATGGTAACAACTTTATTAAAAGTAACCGAATATCCATCATGAAAAAGTTTAGAAACTGAAATTAAATTCTTTCTAAATTTCGGAACGTAAAGAACATCTCTTAAAATTAAAACTCTGTCTTCAAAAGACAGGTGCACTTCTCCCACTGCTTCAGCTGCCACTCTCATAGCATCGCCCAGTGTGATGAGGATCTTACTCCCACTAAGTTGACGGGTCCGTTTGAACCCCTGTAAAGTGAAACAAACATGATCAGTGGATCCCGTATCCACTACCCATAAATAGGAGGCATACGCCGCTAAACAAGTTTCAACAACTAGTGCGTGAGAATTACCTTTCTTTCCATTCCTCTTAGGTCTGGAACAGGCTGACCTCCAATGTCCTTTCTCACCGCAATTAAAACATTTTCCTTTTGGTCCTTTCTTGACACCCAAACAACTAACTGTCTTTTTCTCACTTTTCTTAGTGATGAGATTGCTTTGGTTCTGACCACTTTCCTTTTCTTGAGACTTGCCTTCCATTGGCCTAGATTTCGAGAAAAGACTTTTGGTTATCAATGCTTCGTCTTTCTTTCCTAAATGCTTCTCTATTTTCTCCAAGGCTTCTTGTAGGATGTCCATAGTAAACATGTGATCACTCATCACAAAACTACAGTAAAACCCATCGAAGCATCTTGGTAGAGTTAGCAAAAGAAATTCGATTTGGGTCTCATCACAATACTTAGTACCGAGATAAGCCAGTTTTTCAAAATGGTGTTTAATTCTGAGAACATGCTCCCTCAAAGGGCCATCTTTAGCAGCGCCTTCGTCATTTTTAAACTGATTGATCGTGCGGTCTTTTGTTAAAAACATTTCTTCAAGACTTTGCATAATTTCTGCAGCAGACTCGACACCTTCATGAATGTGTCTCAAATCATCAGACAGTGAAGTCAAGATTACACGTTTCAGGGGTTCATTGGCCTGCTCCCAACTATTATACAAGTGTCTTTCCGCATTAGGTGATTCATCAGTAGGCTTACGTGGCTTGGGTACATCAATGATGTTCTTGTGCAGGTAGGACAAAACTCATATTTTGTTTCCAAACATTATAGTTTTCGCCAGTTAATTTGTGTTCTTTGAGTGTATATAACAGTGGATTAAAAGGTTGCGACATGATGAACTGAAATAAACAATAATATGCATAAGCACAAATATATCACAAGGTTCGATCACATGCATCATATTTAAAATCTCAAAAAATATGAACATGCATCAGCCAACATCTCAAAACAGTTTGAATAAGCCACGTGGGGTGGGTCATTATTTAAAACACATTCAAGCAAGTTACAAACAAGAACGATTTACAAACCTTTAATATGGATTAATAGTTGGCTTCTGACTTGACCAATATAAAATTCGAAGGACTTGAGGGAAGTATATGCATATCAATTTTATACCTAAGTAATAACCATGATTAAAAATTATTATTTTGCTTTGAAGCGAGCCTCATGGGGAGGGTCATAGATGCCACTAGTAATAATTCACAATCATCCATTTGGAATTCATTCATGTGAAAGCTAACTTTTGACCGTCCCGTGAGGGGAATTTCTCCAAAAGAATTCACAAATAAATAAATCATGGAGGTCAAAATTAATTCAATTTTATTATCCGGAATAAAATTGTCAATTAATTATTTAAACATACTTAGTAATTTTTATGGTGAGATTTTTCATTGGGCAACTCTCATGCAAACACATTTAAACAAATTAAATAAAGCATAAGATAGCACAATTATAAATCTTGAAAAAATAAACATATTGGGCACAAATTATCCAATTGTCATGGTTTGATTTTTCTTGGCTTGATTTTGAAGAAACGTCGTCTTGAATTTCTCCCCACTCGATCGTCTCGAAAAAGGCTCTTGAAACGCCTCGCGAAATAGCTTGACGGGATGCACGCCCACATCCGGAGATGATGCATGATGTCTTCTCAAAACGCCTCGGCTCCTCACGCCGTGCCTGGATGAATGATACCTCAATGGCCAAGAACTACATGATGAAGGCGGTAGAAGATGAGCATGATGCCCCTTCGCTTCGGAGAAGCCCATCCGCGCCTATGAGCAAGGCGCCCTATACTACCTTGTCGCGGAAGATCGATCTCATGGCTCGACCCTCGGCCTCGCCCACGCCAACGTGCTGCGTGCGTCGCAAGATCAAACCTCCTTGGCATGTTTAAGGACGACGCTACCTACGCCTGGCTCAATTTTATCCTTTAATTCTTCGTCTCGCAAACCTTGAGGTTACAATTTATTACAAAAAAAATAAATAAACCTAGATTTAGACTAGTCTATTACATTGATCAAATCAAACAAATCCTAATCTACTCGTGGATTTTCTCAAGAGGCAAAACAAATTTGAACGAATCGAATTAAAAACCACAATTTATATGCATGCATAAATAAACACATTAAATTCCATGACAATTGGATACCTGCACAAAAGATCTAGCAATTCTACTATCCAATTTCAAATTTAATGCAAATGAATTAAATTACAATTTAAAAAATTCAGAGCCCGAAACCGAGGCTCTGATACCAGTTGTTGGGGAATAAGTTGCACGGATCTATTCGGGATAAATATTTAAATACAAATTTAATTCTTATAATTATTACTAGCATGAATTAATCCTATATTAATTCAAATAATAATCCAACAATAAATCATGCATATAATCAATTCACGTAAATCCTACGCATGCGGAATTTCTACGAGTTTACGTGAACATACCTCTTGGGAAGGCAACGGTCTTGTTGATTAGACTCACCAAAAGAACTTCCCAAGTATTCCCTTATTCCTTGCTCGACTATCCGGTGGTAGGACACTTGCGAACAATTAACAAAGGAAAATAAATTTTGTTGCATCACCTTTGTGGATTTACTAATTTTTCCAGCACATGGAATTGTACTTGGGAATGAAAGAATCATCCTCTATTTATAGAGTATAGGTGGTCGAAATTTTAGGGCAAAATAATGTGGGAAAATCTTTTCTTGATCTCCAAGAAATCTTGAATATATCTCCTATATTCTTTTTCCCATAATTATAATATTCCACAAAATCCCACCTCCTCTTTGTTATGGAATATTTTCGAAATATTAGGTCAAGATTCCAAGATTTGGATCTTCTTGAATTTATGAGATATTCTTGTATTTCAAGAAATACATATCTTTCATAATATATTTTCAAGAAAATCAAGAAAATCTTTCTTGCCATTTATATTTCAAGATTTTCGAAAATTGCTATATGGATACCCAAGTGGGAGATTTCTTGAATTTAATGAGATAATCTTGTATTCCAAGAATACATATCTTCATTCCATAACAAAATTCAAAGAAAATCTTTCTCCCCTTTTAATCCATATTTTTCGAAATATTGAGGAAAAATAAGGCAACAATATTTATTTTATTTTAAACACTTTTTTTCAGTTATTGGAATATATGTTGGGCTACTTAGGGGACCTTTAGGAGAATTAAGATTGGACCTTCCAATGGATCTTGAATTATCAATATTGAGCCACAATATTATTCAAGCCCATAAATATTAATTAATCCCACTACATAATTAATATTGCACTATCCATCTTAACACATATTACAGTCAATATGGCTCCTGAGGAAGATGATTCTCTTTCTAATTTTATGTGGTTCCCTGAATTTAATGAACTACCTGAACCTAACATTTCTGATGTTGAGGATACTACTGAAGGGGGAACATCCAGGAGAAAATGGTTGGATAGTCATCCTTGTTGGGGAATGATTCGCACAGATCTATTCGGGGTGAATATTTAAATACAAATTTAATTCATTAATTATTACTAGCATGAATTAATCCTATATTAATTCAAATAATAATTGCAACAACATATCATGCATATAAAAAACACGTAAAACCTACGCATGCGGAATCTACGGGTTTACGTGAACGTATTCTCGGGATGGCAAATTTTTCGGTCGGACGGACTAACCAAAAGGACTTCCCAAGTATTCCCTTAGCCCTTGCTCGACAATCCGGTGGAAGGATACTCGCGAACAATTAACAAAAGGAAAAAATAAACTTTGTTGCACCACTTATGTGGATTTGCTAATATTTTCAGCACATGGAATTGTACTTGGGAATGAACTAATCATCCCCTATTTATAGGAGAGGAGGGGCACGAAATTTTGGTGGTTTTTCAATGTGGGAAAAGACTTTTCTTGGTCACCAAGAAATCTTGAATATATCCCATATATTCTTTTTCCCATAATTAAAATATTCCACAAAAATCCACCTCCTCTATTTTATGGTATAATTTTCGAAAATTTGGGCAAGATTTAGATCTTCTTGAATTTATGAGATATTCTTGTATTTCAAGAAATACATATCTTCCATAATATCTTTTCAAGAAAATCAAGAAAATCTTTCTTGCCCTCTATTTTCCAAAAATTTCGAAAATCTCTTAATGAATAACCAAGTGGGAGATTTCTTGAATTTAATGAGATAATCTTGTATTCCAAGAATACATATCTTCATTCCATAACAAAATTCAAAAAAAAATCTTTCTCCCTTTTTATTCATAATTTTAATTTAATGAGGAAATATAAGCAACAATATTTATTTTATTTTAATCACCTTTTCAGTTATTGAACTATATGTTGGGCTACTCAGGGGGCCTTTAGGAGAATTAAGATTGGACCTTCTAATGGATCTTGAATATCTAATATTGAGCCACAATATAATTCAAGCCCATAAATATTAATTAATCCCACTACATAATTAATATTGTACTATCCATCTTAACCCATATTACAGTCAATATGGCTCCCGGTCATTATTTCCCGTGTTTAAGATTATCTAGCCCATTAATTAATTCAAGCCACTGAAATAGCTTTCCGTTAATTAATATCTTTTGTCCTTGGTCGAGGAACGGTTCAACATTATTATCCATACCGGAAACAAATTCCACTTGCAAGATTTGGTATGATAAAACTTATGAACCTCCCAAGGGGGCAAATCAAGCAAAAGCGTGCTTGCACACGATTCTTCGTATTAAATCTTAGCAATCACATGTGACCAATAATATTGCCCAAGATAAAGTACGTATTGAATCTCTCTCTGATTCGCTACCCATGATAAGTCAAAGCAATAGTTACCGATCCCACGTGATCCTATTTCAGGGACGAAGGTTAAGAAACAACGAAATCGAGGTCTAATTCTTCCATGTTGTTTCAAGAATTTATCCTAGGGTCCTATTCAACAAGAGTCATGCACTAGTGTAATCTCTTGGTCAAGACAAACCAATCGAGCCTTACACCTCAACCTTTCGCGATGGTTGTTCATTTCCATCTAGGTCGTGAATGGCGTATTTATAGTTACAAAGGACCATTAATTTAATCTTACGTGATCGGGTATCACTATATTAACTCTGATGTAACACGCATTTAATTATTGAACAGGTTATGCAATAAACATATATAACATTCAATCATATTTAAAGCATTGATAAACAATTTATTTCAAGAAATAAGTCCGAAATTAGGTTTTGATTATACAAAGTAAAAAGCATACTTTTTCAAAGATAATCCCCAACAATCTCCCACTTATACTCAAAGTCCGCTTTTAAGTATACTACAACACGTCTCGAGTAGTCCGTGACATCTAATGTCACCTACACTAATCTAATAATTTCTCCCACTTATATCAAAACAGTTAGCAGCGGTCTTGACACCCATTCCACTCACATGTCTCTCGAATGTATTCAGAGGCGACAAGAATGGATTCACAGTCGTCCTCGTGACGCTATCTTTGCCACATCTATATCTCTCTCTTAACGATTTTCGTATAAGATGTCTTTCCTTTAATGTGTTTTGTTTGACTCGTGGACTCTTGGTTCTCTTGAATTTGTAAGCGCCCTTAGCGGATATTGCTAGACAAATTGAACACCATCCAAGTCCACTAAGAAGATCTAGAGCCCAATCGGTTCTTTCTTTGCTTCACAAGCGACTACTTACCCGAGTCCCATGGTTGAGTCGTTGATGCATTTTGCTTCACACTCGTCCATTTGATGGCTACACTTCCCAAATGGAAACACACTAACCGAGGCGGATAATTTACGGAATCTAAACTTGATTGGAAATCCGAGTCCATGTAGCCGATGGGGATTGGAGATATCGATCGATAAATCAACATTCTATCCGAGTTCTTTTTCGTAAACTTGAGGAATGTTTTTAATCGTCTTCCAACCCGCTTTCCCCGAAGTTACTCTCGATATCTTGCTACTATGCCTCTGACAAAGCATATATATCGGGTCTCGTACACAAAGAATGCATACATAAAGGCGGAAAAGCACAAGGAATACCTTTCATGTCATCTATCTCCTTTTCGTCTTAGGGAACATTTTCTTGGATAGATGGATTCCAAGTCCGAAAAGGTACGAATCCTTTCTTGGAATCTTGTATCTTTGAATTGTTTCAAAACCGGTGTCATGTATGAAACTTGCGATAACCCGACCATCCTTTTCTTGTGATCTTGATCCCAAGGATGTGTCCGTTTTTCCCTAAGTCTTTCATATAAAACTGTTTTTGAAAACCATGCCCTTACGCCTGATCACACCTTCACATCGTTCCCGATGATCACAATGTGATCTACGACGATCTTAAGAATACCAATGCGATTCCGACACATTTTATATACACAACTTTTCAAACTCGTTTTGATCAAAACCCATAAGACTTTATAATATGATCAAAACTTTGGTTCCAAGTTCGGATGCTGTTTGAGTCCGTAAATGGACCTCTTGAGCTTTTACAAACCGGGTGTTCTTGGCCTTTTTTCAATGAAAACTAGGGGTTGTTGATATGGATCTCTTTATCAAGACTTAGTTAAGGAAAAGTCGCCTTGATATCCATTTAAGATTCAAAGTCGAAAAAATTTGAAACAATCGATAAGAGAATATGGATGGACTTAAGCATGGCTATGGGTAAAAAAGTTTCCACATAATCGATCCCTTTCTTTCGAGTATAACCTTTTCGCCATTAGTCTTGCTTTAAAAGGTTTCAACCTTCCCGGCCCAATCCTCTTTTCCTCTTATATACCCACTTGTATCTAATGGGTTTGACCCCATTAAGTGGTTCGACTAGCTCCCACACTCTATTATGAAACATAGAACCCACTTCGGCTTTCATTGTTGTTTGCCAAGAAATCGCATCCTTATCTTGGAGTGCCTCGTCATATGTCCATGGGTTCGATTCGGGAATCAAGTCCGAGGACTCTCCTATTCCTATGAATCTCTCTAGGCTGTCAAACAACCCTCCCACTATAACGAGGCTCGGCCAGAAAACGATCGCTTGGTATATCATCTAAGACGCCAGACCGAGGTTTGCCCTCTAAGCTCATTTAAGGTAATCTCATTTCTGGGTTTTCTTTGGTTCTATAGTTTTCTCCCAAAATCTAAAGTGGGTGCGGATGTCCACCTTTTGATCTTCGGAACTATAGAACATTCACCCTTTTGTTCCTTGGGGTATCCTACAAAAAAAAGCCTTTAATTTCGATCGAGGATCCAATTTACCCGTTTCCTTGTCCAACACGTAGGCGGACACCCCAAAGTTCTCATGTGTCTCATACTAGACTTGCGTCCAGGTCCACAATTCTTTGGGGTTCGGGAACCGATTTGGATAGCACCAAGTTCGAATATAAGTCGGCCGCTTTTTTCAAGGCATGACCCCGAGCGAATTTCGGGAAGATCCGTGATAACTCATCATTGATCTAACCATTTCCAAAGTTTGTCATTGCTTTGCTCTGCAAACCCCGTTTTGTTCAAAATGCGGTGGTAGGATACAATCCATTCATCGGATAAGTAGTTCAAAAACTCATATTTGAGGTATTCGCTTCCACGATCGGATCGTAGAGACTTGATCGTTTTTTTTCCCTATGATTTTTGAGCCTTAAATTCTTAGAATTTTCAAAGGTCTATTCATGCTTCATAAGGAAAATGTAAAGTAATTATCAATAAAATTACTCATAACCTCCTCTTGCTTTGGTTGACATTGAACTACGTGACATCTATGTGAACGATCTCTAACACTTCTTTAGCCCCATTCCCCTTGGCTCCAAATGCCATCTTGGTCATATTACCCTCCAAACATGATTCGCGGGTTGGATTCGATTCAACTTGGAGACGCTCCAGTGAACCATCTTTCACCAACCTTTGGATCCTTTTGGATTTATATGACCTAATCTTAGATGCCAAAGAAGTATTTTCGTTCACGCTTTCTTTTTTCGGAAATAGTTGATGTGTTATAGGATGCATTTCGTGAGTGGTGTGGATTAATTTTATAGAGATTTTCCATCAATGTCCCATAACAGGTACACTCATCATTTCAAAAATGATGTCATTCTTATTAGAAGAAACTTAGTGTCCTTTAATCGATTTTTAGAAACTGAAAGTGAATTCTTTCTAAAACTGGGAACATAAAGATAATCTCAAAAAAAACTTTATCTTCAAAAGATAGGTTTTTTTCTCCCACTACTTTAATCGCTACTCATGTAGCATTGCAATGTCTCGCTACTTGCGTAGTATTGCAATAATCGTTTTTATCGTAGCATTGCAATATTATGCCATTTACGTAGCATTGCAATGTCTTCTACTTTAAATAACGTTACCCAAATGTGATGAGGATCTCACTCCCACTATGTTGCCGGATCATTTAGAACCCGTGAAGCCAACATGATTAGTGGATCTCGTATCAACCACCCAAAAATGAGAAAATCGCCGCTAAACAAGTTTCAACAACTAGTGTATGAGAATTACCTTTCTTTCCGTCCCTTTTGGGGTTGGAACAGCAAAACCTCCATTGTCCTCTCTCACCGCGACTTAAGCACTTCCTCTTTGGATTTTCCTTGACACAACAAGCATTCCTCATCTTACCATTGCCCTTGGCAATAGTTGAGTTTTATTGCTTATGGCCTTTGGTCCTCTTCTTTATCTTGCCTGATCGTTTAGAAAATGAAGCGGACCACTTCTTTTAAAGCTTGAGTTTGGTGCCTCTTCATCATTTCGCCGTGACCAAAAGCTTGCAACAAATTAGCAAAGCGAGGCCAAAATGCTCAAAAACTTTTTTTGGACAGAGAGTTTACCAAATTCATCCGAGTCTCCAGATCATAATGTGACTCGAGAATCTCAAGTTTGTTCAGATGGGCCATCTATTTTGAGGACATAATATACGGGTTTCCCTCCACCATTTCAAATGACGACATCTCTCATGAAGGTGATCCGACGAGTCCCGCATGTTTTGACTCGTCGGTTGGCTCAACGATTTTTGTGTGTCAAAATCCACTTGTGTTTTAATGAAGTTAGGACAATTATAATTTTCCAATCAATATAGTTTCCATACATATTGCATTGACTTTTAAGTATAATGAACAGTGGATTAAAAGGTTGTGACATGATGAACTGAAATAAACAATAATATGCATAAGCACAAATATATCACAAGGTTTGATCACATGCCATCATATTTAAAATCTCAAAAAAAAAATATGAACAATGCATCACCAACATCAAAAAACAGTTTAAATAAGCCACGTTGGGTGGGTCATTATTTAAACACATTCAAGCCGGTTACAAACAAAAATTTACAAACCCTTAATATCCAGATTAATAGTTGGTCACGTTCACCAATATAAAATTCGACGGGGACTCGGAGAAGTATATGCATATCAATTTTATACCTAAGTAATAACCATGATTAAATATGAGGATTACTATTTCGCTATGATCGAGCCTCGTTGGGAGGGTCATCGCCGCCACTAGTAATAACCCACAATCATCCGTTTGGAATTCATTCATGTGAAACCTATCTTTTGACCGTCAGTTGGGGAATTTCTCCAAAAGAATTCACAAATAAATAAATCATGGAGGTCAAAATTAATTCAATTTTATTATCAAAAGGAATAAAATTGTCAATTAATTATTTAAAACATACTTAGTAATTTTGAAGTTGAGATTTTTCAATTTGGCAACCCTCATGCAAACACATTTAAACAAATTAAATAAAGCATAAGATAGACAAATAAAATCAAGCAAAACAGAAAAACTTTTCAAATTTTCATGGGTGTTCTGGATTGAAGATTTGAAGCTTTAATGTTTTTTAGTCCCGTTTTCCCAGCATATAGTGCATTGCAATATTTTATTCAGAAGTTAATTCAGATGTCTCATTGTGTTTTGTTTTAGATTCTTCACCCGTTTTTAAATTTGATTATGAAAGAGATGCGTAGGGACTCCGAAGCCTGGATTAGGTGAGAGACTACTGAATCACTTCAAGAAGCCTGAATGTAGTACAACCTTGACATTATCATATCAGAACCACCAAATTTTATTTACAACACTTTAAAATTCGTCTTTTGCAGGTTTAAGGAAGTGTAATTATTTAAAAAATAAATAAATTAGATCTAGACTAGTCTATTACATTGATCAAATCAAACAAATCCTAGTCTACTCGTGGATTTTTCACGAGGCAAAACAAATTGGAGTAATCGAATTAAAAAACCAAAGGTTTATATGCATGCAAAATAAAACATTAAAATCCATGACAATTGGATACCGCAAAACAAGATCTAAGTTCTACAATCCAATTTCAATTTTAATGTTAAGTGAATTAAATTACAATTTAAAAATTGAGTAAACGGTGGCTCGATATGTGCTTGTTGGGGAATGATTCCACAGATCTATTCGGGGTGAATATTTAAATACAAATTTAATTCATTAATTATTACTAGCATGAATTAATCCTATATTAATTCAAATAATAATTGCAACAACATATCATGCATATAAAAAACGTAAAAAAAGCGGAAAACGTGAACGTACCCTCCTCGGGATGGCATTGGCCGGGTCGGACGGACTAACCAAAAGGACTTCCCAAGTATTCCCTTAGCCCTTGCTCGACAATCCGATTTTGGAAGGATACTTTCATGAACAATTAACAAAAAGGAAAAAATAAACTTTGTTGCACCAACTTATGTGGATTTGCTAATATTTCCAAAGACATGGAATTGTACTTGGGAATGAACTAATCATCCCCTATTTATAGGAGAGGAGGGGCACGAAATTTTGGTGGTTTTTCAATGTGGGAAAAAGACTTTTCTTGGTCACCAAGAAATCTTGAATATATCCCATATATTCTTTTTTTCCATAATTAAAATATTCCACAAAAATCCACCTCCTCTATTTTATGGTATAATTTTTAAAAAATTTGGGCAAGATTTCAAGATTTAGATCTTCTTGAATTTATGAGATATTCTTGTATTTCAAGAAATACATATCTTCCATAATATCTTTTCAAGAAAATCAAAAAAAATCTTTCTTGCCCTCTATTTTTTCAAAAATTTCGAAAATCTCTTAATGAATAACCAAGTGGGAGATTTCTTGAATTTAATGAGATAATCTTGTATTCCAAGAATACATATCTTCATTCCATAACAAAATTCAAAGAAAATCTTTCTCCTTTTTTATTCATAATTTTTAATTTAATGAGGAAATATAAGCAACAATATTTATTTTATTTTAATCACCTTTTCAGTTATTGAACTATATGTTGGGCTACTCAGGGGGCCTTTAGGAGAATTAAGATTGGACCTTCTAATGGATCTTGAATATCTAATATTGAGCCACAATATAATTCAAGCCCATAAATATTAATTAATCCCACTACATAATTAATATTGTACTATCCATCTTAACCCATATTAAAAATATATATGGGTCATTATTTCCGTGTTTAAGATTATCAGCCCATTAATTAATTCAATTTGAAATAGCTTTCCGTTAATTAATATCTTTTGTCCTTGGTCGAGGAACGGTTCAACATTATTATCCATACCGGAAACAAATTCCACTTGCAAGATTTGGTATGATAAAACTTATGAACCTCCCAAGGGGGCAAATCAAGCAATAATTTTGCACACGATTCTTCAGATTAAATCTTAGCAATCACATGTGACCAATAATATTGCCCAAGATAAAGTACGATTGAATCTCTCTCGATTCGCTACCCATGATAAGTCAAAGCAATAGTTACCGATCCCACGTGATCCTATTTCAGGGATCGAAGGTTAAAAACAACGAACCAACGAGGTCTAATTCTTCCATGTTCGATTCAAGAATTTATCCTCCTCAGTAGGTCCTATTGTGGATCGATCATGCACTAGTGTAATCTCTTGGTCAAGACAAACCAATCTGAGCCTTACACCTCAACCTTTCGCGATGGTTGTTCATTTCCATCTAGGTCGTGAATGGCATACTTATAGTTACAAAAGGATTTAATTTAATCTTCGTGATGGGTATCACTAAATTAACTCTGATTGTAACACGTCATTTAATTATTGAACAGTTATGCAATAAATATATATAACATTCAATCATATTTAAAGCATCAGTGATAAACAATTTATTTCAGTAAATAAGTCTGGAAATTCAGTTTTGATTATACAAAGTAAAAAGCATACTTTTCAGTATAATCCCCAACAATCCTACAAGTCAGATTGTGGGTGATCTATCAGATGGTGTCAAAACAAGAAGGTTCCATGGAGAAAGTGTTTTGTTCTCATTGTTTCCTATCCTAAAAAAAAGAACTATCGAGATTGAAGAAGCTCACAAGATTCATTTTGGATTCCGCTTTATGCAAAAAAAAAAATGAATCAGTTCTCAAGGATTTAAGTTTGGGAGCTAGTGGATAGACCTAAGAGGCACAATGTGATTGGTGGGTGTTCAAGAATAAGAGAGATGAAAACAACAACATTGTGAGAAACAAGGCAAGGCTAGTTGCACAAGGTTATTCTAAAAGAACAAAGGCTTGGATTATGATGAAACCTTTGCACCTATTTTGCAAGACTAAAGCCATCGATTGTTTCTTGCATATCTTCGCCCACATGAAATTCACAATCGGATGGATGTGAAAAGTGCATTTACGAATGGTGTGCTTAAGGAAGAGGTTTATGTGGAACAACCTCCGGTTTTGACAGAATGACCAAGTTTCTGTGCTCAGAAAGCCTTGTGTGGTCTTAAGCAAAGCACCCAAGCATGGTATGATACCCTTTCTCGGTTTCTTAAACCATGGTTTTATCAAAGGAACTGTTGATAGGACTCTATTAGGATAGAAGATGGGAAAGACATCTTACTTGTTCAGATTTATGTAGATGACATCATATTTGGATCTCCAAATCATCACCGTGTGAAAAGTTTTCCACCTCGATGAAAGGAAAGTTTGAGATGTCAATGATGGGGAGATGAATTTCTTTCTTGGACTTCATGTGAAACAAACTAAGGAAGGAATTTTCATCAATCAAACAAAATACACCGGAGATCTGATTACAAAGTATGGTGTACAGAATTGCAATCTGAGTTAGAATTCCTATGAATACTAACTACAAGATGGATCGATCTCAAGACAAATCATAAATCACAATCGATTATAGAGGATCATTGGATCATCTTTATATCTCTCACGATGACAAGTAGGCTCGATATAACATTTCTTTGTTGGGATATGTGCAAGATACCAAGCTAATCATAAGGCTAGGCACATGGAGGCTGCCAAAAAGATTCTGAAATATCTTAAAGGCACTGTGAATAGAGGATTATGGTATCCAGCTGATGATAACCTTGAATTAACTGGTTATTCGGGGATGTTGATTATGGAGGATATAGAATTAGAAGTCTACCATTTGAACTTGTCAATTTCTTGGAAGTAAACCGATATTATGGTTTTCAAAGAAACAAACCTCAAGACAAACTTTGTACTCATCAAGTGAATACATGGTCTGGCAGGAAGATTTGTGCATGATTCTTTAGCTCAGACAACAATTGAGGGATTATAAGATTATAGCCAATGAAGTACCTATATTTTGTGATAATAATAGTGCAATTGCTATTACACAAAAATCTGTAGAACACACCGGATGTAAGCATGTTGATAATTTAAATCACTTCTTCCGAGAGATCATGTTGAGAAGAAAGACATCGAATGGAGAAAATTCATGATAAAGAGAGAGTCGATATCTTGACTAAACCTTTGGATGAATCAAGATTTCGGGAACTATCGGTTGAATTAGGTATCTTGGATCGGTGTGAATAAAGCAAATCGAAAAATTGAAGGTTTTCGGATGCATAAAAGTTTTCTCGGTTTTTATTGAAAACTTCGGGATAAAATTGAAATCTTGAACAACGAAGTTTTGGGAAACTCGGTTATCTCGAAGATCAAGATTACTTCGATTATTATCGACATTTTATCAAGGTCAAAACTCAGTAAGACTGATGGAGAAAATTAGTCTAAAGAAGTATTGACTCATGCAACACATTTATTTTCTAACTGAATCTCAGTAATCATTGGCAATAAATGACAAAACACCTGAAGAAATAATTGGGCGGGACCTTTGAAATCTACGAGGAAAGTCAATGGCCTGCAGGAACAGTAATTAAATGCATTATTCATTAATCACCAATAGGGATAAATTGGCGGCTTAGTATTTGTGAAATCGTCCTTTCATATACCCGTTTTAGTCGGTTTTTAATCTCAACCGTCGATTTCTTCATCTACGCGATTTTCCATAAATCAAAATCCCATATCCATTGGAAAAATTTCTTTCAAAGCCCTATTCCAAAAAGCCTTCATCTTCACAAACACTCAAAACCCTTCACCAGAAATTCTCCAAAAATGACACTTTATGTATACGATAAACTCGTCATTTCCAATAAACCTTGGTACGAATATGTTGTTTCTCTAGAAAGCTCCTCCAATGCAACTCACGAGGAGGAGGCGTTGCATATGATTCGTTTGGCAAAGCTTACATGCCTGGTCGCGAATCAACCAGAGGCCGAATATGTGAAAGAGGTAATTGAGATTATCTCTAATATGCAGTTAGATGATGAGAATTGCATAGAATCTCAGATTACAGTCTCGCATTTGGAGCATGGTTCGAAATATGTGGATTTTGTTAAGGAATTATATATTATTCGTAAGAATCTAAATGCCATATATGAGTTAAGTGATAGAGGTGAAGACCCTATGGTACACATGATGGGTAGGGAACAAGAATATTTGGATAAAATTACTGAGCATCCAGTAAAGTTTGAAGCGACTCTGAATAAGAGGCATTTGAAGCCTAAATATCGAGTATTGTTGGATATTGTAAGCAAATGAATCATGAGTAGATCTGGTAGTTTTGAAAAGATAAACACGCCTAAGTTAAGGCTAATGGCGGCGATTGAAGATTCACCTTCCACGACATTCAATTGGTTGCACTATTTGATCAAGGTGGTGAGTGATCAAGCCAAACAAATTCAGAAGGTGAATGGCTCTATAGTTATCAAAGGAAAGATTCTACATGCAACCAAGATTACATTTATCTTGGAAATGTGCAGAGAAGAGGAGGACATCTTTGTCGATTCTACTTCCTTTCCAAAGTCAAAAATCATGTTCAAACCAACAAAGAAGACTTTGAGAGGAAAGAAAGAGAAAAGTCAAGTCTCGAGGAGGAAACAAGAAGAAAAGTTTTTTTTTTTTTTTTTTTTGAGAAAAGTTTTAGGGGGAAAGCCCCGATGAAAATTAAAAGAGAGAAAGGAGAGAAATCAAGAAGAAAAAGCAATTGGCTTCTCAAAAGTGTAAGGCTTCAATCTATTCTTTTGAAATGAAGAAACTCAACTCGAAGGCCGCCAAGGGTTGAAAATCTCCACTTCGGAGTTCTTGCTCGGTAGTGATAAATGTGCAGGAGCAAGAAACCGAGAATGTGTTTTTTTCGAGGTACTTGAAACCTCTCGAGCTCGGATAAAATCTCTCAGAAATCTTCAAGGGACCTCGGATCCCTCTTGAAGAAAGATCACAATCGAGACTCGGAGCATAGAGAACCTCGTGAATTTTGAACTTGGATGTTTTATGAATGAACCATTTCTAGATCCATCACTCTAGAACTTATACACTCTGAAAATTTTCGAAAGCCCAAGATTGAAGAAGGGAGAAGCCAAGAGATTGAATGGCGAAAGCAAGGGGAATGGTTCATCTTAGACAGATAGTGTCTGAATGCCTATGCCTTCGGGATATATTCTTCGTGCTCGAGAACCAAAGTGTATATTTCAATCAAACACTCCAGGAGATCTTTGAACATTGCTTCATTGAGAGGAGAAGAATGGTGGAATGCAATACATAGTCGACCGAATTCTCGTGTTTCAAAAAAAACCAAGCCGAGAATGACTTCGTTGATTTTCATGATTTAGTGAAAAAAAAGCTATTTGAAAAAAGAAATCTTGAAAGGAGTTGATGCTTCCGGCTCCCATGATCAAAAAATAAAGATAAGGATAAGGAGATGATGTAGAAAAGAAATCGAGAAGGAGAATGAACCTCGGATAGATACTAAGAAAAGAAGAAGGAAACCGAGAGTCGGATGGGGACAGAATCGATCTTTGAACCAATCGATATCGACAACCTCGTGACCGAAAGTTAGCATTCTTGGTACCTTTTGCCTTTGTTATACATTATCAAGTTAATTCAAGTACCTAGCTTTAAATCGATGTTTATGATATCGATCGAGGCTCGGTTGGAGCACCCAAATTTCGGTTGGAAAATGTTGTAGAAACTTCGATTGGTTGATTTCACACCAATCTCGGATGAGTTAAAGAAGATAGAGCCAAGGATGGAAGAGAATCTTTGGCGGTCAATCTCAAAAGCTTGAGAATCTAAGCTCTTCATCAAGCATCCGCAAACAATTTCACAGACAAGATGACTCGGATGGAGTTAGTTAATTTGCTCAAAATTAAAAATGGAGAACCCGAAGTTCATCATCCGACACGCTTCAAACAACTCTATCAAGTAAATTAGCTACATTAGATGGAAAGATTGATGGAGTACATACAGAGCTTAATGCCAACATGAAGCAGATGTATCAAGAAAGAACTGCCTATCTTGAAGCCAAGCTGATTGAGAAGAATGATTTGATGATCAAAACAGCTGTTGAGGAAATGGGCTCTCTGCTCATGACCAAGATGACAGAGATGATGCATGATCTTCTCAAAACAGTTTGCTCCTCTTTCGGATGAATTCTCAATGGCCAAGAACTACATGATGAGGCTAGAAGATGAGCATGATCAGTTGGCAGGAGAAGTGCGCACTATGAGCAAGGAGCAATACTATATGGATACTGCACTGACTCAACTACTCCCAAGGTATGGTGCCAAAATGGGGGAAAGGCCTGGTGGCAAATTAAGTGAGTTGTTGGCACAAACCTTGGAGAAAAAGGCTCAAAAAGAAACTGAAGGAAAGAAAATTGTTGATGCCTTAAGAGAAATTGAAGCCACTGAGAAACTAAAGTTCAAAGAAGCTGAGAAACCTATCTTCACTCAAACATCTGAGCAAACCGTTCAGGAAGTAATTTCTGAGAAATTGAGTGATAGAAGGATGGTTGGAACAAGCAAGGCAGAAGAAGAACAAGCCAGACCAGAAAAGAGAAAAGCAGTTGCCTTTGTTGAAACTAAAAAGAAGAAAAGAGCAAAGGTAGCTAAACCTACTCAGAGGAAGCTGATAATGGAATTCGAAGAATCTGAGGAAGAAGCTGAAACCCAGAAAGAAGCCTTCGATACCAAGAAAACTCTGAAAGCTCTTCAGATTGAAAAGGAAAAGAAAACTGTTGCTTCAGTATCAGGTGTTTCATTGATCAGGAAGAAGAAAGAAGAAGAGCAGAAAAGAAGAGGTGGTTTTAAAAAGTTTCTAAGCAAATGGAGAGGTACAGAAAAGACTCAGAAGTGGTCGCACATTGACAAGTGGATGCCTATACAGTTCAATGATGCATGGGAAGAGATCAAGAGAACCTTCTGGTTCTATTATGAGATTCTGAGAGAATGGAGGGGGAGTAGCTTGGATAAGAATGAAGTCTTTATTGAGTACTTACTGACATTCTATCCTAAGTACCTGCAAAGTTGGATCAACTTGGCAGATGAAGGAAACACTCAGATAGTAGCTCCTGGTCCATACATGTACCCAACTCCTAGGTTTGAGAATGTCTATGTAAAATGAGGGCAGCCATTTTTCTCGAAAAAGCCAAATATGCCATCCGGCTAGGCCTAACAGAAACAACCTCGAAATCATCAAGGCAAGAGATGAATCAAGAAGAGATACTACGGGATGTTCAACCTGGAAGTGCCAGAGGATGAAGTGGAAGAAGACTGAAGACTTTGTACTTCTGTATTTTTTTTTTTTTTCATTGTAATCTGTAACTCTTATCCTACATCAATGAAAATTTTATCTTTATGCTCAAAGATAATATCTCATTATCTTTTTACATGTCTTGATATGCCAGATTGTTAAAGAACTTGATTGGAGAAATACCATTTTGGTTGTAATAGATAAACTGAAACCTGAGGATAGGTTAGGTTTTCTTAAATGTAACAAGATGATTTTTGCATCATCAAAAAGGAGGAAATTGTTGGGAAATGAATTTAATAAAGAAGTTTTGATTAGATCTCAAAAAAACCGAAAAGTATGACATGTTAGGGATAATCTTGATAAGTGGGGTTTCAAAGATAGATTGTTCAGAAGTTATCTGCACCATGTATAGTCAGTAGATATAGATCGGGCTAGATTTTGAAGACACTGAAGACTCAGTAAGTAATTGAAGACATCAAGACTCAAGATGTCATCAAGACATCAAGACTCAAGAAGTTGCTTAAGACATCAAGACTCATGAAATAATCAAGACATCAAGACTCAAGAAGTTGTCAAGACATCAAGACTCAAAAGATGTCATCAAGACATCAAGACTCAAGAAGTTGTCAAGATATCAAGACTCAAGATGTCATCAAGACACCGAAGACTCGAGAAGATATCAAGACCCAAGAGTTAATCAAGACTTCGATGAAGATCTTAATACTCAAAGATAACTTTAAATGTTCGAGAGTATTTGAATAATATCTATCTCAAGACTACAAAAAGCGAGAAAACGCAAATATTGAGGAAAAGTAGATATTGGCCAAAACATTCATATGCAGACAAAAGGAACTAAGTTTAAGTGTTGTTTAAGGTTGTCTCATTCAGAGAGATTGACCAAAAAGAGTCATTTTGTTTGTCTACATTCACTGAAGACAAGAACCAATCAGAGGAAGACAACACTATACTTTTTCTCATTAATTGAAAAGCGACGGGGACACTGAATCATGTCAAGAGTACTAAGTTCCGCATCGCAAAAATTGGTGATTGGCTACATGATTGCATATTTCCTAAAACATGCAAGGGAGTATTCAAACCCTAAATATAGTCGTTCATCAAACACCAGAAGAGGAAACCCTTGATACTATCTCCTCCAACGGATAATTTTTCAAGAGTAACCTTGGTGAAGTTGCCTATAAATACCAGTGACCCTTTACATTGAGAGGTTACGGGAAATTTCAAAGCAACTCAAGAGCTCATTCGTATTATTACAAATTGAAGCACTCGAAAAACCCTAGAATTTCCCAAGTGTTTCACATTGGAGAGAGCTCACTATTCTAAGCCTAGAGTGATAGATATATCCAAAGCTTAGAAGAGATATCCTAGCCTTTGCATTAGTTCTTATTGTAAAGGATATCTCACCCTAGTTGAAACTAGTATTAAAAACCCAAACCCTTTGATAAGGTAGTTTTGTGTGTTTTGTTGGTGAGTTAGAGTTGTAAAGAGTTAGTCACTATGTGAGTTAGCTGAAAACTCTAGAGAATAAGTTAGTAAGCTACTTGTGGTAGTCCGAACACTTGTGTGTGTTTGAGTTAGTAGTCGCAAAATGAGTATTTTAAAACTCAAGGTAGAAAAGTGAGTGTATTACAAATTGAGTTAGTCGTAAAGCTTTAGGAAGTGGTTAAGGAATTTCTCTGAAGATCAGAGAGAGTGGACGTAGGAGCTTGAGTCTCTGAACCACTATAATTGTTGTGTTGTTTTGCTTTCTGTACTGCATTATTATTTGTTGCATGTTTTTCACTGAAAGCATAGTTCAATCGATATTGATTGGAACCAATCCCTTTGAACTTGCATCAAATTGATCACAACCTTAATCTTTGTTTTTATTGAAGGGAAGATTTTCAAAGAAAGCAAAAACGAAAGTATAAACTTAGGGCCAACCATTCCAAGCACACTTGAGTACTTTAGAACATATAGTTACCAAAATCGAACTAATCGAGGGTTGAAGAAGATAATTATCGATCAAGCGCCTCGGGATCTCTCGATAAACTTCAGCTCGGTTGGCTAATTAAGCTTAAAGTTCGAGAATCATTGTCTCGAGAGACTTTGATTTAGGTAATCCGTGCTTTCGAGGCAAAATTATTGGAGATAACTCGACCCATCCGACCTTGATGAAAGAAAAGTTTTTAAAAATTCGAACACGTGTATTCCCCCCCCATACACGTGTGAGACTCATTAGCACCGGGACCAACAAGTTCTTACACTTGAAATCAATGATTTCAAAATCGGACCGGACCAGCCAGTTCGACCAGTTGAACCGGGAACCGGACCCGAAACCGGTCCGAACACCCCCTAAGACCGGTTTATAGGTTAAACCGATCAAAATTGGTCTGAACCGGTCAAAATCGATAAAAAACGGTTCGATCGATTCGACCGATTTTTTTTTTAATTTTAAAATTTTAAACTATTAATTATTTTGGTAAAAAAAAAATTATTTTTAATACCAATCAATTTTTCACTAATCTTTCTTGTGAGTAAGGATCTAGACCCCACCCCTTTTATATTACTTCATCTCACATCTTTCTTAATACTTATTTAATGTGGGATGAGAGATCCATAAAGTCCACCTACTCTCCCTTTTATATTACTTCATCTCACATTTTTTTTAATACTTATTCGATGTGGGATAGGAGATCCATAAAATCTACCTCCTCTCTCTTTTATATAACTTCATTTTACATTTCTTCTAATACTTATTCGATGTGGGACAAATCTTTTCCCCTTTTTATATTATTTTTTCTCACATTTCATCTAATACTTATTCAGTGTGGGACAAAATCTCTTTCTCAAGAAAACCAACACGTTTATATTATTTTTATGGTTCAAGTTTGATTAATTAAATTTAAATATTAATATTATAAGTCTATTGATGAATTAGTCATTTTAAAAAAAATAGTAAAATATAAAAAATAAAAAAAAAATAGATATAAATCATTTAAACGGTTGAACCGCCGGTTGAACCGGTCCGACCGGTTGAACCGCTGACCGGTGATCTCTCCGGTTCGATCACCGGTTCGGTTATGAAAACATTGCTTGAAATATAATATGATGATCGTTTAATGCATCTTTCTTTCTTTTTTAATCTATGTGCATCATTGTGCAAATATTAAATTAAATTGCTTTTCAGTTTAAATTCTGTAAGTGTGATAATACTGATTTATCATTGTTTCCTTATATACTTCTCCCATTCCTCCTACATTTACTAAAATTTTCATATAAACGCACATGGAACCCAGGTTGCAGAAGACGAGTGACATATCTTGCATCATCTATGCTGATGCTATTGGCTGAATTGCCCAATTTGACCAATGCCTCCGACCTCACCATTAACATCATTCATCAAGGTTATTGATCACTCTATATTGTTCTTCTAAATATTAAGTCACAAACATATATAGTGAATTGGTCAATAAGTAGACATATAGTGAATTGGTCAATAAGCAGACATAATCTCCCCCAATCCTGTTTTTACAAAATTCCTGATTTAATTTCTGATAAGCTAGATCACGTTCAGTGTAAAGAACAAATTTTATGAAGTATGTGCTTCCCACTTACTCATTCGACTGCTTTTCCTTCTTTTCATTGTTATATTTTGATTTGTATGTCGATTTTGGATTTAATTTTTATCCCTATTTGTTTTTCTCAGTCAATTTTAAATTATGATCAATTATTGATTTCTCTTCTACAAGGACTGCAACACTTTTGTGCATATTTCTGGATTTCCTAATCATAGTTTCACTTTTCAATTTCATGGGTGTTCTGGATTTCAAGATTTGGAGGCTTAATGTTTTAGTCCCGTTTCCCAGCATATAGTGCATTGCAATATTTTATTCAGAAGTTAATTCAGATGTCTCATTGTGTTTTGTTTTAGATTCTTCACCCGTTTTTAAATTTGATTATGAAAGAGAAGCGTAGGGACTCCGAAGCCTGGATTAGGTGAGAGACTACTGAATCACTTCAAGAAGCCTGAATGTAGTACAACCTTGACATTATCATATCAGAACCACCAAATTTTGTTACAACATTTTAAAATTGAAATATTGCAGGTTTAAGGAAGTGTAATTCAAAAAATAAAGAATTGCAGGTTATGCGTGCAAAACTAATTTCGAAAAATGCAGTAAAAGGATTTCTTAATGAGCTAAAAGCTGTTGGAGTAATCACAAGAATCAAAGGCGATAACAAAAAAAAAAAAAAAAAAGAGCATCAAGGATAAAAGAAAGCAAGTTAAGCTCAGATGAGATTTTTCATGATTATTAAGAAGATAAATAGCATGAATTGTAAAATATGTATGTGTATCTCATAACTCCATCCTCTCTCTATGATGTCAAATATAGTTTTAAGTAAAAAATATTCAATTATTCTTTTATATATAACAAAATCAAAAAAAAAAAAGAAAAGGAAAAAGAGACCCGTGCATTTGGGGCAAAAAACTAGTATAAATACTGTGTTCGAGTGAGTGATTTGTAGGTCCAAAATGATACCTATTGTGACTAATAGGTCAAATCATTTCAACTTAATACTCTTAGGTCCAAAATGGGTTGTTGAAAGGCATAAATACCCTTTTTTCTCCTATTTTTGAATCTTGTTGAAAGACAAAAAGGGAGTAGATGGAATTCAAAAATAGGGAGACATGCACATGTGCATTTTATTTTATTTCATTGACAATTTACATTTTGCATATCCAAATTGATAAAAATACCAAAATTTATACATCTAAAATCTCAAAATTAAAAAATTATAGAAATTTACATATCAAAATGAAAAAATGTCAAAAATTTACATATCTAAAACATAAAATTTACAAAACCAAAATTTAACATATCCTCGTCTTCATTCCGATATGAACATATTCATCAACATATGCATGAAAACATGCATATGTTCATCAATTGATGAACCTTGCATTTCCAAATCTAGATCCAAAATCTGAAAATTAACCAATAACAAAAACTTAACCAAAATTTGAAAAAACTTAATCATCTTCTCCCTCCTCCATCCACCAAATTTCAGATCTGTAAAATCTATAAAAAAAAAATACCACATATCTGTAATTACAATTCTTGTTCAACATTTGAAAAAATAAGTTACAAAAAAGAAAACATTGTTTCTTGTTCAGCAGATTCCGGCGGCGTCTCCGGAATAAAATACCACAGATCTGCTTCCGCCACCTCACCATTGCCCAAAACAATACCACAGATATGCCGCTTCCCTCACCACCGCCACCAACCACAGATCCACAAAAAAAAATCACAGATCTAGCACCAACCACCGCCTCTTAAACGATTGTGGATTCGCTGTCCTCGGGATTCAACCACAAACACCGACGAATTCAAATCTGAAACGTGTTGGGTGTTCGGCGATGGCGGAAGAAACTCTATAGGGGGTGTGTGTTGGGGTGAGATTTAGGGTTAGAATGAGTGGAGTTTGACATTTAATGAGGGAAAGGGTGGTTTAGTGTTTTTAGGTGTTGTTTTGGACCTAGATGTTATTTTAAAAATAGTTTGGACCTATGAGTTATTATATGGGCTGGATTGGACCTATTAGTAGTTAATTCTATTATATTCAATCACATCAACCAATTTAAAAAAAAAAAAAATATTGAAGAGATAGTTTTATTATACTCAACATCGTTATTACTTAATATTTTTATTTATACTTGAACAAAAATGTTGTCTTTTGATTCATTTCATCTAAAATATTAACAACAATTAATAAAAATAAATTATTAGTAAAGTATCATTTAATTATATTAAAATTGATTAAAAATAAATATTAAACGGTTTGCACGCTAGCCCCTTCAGAGCTTCGGGTTAATGATTTTCGGGCCAAAACGATTTTGATTAAACAGATTGAAAAAAGTTTAGACCTAAACCTATGAGTCAGTCCTACGGGCCAATGCCCTTTTAACATCTATATACCTTAAAAACAAATGGAATGCAGAAAAAAAGGTTTACAAGAAAAATTCATATGAGACGGTCTCATGCATGAGACGGGGTGCAACAAAGCACAAACAATAAGTGTGCCTCAAAAGACAACAAATTGTATGAGACAGTCTCATGCATGAGATGGAGTACAACTTAGCACAAACAATAACCCAAATTACACTTCGTCTCACCGCGAGACGGTCTCACACAAGTGTGCCAAAAAATAAAATTAGGTATCAGGATACTTATTTTGCTTTTTTCTGATCTGTTCCGAATTGATATTTTCTCTATTCGATATTTCAGGTTCCAAACTCCGTGTACCCAACCCAAGATACCTCATCGAATGTCCACCCCTACAGGCTACATCTACATGCGGAAGAAGTTTTTCCTATTAATTAGAACATTTGTAGAGACTTTAGAAGAATGATGCTAGATTTAAAAAGGAAAGGACAAACATTTGTAATTGGACTATGAATCCTTGTAAAAGCAAGATATCTTGAACAGAAGCTATAAGTCTACACGACACTGCCTCTTGAAATAAGAAAAAAAGACAAAGATTTACTAACATATGTACGTGGGTTGGGATCTTCTAAAGTCAGGAACGGCTTCGTCCTTCCTAACATTTAAAAACCCTTTGATTATCGTTGGATCGTTGATCCAAAGTATAATTTTAATTTTAAATGATTGCAATTTGAACTAGAACGTTTGCGATGTGCATACTGCAATCGCACAACATCGTCCTACTAATAAATTTAAATTAATATTTACAAAATGACGAAATTATCCCGGACTCGGACCAGACCCACCTTGATTTGGATTCAAACTCAAAACCGGACCCTGACTCGGACCCAAACCCAAACCGCACCGGGGACTTGAACGTACCCGCCCTCACCCGGACCCAAACCCAGATCCGGACCGAACTCAACCTGACCCGGACCTAGAACCTAACCCTGACCCGGACCAGGACCCAGATCCGAACTTAGACCGGTCCTAGCCCCGCACTGGACCCCCACCACAACTTCATTTAGACCCAAACCCTGACTAGGATTCGGACCCGACCCAGTACTCAGATTCAACCCCGACCCGAATCGCTGAGGGGTTGAGGAGGATCGCGCATGGGCCGAGTTCCGGATCATGGGCTAAAATTTTAAATATATGAATATTTTTTTATTAAAAAAAATATTATAAGGATATTTTAATAATTTTATCACTTTTATTAAAAAAATAATTATTTAATCTTATGGAGAAACAATATCATTTATGGTGAAATTTGACAATCTTTTATTGAACGTCTAACGTCTGGTAGGGCAAAACCGTTCCTGACTGTAGAAAAGTCCACGTGGGTTTGATGGGGTGTATAAATTGATTAGTAAAAAGTTAGAATTTAAATGATTAAGGAGGTAGAAAGAGACGGCTAAAGCATCTAATATATACTTCTGTGCTTAATTTAATTGGTGATAAAGAAGCATATTGTTTTTTATTTTCAACATATATGCTAGCCAACCTACTCCAACAAGGTCAAGTCAATTCTAATTTTGGTAGAAAAGTTTTTTTTTTTTTTTTTTTTTGAGAAAAGTTTTTTTTCTTAACATATCAAATTAGTTAGAAGTTGAGTTGAAGAAATCTTCCAAATATGTGTTCTTCTCTTTTCGTGTTGCAACATAGATATTACGGTTCTTAATAAATTTCAAAGCACAATCAAGCATAGAGAATATATATTTACATTACAAAAATAAATTTCTCATTTATAATTTAAGGATAAATTTATATTAGATTGAAAATTTCATGGCATATTGGAAAGATATTAAAAATTTACAATATGTTAGGCAATGCAATACAACACTCATATTTTATATTGACAACATAGTGTTATTTCATCTTTCTTTTTTGTTTCCCATTTCTTTTTGGCCGTTTGGTCTCATTTCGGGGTGGTTTAGGAATAAACTTTTAATGAACCCGAGTTCACAGTGAACAGTTGCGGAGTCATAAATTTCACTGAGGATGACCAATTTATAATGACAAAAATTTGTATGAAACAGGGTGCATAACACAAATCAATATTCATTCTTTTTAAAGTGTTAAAAGATATACCAAAAGTATATTATGTGACCAATTTATAATGACAAAAATTTGTATGAGGCGCATAACACAAATCAATATTCATTTTTTAAAGTGTTAAAAGATATCTCATGTCTCATTTATAATAGGGCATTGACTAAATGCACTTTCAATTTTTTTATATGTACTCATATAATAAAAATGTATTTTTATGAAATTGAACACTGAATGTCTTGGATAAAAACACCATCTATCACCACTCAACCACACATCAAATTAATAGAAAGCTATACTATATTATACATATGAAAATTCCAAAGGGGCCGGGGGAGCCCAGTGACCCCCTTTTTTCCCCAATGCAGTTCCGCCTCTAACAGTGAACTCATTTCTTTTGGGCCGTTTGGTCTCCTTTAGTGGTGGTTTAGGAGTAGATTTTTAATAAATCCGATTCACGGTAAAATCTATCAGTATTATATATAGATATTATAATCTACTCATTTCTTTTGAATATTTTGGTCCCCTTTCGTGATGGCGTAGGAGTAGATTTTTAATGAACTCAAGTTCACTGTCAACTCTATCAATGTTATGAATAGATATTATAATTTATTTTTGGCTAAATAATCAAATCTAGCCCATGTTTTTTTTATTTTTCATCAATTTTAGCATATACTTTTTATTTTCTCCTAATTTAGCACATACTTTTAAGTTAATACTTAAAACATCCCAAGTTATTTCGGCAAGGTCTGTCTGATGTGGTCGTCAGAGGTCACCTGTCTTGTTGACGTTTAAATATTAAAATATAAAAAAATAAAAATGCCACCACCTAAAATTAGAAAATGTGGGGTATAAAAATATCACAGGTCACTATTTTCTAATTTTAATTGGTGATTTTTTTTATTTTTTTATTTAATATTTACACGTCAGCAAGACAAGTGAACTCTAATGACCACATCAGATTTATTTTCACTACAAAAAAACATTGATTTAACGAGAAATTTTAGTGAGGATAAAAGAACCCTCGGTATTTAACGAGGGTTTTAACTAGGGATGCACTGAACGAGAGCTTTAACGGGCAAATACCCTCGGTAAAGCCGTCCCCCAAGTCAACGAGCGTCAGGCGCCCTCGCTAAACGTGCACCGTGGGCTCTGCCGAGCGCCTTTCCCCCTCGCCAATCAGCCCTCTGACGCCGCTGACTGCCCTCTGCACGAGGCACGTTTGCTGAGGGCAACTGCCCTCATAAAGGCGCTCGTAAACCAGCATATAAGGAGCAACTCGCTCATTTCTCTCATTTTGGATGCTGCAGCTCGTTCTCCTCTGCATAGTTATAAGGTATGTTTTAATTTTTGTTAATGGTTATTATATAAATATTAACTTATTTAATTTTTCTTATTTGTGCAGATTGCAGCTCGTTCCTGTTCCTGGGAGCCGAATAAGGTATGTTTTTTTTTAATTGTTATTATATAAATATTAGTTGTTTAATTTTTTTAGTATTAATTATTTTAATATTTTTTAGTATTAATAAGTATGTAATTGTTTTAGTATTATTTCGTATTAGTATTTTAAATTAATGTGAAGTGTGCATATATTAGTTGTTTAATTATTTAGTATTAGTATATTGTGTATTTAATATTAATTTTTTATGTATTTAATATTAGTTGTATTAGTTTAATATTGTTTAATTAATTTAGCTTAATTTTGGTTGATAGTTGTATATTTTAGTTTAATTTTGTATATATTAGTTATTTTAGCTTAACTTTTAGCTAATACATGTATATAATTAGTATTATTTAGCTTAATTTAGTATTAGCTTAATTTATGTTATTTGTGTATATATAGTATTAATTAGTTGTTCAATTATTTAGTATTATTTAATATATTAATTACGTTGGACGTTGGAGTTGAGGGATCGATGTTGATGAATGTTGGTTATTGTTTGTTGTAGAACATGTGCGTTCCGACTTGATTAATTTTAATTGATTAAGTCGGAAATGGATGCACGTAGGATCTTGATTAATTGGGAAATACGATAAAATAAGACGAAACTTTGCCGAAATTTTTAGGAAATATTAATTATTAATTAGGCTTTTGAATACTAATTAATTCGTAAAATTTTTAAACAGATAATTGATATGGATTATTCCATCCGTTTACGTTGGATGTATGGTCCTAGAACAATTGATGGCGATATATCTCCCGAATTCTACAGTGGACTTGAATCTTATATAGAATTCGCCACTAGTAATGAGATGATTCAGGGAAAGATTAGGTGTCCCTGCAACAAATTTAGATGTCGGAACAATAATACGTATCATGAACCTGATGAGGTGAGAGCACATTTGTATAGAAATGGGTTCATGCCCAATTATTTCAATTGGATTTATCACGGTGAGGAACTGTGGGGGGGTCATGAATACAATGATCATCCGTCTGCGTCGACTTCACACGGGCCGATTGATGAGACTTTTGCATCTAGCTCATACAATAATATGATGACGGACTTAACATCTGGTCCTCACTTAAATATGAATGATGAGCCCCCTAATGAGGAACCTCCCAATAAGCATGCTGCACATTTTTATAACATGCTTCGTGCAGTGAATCAGGATATAATGCCTGGGTGCGAATCACATTCACAGTTGTCATTTGATTGCCCATTCTTTGAACATCAAAACGAAAATTTATCGAGAAGGGGCTATAATCAAATGGTTGATGCGATTCGTGTTCTTTGTCTGAATAGCCTCGTGCCCAAGAAATTTTCTAATAGCAAACAGTTGATGAGTGAGATGGGTCTTCCAGTGGAGAGAATTCATTGTTGTGCGGGTAACTGCATGTTATACTGGGGTGCAGATGGGGAACTTGAACATTGTAAGTTTTGTGGGAGGCCACGATTCAAACCTGCTACTCGTGGTGTGGATGGTCGACTTAAAAAGAAGCGTCCTTTTAAGGAGATGTTCTACTTTCCTATCATTCCGCGACTGCAAAGGTTGTATCAGTCGAATGCTACAACGAAGGATATGACATGGCATGCACGTTGCTCTAATGACCATTACGGTGTCATGCTTCACCCTGCAGACTCACAGGCTTGGAAACACTTGGATCAATCGCATCCAGAATTTGCTTCAGAAATTCGGAACGTGAGGTTGGGCTTGAGCACTGACGGTTTTCAACTGTTTGGGGCGCATGGGAAACAATATTTATCATGGCCAGTGATAGTGACACCGTATAATCTACCCCCCTGGTTGTGCATGAAGGATTAATTCATGTTTCTTACGGTTCTGGTGCCAGGCCCAAAGAATCCAAAGGATAAATTGGACGTGTTTTTGCAACCACTGATCCGTGATTTGATGTTTTTATGGGAACATGGTGTGGTAACGTATGATGTTGCTACAAAGCAGAATTTTATGATGCGTGCTGCACTAATCTGGACCATCAGTGACTTTCCAGCTTACTCGATGTTGTCTGGATGGAGCACGGCTTGTTGGGAAAATCGGGATGCCCAGATCTATTCGAGGTGATTATTTAAATACATATTTAAATTAAACAGTTAATTACTAACATGAATTAATCCTAAATCAATTCAACATAATAATAAACAACATGCGTACACATAATTCACGTAAATCCTAAACATGCGGAACTAGGAGTTACGGAATTACTAACCTCTTGAAGAATCAAACGGATGAATCAACCCAAGAGCCTTCCCAAATATATCCCCAAAGTCCACGAACGCTATCCGGTGGGAAGATTTCAACGAACGATTTTAATGGGAGAGAAATTAAATATTTTGCTACCACCTTTGTGGATTTCTAATATTTCCAACACATGGAATTGCACTTGGGAATGAAGAGCTCATCCCCTATAAATAAGGAGGAGGGGTTCAAAATTTTAGGTCAAGAAAATAAGGAAGAAAATCTTTTCTTGATCTTCAAGAAATCTTGAATATATCTCCTATATTCTTTTCTCCTTAATTAAGGTTTCCATAAAAATCTCTTCCCCTCTTCTACCTCATAATTTTCGAAATTTACAAGCCTAAAGGAGTCAAGATTTGACTTCTTGAATTTATGGGATAATTATGTGTTCCTACAATAATTATCTCTTTCCATAAAATATCTACAAGAAAATCAAGACAATCTTTTCTTACTTTTTGGCCACAAATTTTCGAAAATATCTCTTGGAATATAGCAAGAATATTTTCTTCTCTCTCATTAATTGGACTTTATTTTGGGCTATTAGGAGAATTAAGATTGGACCTCCAATGGACTATGAAGCTTTAATATTTTGGGCCAATATTATTCAAGTCCATTAATATTAATTTACTCCACTATAAAATTAATATTGAACTATCCATCTTAACCCATATTACGATTTCACATATAACATGACTCCCGACCATTATTTCCCTCGTTTAAGATTATCTTAGTCCATTAATTAATTAAGCCACTGAACAAGCTTTATATTAATTAATATCTTTGTCCATGGAGTAAAGACAACTCAACATTATTATCCATTTCAAATTCCTTTTTAAATTAAAAAGACGTTCGTGGAAATAAATTTCCCTTGCAAGATTTGGCATGATAAAGGATATGATCACCAAGGGGACAAATTTTTTTCAAGACGATTTAAAAACTTAAAAATCACCACGATTCTCCGTATTAAATGTAAATCGTCATGTAATTAATAATATTGCCCAAGATATAAGGTATCGAATCGCATTGACTCTCTTCCCATCATAAGTCAAAGCAATAATTATTAATTTCACACGATCCTATTTAAGGGACGGAGATCAAAGAAACAACGCTTTGGATTCCTAGATGTTTACCGAGGTCTAATTCTTCAAATATTGAAGATGGGAGAATTTGTCCTCATGTAGGTCCTCATTCAAACACACCTAAATGCGTAAATTTATATGTGATCTCTTGGTCAAGAACATGCCAAAAACTGGGTCTCACACTTCAACCGTCATGATGGTTTGTTCATTTCCATCTGGGTTGTGAATTTGTATTACATCCAGTTTTTTAATTTTGTTATCTTCTTATTTCAGATTAATTTGATCTTCTTGTTCAAGTCGATTTGATGGTTGATCGGGTATCACCAAGTAATACTTATTATCTTCTTATTGAGCGGGTTTGCAATAAAAATATATAACATTCATTCATATTCAATGCAATGATTAAATGATTTATTTCCATGAATTTTATAAAATTTAATGCATTTAAAAGAATAAATAAGAAACTTTGCTCGATACAAATTTGGTTATACAAAGTAAAAAGCATACTTTTGAAGATAACCCCAACAATCTTCCACTTATACTCAAAGTCCGAAAGCAAATTTTAAGTATTTTATAAAGATGTCATCCGTGTTCTATGTGACATCTAATGTCACCCTACGAACTTAACCTAATAATATTTCTCACACTTATACTCAAAGCCGGGACTTATGATTATTGCAACGTCCTTGACACCCATTCCTTCCACATGTCTCGAATGTCCCTTACATTTGTTTAGCCTCAATGCTCTCAATGGGCGGACCCTTTGTGAATGGATTGTGCTTAGCTAGGTTGTCTTTTCGATGCAATCTTAGCCACCTCAATGTCTACTCTCTCTTAACGATTTCGTATGAGATGGTATTTTCTTTCAATGTGTTGTTTTGGCCTTGTGGGCTCTCGATACAATTTTTTTTTTGTTTTAAAAACCCATTTAAAAATTTACAAAATCTCCCTCAAATTTGCAAATGCTCATTGATGATCACTAAAGTGATCATCTTTAACGGGATGACGTCCAAATCCACAATTGTTGGGAAGTTCTTGAGCCAAACCACCACATCCACTTTTCCTTTTTCGCCTTCATGAATCGATTTGTTTCAAAACTATTTCTTCTTCGGCTTCCATGGTAGAATCAGCGATGCATTTACGCTTAAAATACGCTTCTCCATGTCAAGGCTCCTACCCCCATGAAAGCTGTTAGTTCCGATTTCAAGTGAGATAATGAAGAACATTGAACACACTACCCGAGGTAAAGACTTTTTGGAGTCAATGTCCGATTGGAAATCCGAGTCCGTGTAACAAATGGGGATCGACCGTATCGACTTGTAAACCAACATTCTATATTCGTGTCCATTTTTTTCATGTTCCCTTCGTTGAATGTTCTTTTTCAAGCTGATCAATGCTCTTTCCTAGATGGGGTTACTTTGATATCTTGCCACCATGCCTACTGAAAGAAAGCAGAGATATCCGGTCTCTCGCATTTGCCAAATCAAGATTGCATACATGAGGTTTCCCACAACCGAAGCATAAGGGATGCCCTTCATGTCATCTATCTCTTTTTGTGTCTTGGGACACATCTCTTTGGATAGATGGATTCCGTGTCTGTAGGGCTCAAAGCCTTTCTTGGAATCCTACATGCTGAAGCGCTTCAAAATAGTATCTATGTATGAGGCTTGTGAAAGCCCGATCATTCTATTCCTGCGATCTCGAATGATCTTGATCCCTAGGATGTGACCGGCTTCCCTAAGTCCTTCATATGGAACTATTTTGACAGTCATGCCCTTACGTCTGATAACACCTTTACATCATTTCCGATGAGCAGAATGTCGTCCATGTATAGTACTAAAAATACCAATGCAGTTCTGTCACGCTTTTTATAGACACAACTTTCAAATTTGTTTTGATCGAATCCGTAGGATTTTATAACTTGATCAAAACACTAATTCCAAGCTCGGGATGCTTGCTTCAGTCCATAAATGGACTTATCTTCGGAGATTCAATATCAAAACACTATCGTAAATAGACTTCGAGCTTGCAAACCCGGATGCTCTTGGCCTTTTTCAATGAAGCCTTAGGGTTGTTGCATATAGATTACTTCGTCAAGATTTCCATTAAGGAAAGTTGTCTTGACGTCCATTTGCCAGATCTCAAAATGTAGATGCGCAGCAATCGACAAGAGAATGTGGATGGACTTGAGCATGGCTGCGGGCAAAAAAGTTTCCTCATAATCGATTCCTTCTTTCTAAGTGTACCCTTTCGCCACAAGTCTTACTTTGAAGGTTTCAACCCTTCCGTCCGGTCCCCTTTTTCTCTTGTATACCCACTTGCATCCGATGGGTTTTACCCCATCAAGTGGTTCGACTAGCTCCCACACCTTGTTGTGATCCATTGAACCCATCTCGGCTTCCATTTCTTTGTTTTGCCAAGATTGAGCATCTTTGTCTTGGATCGCCTCGTTGTAGGACCATGGATCTGATTCTTCTGCGGAGATCAAGTCCGAAGACTCTCCGATCCCCAAGAATCTCTCGGGTTATCTGATAACCCTCCCACTACGATGAGGTTCCGGTTGTTTAGGCGTGATGTTTGGTATATCATTTTATGCAGGTTGGCAAAAACGGAGTTGGCCCCTAAGTTCTTCTAAGGTAATTTCACTTCTAGGCTTTCGACTGTTCATATAGTCTTCTTCCAAAAATCTAAAGTGAGTACTGATTACCACCTTTTGATCTTAGGGACCATAGAACATGCATCCTTTAGTTCCTTCAGGGTACCCTATGAACATCCTTAATTCCAAACGTGCATCCAATTTACCGTCTTCCTTGTCTAGCATGTATTCCGGACACCCCCAGATCCTGATGTGTCCGAAATTGGGCTTGCGCCCCGTCCACAATTCTCTCGGGGTTTTAGGTACCGATTTGGATGGCACTAGGTTCAGAATATAACTCATCATCGACCTTACCATTTCTAAAAGCGTTATATTCCTTCGTTCTGCAACCCCATTTTGTTGAGGGGTACCGGGTGCAGTCAACTGGGATGCAATCCCCACTTCCGATAGGTAGTTCAGAAATTCAACGCTGAGGTATTCGTGTTGGGTTTATACTGAAAAGTATGCTTTTACTTTGTATAACCAAACTGAAGTTTCTTAGTTATTTACTGAAATAAATATTTAATCACTGTTGCATTAAATATGAATGAATGTTATATATGTTTATTGCAAACCCGTTCAATAAGATAGTGCGTATTACGTTGTAGTTAATTTGGTGATACCCGATCACTGAAGATCAAATTAACTGCCCTCGTAATTAAGTACAAATTCACAACCCAGATGGAAATGAACGAACCATCATGAACGGTTGAAGTGTGAGACCCAGATTGATCTGTCTTGACCAAGGGATCACACTAGTGCATTTAGGTGAGCTGAATGAGGACCTACGAGGAGGACAAATTCTTCGGTACTGAATATACAAGAATTAGACCTCAGTGGTGCGTTGTTTTTTAATCTCCGTCCCTTAAATAGATCGTGTGAAATTAATAACTATTACTTTGACTTATGATGGGAAGAGAGTCAATGCGATTCGATACCTTATATCTTGGGCAATATTATTAATTACATGATGATTGCTGACATTTAATACGGAGAATCGCGTGCAAGTATGTCTTGCTTGATTTGTCCCCTTGGTGGGCTCATATCCTTTATCATGTCAAATCTTGCAAGTGGAAATTTATTTCCGGTATGGATAATAATGTTGAGATATCTTTACTCCAAGGACAAAGATATTAATTAATATAAAGCTTGTTCAGTGGCTTAATTAATTAATTGACTAAGATAATCTTAAACGCAGGAAATAATGACCGGGAGCCATGTTATATGTGAAATTGTAATATGGGTTAAGATGGATAGTTCAATATTAATTTTATAGTGGAGTAAATTAATATTAATGGACTTGAATAATATTTGGCCCGAAATATTAAAGTTTCATAGTCCATTGGAGGTCCAATCTTAATTCTCCTAAAGGCCCCCCAAATAACCCAAAATAAAGTCCAATTAATGAGAGAGAGAAGAAAATATTCTTGCTTATTTCCAAGTCATAATTTTCGAATTTTTTGTCTATTAAAGAAAGAAAAGATTGTCTTGATTTTCTTGTAGATATTTTATGGAAAGAGATAATTATTATAGGAATACATAATTATCCCATAAATTCAAGAAGTCAAATCTTGACTCCTTTAATAGTGTAATTTTCGAAAAAGATAGGTAGAAGAGGGGAAGGGGATTTTTATGGAAGGAGAAAAGAATATAGGAGATATATTCAAGATTTCTTGGAGATCAAGAAAAGATTTTCTCCCTTAATTTATACCCTAATTTTCGTGCCCCCCTCCTCCCTACATATAGGGGATGATCTCTTCATTCCCAAGTGTAATTCCATGTGTTGAAAATATTAGAAATCCATAAAGGTGGTAGCAAAATATTTTATTTTCTCTTCATTAAAATCGTTCGTTGAAATCTTCCCACCGGATAACGCACGTGGACTTTGGGGATATATTTGGGAAGGCTCTTGGGTTGATTCATCCGTTCGATTCATCCGTTTGATTCTTCAAGAGGTTAGTAATTCCGTAACTCCTAGTTCCGCATGTTTAGGTTTTACGTGAATTATGTGTACGCATGTTGTTTATTATTATGTTGAATTAATTTAGGATTAATTCATGCTAGTAATTAACTATTTAATTTAAATATGTATTTAAATAATCACCTCGAATAGATCCGGGCACCCATACTTTCCCAACAACTCGGTATCGAGCTCGGTTTTGAGCTCTGATTTTTTAAATTGTTATTTAAATTGTTGGACATTAAATTGAAATTGGATAGTAGAATTGCTAGATCTGTTTTGCAGGTATCCAATTGTCATGGTATTTAATGTGTTTTTTTACATGTGTATGAATGAATGGTTTTTAATTCGACTCGTTCGGATTTGTTTTTCTCGTGAGAAAATCCATAAGTAGATTAGGCTATTTGATTTGTTCAATGTAATAGACTAGTATAGATTTAAGGTATTTATTTTTCATTAAATAAATTGTAACCTGATTGGAGATGAAGACGGAGACGAGTTAAAAAATGAATCCGGAACCTTATGTTATGACGGCGTCGCCGTTAAATGTTCCAAGTGAGGCACTGGGCAAGCGGCACGGACGACACCGCACGGATGGGCCTAGGCACTAAGCGCCTAGGCGGGATCAACCCTAGGCGCACGGGACGGATCAAGAGGGCGAGGCTATGAGAATTTAGGCAAGGCGTCTGGCCGAGGCATACCGAGAGTGGGCTGCCGAGGCTTAGAAAGAGCACACGGGAGACGTGAGTCGCGCCTCACGGCGCAAGATTGACACGGGTCGCCCGGCCAAGCGGGCCGGGTCGGATGCGGCGTGCATCCCGAACGCGAGTTTGCCTTGGCGTGGCGTTTCAAGACGGAGTTTTGTTCGAGATGAACGAGTGGGAGAAATTCGAGCTGACATTTCTTCAAAATCAAGACAAATAAATTCAAACCATGACAGTTGGATAATTTGTGCCCAATGTGTTTATTTTATGCTTTGCTTGATTTATTGTTGCCGTATTTTCTTGTGCTTTATTTAATTTATTTAAATGTGTTTGAATGAGAATTGCTCAACGAAAAATCTCAATTTCAAAAATTACTAAGTATGTTTTGATAATTAATTTGTTTTGACACAAATTAATTTTGACCTCCATGATTTATTTATTTGAGAAAACTTTTGGAGAAATTCCCCTACCGGACGGTCAAAAGATAGCTTTCACATGAATAAATTCCCGAAAGGATGATTGTGAATTATTATTAGTGGCGACGATGACCCTCCAACGAGGCTCGATCAAAGCGATGTAATAATTCTGTATTTAATCATGGTTATTACTTATGTATAAAATTGATATTTATATACTTCTCCGAAGTCCCTGTCAATTTTATATTGGTCAAGTGGGAGCCGACTATTAATTTTAAATTAAAGGTATGTAACTGTTCTTGTTTGTAACCTGCTTGAATGTGATTTAAATGATGACCCTCTCACGAGGCTCATTTAAATCTGTTTTGAGATGTTGGCTGATGCATGTTCATATTTTTTTTGAGATTTTAATATGAATCATGTGATCGAATTGTGTGATTTAATTTTGTGTTGATCTGGATATTGATACAAAATATATGTTTATTTCAGTTCATCATGTCGCAACCTTTTAATCCACTGTTCAATTTACTGAAAAGAAACCAACTCACTAGTGAAAACTATGTCACTTGGAAACGTAATATGACTTTTGTCCTCTCTGCACAAAAACATTATTGGGTTCTTGGCGGACATAAACCTGATAGAATCACTGAAGGGTCATCTAGTTCGGAAAGATGTTTGTACGAAATCTGGGAGCAAGCCAATGAATCAATAAAACCGATAATCTTGACTTCATTGTCTGATGATTTGAGGCTCATTCATGAGAAAATTGATTCAGCTGTGGAGATTGTTCAAAGTCTTGAGGAAATGTTTTCCTCTGAGAACTGCATGATAAAAGAGTTTCATCAAAATGGAGTCGAAAGGCTGAAAATGATTGAGGGATATCACATTCTCAAAATCAGATGCCATTTTGAAAAACTTGCTTACCTTGGTGCACGATACGATGATGAGGCTCAAATCGAATTCTTGTTCCTAACTCTTCCAAGGAGCTTTAATGAGTTCTATTGTAATTTTGTGATGAGCGATCACATGTTTACCATAGATGCTCTACAAGAATTCTTGGAGACGGTAGATAAACACTTGGGACAAGAAGACGAAGCCTTAGTGACTAAGAAACTGCTCTCAAAATCTAGGCCAAAGGAAGGCAAGATTGAGAAGGAGATGAATAGTCTGATCCAAAGCAAAGCCACAAAAGAAAAGGGTAAGAAAACAAGTTGGTTGAAAGTCCAGAAGACACCAAAAGGAAAATGTTTTAACTGTGGAGAAAAAGGACATTGGAATTCGGCCTGTTCCAAACCCAAAAGGAATGGAAAGAAAGGTAATTCACACTCGCTAGTTGTTGAAACTTGTTTGGCGGAGTATGTTACCCACTCGTGGGTATTGGATACGGAATCCACTGATCATGTATGTTTCACATTGTAGGGTTTCAAGCAGACCCGATGACTAAGTGAGAGTGAGATCCTCATCACGCTAGGCGATGCTACGAGACTGGCAGCTGAAGCAGTGGGAGAAGTGCGCCTGTCTTTTGGCGACAAGACGTTAATTTTAAGAGATGTTCTTTATGTTCCTATTTTTCGGAAAAACCTTATTTCTATTTCTAAACTATTTATCGATGGATATTCTGTTCGTTTTAATAAAGATGTTACTATTTTTCGTAACGATGTGATTATCTATTGTGGAACTTTGAGGAACAATCTCTATATTATTAACTGTGCACATCACTCACAAAATGCATCCTATAACACATCTACTATTTCTTGTAAACGAAAGCGCTCAGCTGACGTGAACGAGACACTTCTTTGGCACCTAAGATTAGGTCACATTAACCCGAAAAGGATTCAAAGGTTGGTGAAAGATGGCTCTTTGGGGTCTCTCCAAATTGAGCCATTTTCGACTTGCGAATCGTGCTTGGAAGGTAAAATGACCAAGAGGGCATTTGGAGCCAAGGGGCTTAGAGCTAAAGAAGTGTTAGAAATCGTTCACACCGATGTGTGTGGTCCAATGCAAATCAAAGCTAGAGGTGGCTACAGTATTTTCGTTATTTTTTATCGATGATTACTCACGCTACGTATACATTTTCCTAATGAAGCATAAACTGAGACCTTTGATAAATACAAAGAATTTAAGGCTCAAGCAAGAGAGAATCATAAGGGAAAAAAGTATCAAGTTTCTACGATCCGATCGTGGAGGTGAATACCTCAATGATGGATTTTTGAACTACCTATTGGAAGTGGGGATCAGATCGATTGATTTGACCGGTACCCCCAACAAAACGGGGTTGCAGAACGAAGGAATAGAACACTTTTAGAAATGGTAAGGTCAATGATGAGTTATGCGGATTAGAAACAACGCCTTATATTCTGAACCTAGTGCCATCCAAATCGGTACCTAAAACCCCGAGAGAATTGTGGACAGGGCGCAAGCCTAGTTTCGGACACATCAGGATCTGGGGGTGTCCGGCATACGTGCTAGACAAGGAAGCCGATAAATTGGATGCACGTTCGGAATTAAGGATGTTCATAGGGTACCCCGAAGGAACTAAAGGATGCATGTTCTATGGTCCCGAAGATCAAAAGGTGGTAATCAGTACTCACTTTAGATTTTTGGAAGAAGACTATATGAACAGTCGAAAGCCTAGAAGTGAAATTACCTTAGAAGAACTTAGGGGGCCTACTCCATTGCCAACTGTCCAAAATGACATACCAAACGTCACGCCTACACAACCGAAACCTCATCGTAGTGGGAGGGTTATCAGACAACCCGAGAGATTCTTGGGGATCGGAGAGTCTTCGGACTTGATCTCCGCAGAAGAATCAGATCCATGGTCCTACAACGAGGCGATCCAAGACAAAGATGCTCAATCTTGGCAAACAGCAATGGAAGCCGATATGGGTTCAATGGATCACAACAAGGTGTGGGAGCTAGTCGAACCACTTGATGGGGTAAAACACATCGGATGCAAGTGGGTATACAAGAGAAAAAGGGGACCGGACGAAAGGGTTGAAACCTTCAAAGCAAGATTTGTGGCGAAAGGGTACACTCAGAAAGAAGGGATCGATTATGAGGAAACCTTTTGGTCGTAGCCATGCTCAAGTCCATCCGCATTCTCTTGTCGATTGCTGCGCATCTAGATTTTGAGATTTGGCAAATAGACGTCAAAACAACTTTCCTTAATGGAAATCTTGACGAAGTAATCTATATGCAACAACCCAAAGGCTTCATTGAAAAAGGCCAAGAGCATCTGGTTTGCAAGCTCAGGAAGTCCATTTATGGACTGAAGCAAGCATCCCGAGCTTGGAATCAGTGTTTTGATCAAGTTATTAAATCCTACGGATTCGATCAAAATGAATTTGAAAGTTGTGTCTATAAAAAACATGAAGGAACTGCATTGGTTTTTTTGGTACTATACATGGACGACATTCTGCTCATCGAAAATGATGTAAAGGTGTTATCAGACGTAAGGGCATGGCTGCCAAAATAGTTCGATATGAAGGACATAGGGAAAGTCGGTCACATCCTAGGGATCAAGATCACTCGAGATCGCAGGAAAAGAATGATCGGGCTTTCGCAAGCCTCATATATAGATACTATTTTGAAGCGCTTCATAATGCAGGATTCAAAGAAAGGCTTTGTGCCCTAAAGACACGGAATCCATCTATCCAAAGAGATGTGTGTTGGGATTATACTGGAAAGTATGCTTTTACTTTGTATAATCAAACTGAATTTCGGACTTATTTACTGAAATAAATTGTTTATAACTGATGCTTTAAATATTATCGAATGTTACATATATTTACTGCATAACTGTTTAATAAATCGTACGTGTTACATTGTAGTTAATTTAGTGATACCAGATCATAGAAGATTAAATTAACAGTCCCTTGTAACTAAAAGTACGCCATTCACGACCTAGATGGAAATGAACAATCCATCGTGAAAGGTTGAAGTGTAAGGCTAGGATTGGCTTGTCTTGACCAAGAGATTACACTAGTGCATGACTGATGCACTGAATAGGACCTATAGGAGGATAAATTCTTCAGAACTGAACAAGGAAGAATTAGACCTCAGTGGTTCGTTATTTCTTAATCTTCGTTCCTTAAATAGGATCACGTGTGGTTGGTAACTATTGCTTTGACTTATCATGGGTAGAGAATCAACGAGATTCAATACTTTTTATCTTGGGCAATATTATTGATCACATGTGATTGCTAAGATTTAATACGGAGAATCGTGTGTAAGTACGCTTGTTCGATTTGCCCCCCTTGGGAGGTTCATAAGCTTTATCATACCAAATCTTGCAAGTGGAATTAGTTTCCGGTATGGATAATACTGTTGAACCGTTCCTTGACCAAGGACAAAAGATATTAATTAATGGAAAGTTATTTCAGTGGCTTGAATTAATTAATGGGCTAGATATCTTAAACACGGGAAATAATAACCGGGAGCCATATTGACTGTAATATGGGTTAAGATGGATAGTGCAATATTAATTATGTAGTGGGATTAATTAATATTTATGGGCTTGAATAATATTGTGGCTCAATATTGATAATTCAAGATCCATTAGAAGGTCCAATCTTAATTCTCCTAAAGGACCCCTAAGAAGCCCAACATATAGTCCAATAACTGAAAAATGTGTTTAAAATAAAATAAATATTGTTGCCTATTTTTTCTTGTAATTTTCGAATTTTATGGATAAAAAGGGGAGAAAGATTTTCTTTGAATTTTGTTATGGAATGAAGATATGTATTCTTGGAATACAAGATTATCTCATTAAATTTAAGAAATCTCCCACTTGGTTATTCATAATAGAAATTTCAAAATTTTGAAAATAAAGGGCAAGAAAGATTTTCTTGATTTTCTTGAAAAGATATTATGGAAGATATATATTTCTTGAAATACAAGAATATCTCATAAATTCAAGAAGATCCAAATCTTGGAATCTTGGACCCTATATTTTTGAAAATACCATAATGTTGATAAGGTGGGATTTTTTGTGGAATATTATAATTATTGGAAAAAGAATATAGGAGATATATTCAAGATTTCTTGGAGATCAAGAAAAGATTTTCCCACATTGTTTTTCTTCCCAAATTTTCATTCCCAAGTACAATTCCATGTGCTGGAAAAGTTAGTAAATCCACAAAGGTGGTGCAACATAATTTATTTTCCTTTTGTTAATTGTTCACAAGTGTCCTACCACCGGATAGTCGAACAAGGATTAAGGGAATACTTGGGAAGTTCTTTTGGTTAGTCTAATCAGCCAGATCACTGCCATTCCAAGAGGTACGTTCACGTAAACTCGTAGAATTCGGCATGCGTAGGATTTACGTGAATTAATTATATGCATGATATGTTGTTGGATTATTATTTGAATTAATATAGGATTAATTCATGCTAGTAATAATTATAAGAATTAAATTTGTATTTAAATATTCACCCCGAATAGATCTATGCAACTTATTCTCCAACAATGTGTCCCAAGACACAGAAAGAGATAGATGACATGAAGGGCATCCCTTATGCTTCGGCTGTGGGAAGCCTCATGTATGCAATGCTGTGTACGAGACCGGATATCTGCTTTGTCGTAGGCATGGTGGCGAGATATCAAAGTAACCCTGAGAAAGAGCATTGGTCTGCAGTAAAGAACATTTTGAAGTACCTGAAAAGGACACGGGACAGAATGTTGTTTACAAGTCAGACAGTCTGATCCCCATCGGTTACACGGACTCGGATTTCCAATCAGACATTGACTCCAGAAAGTCTACCTCGGGTAGTATGTTCTCCATGGGGAGAGGAGCCATGACATGGAGAAGCGTAAAGCAGAAATGCATCGCTGATTCTACCATGGAAGTCGAGTACGTCGCTGCTTGTGAGGCAGCGAAGGAAGCTGTTTCGCTCAAGAACTTCCTGGTGGACTTGGACGTGGTACCGAATTTGCCCGATAAAATCACGGTCTACTGTGATAAAGCCGGAGCAGTTGCAAATTCAAAGGAGCGGAGAGCCCACAAAGCCAGCAAACACATTGAAAGAAAATACCATCTCATACGAGAAATCGTTAAGAGAGGAGACATTGAGGTGGCTAAGATTGCATCGGAAGACAACCTAGCAGATCCATTCACAAAGGGTCTCCCTCAGAGTACATTCGAGAGACATGTGGAAGGAATGGGTGTCAAGGACGTTGCCAACCTGCTTTGAGTATAAGTGGGAGAAATATTATTAGGTTCGTGTAAGGTGACATTAGATGTCACATATAACACGAGACATGCTGTAGTATACTTAAAAGCAGACTTTGAGTATAAGTGGCGGATTGTTGGGGTTATACTGAAAAGTATGCTTTTACTTTGTATAACCAAACTGAAGTTTCTTATTTATTTACTTAAATAAATATTTAATCACTATTGCATTAAATATGAATGAATGTTATATATGTTTATTGCAAACTCATTCAATAAGATAGTACGTATTACGTTGTAGTTAATTTGGTGATACCCGATCACTGAAGATCAAATTAACAGCCCTCGTAATTAAGTACAAATTCACAACCCAGATGGAAATGAACGAACCATCATGAACGGTTGAAGTGTGAGACCCAGATTGGCCTGTCTTGACCAAGGGATCACACTAGTGCATTTAGGTGCGCTGAATAAGGACATACAGGAGGACAAAATTTTCGGTACTGAATATACAAGAATTAGACCTCAGTGGTGCGTTGTTTCTTAATCTCCGTCCCTTAAATAGGATCGTGTGAAATTAATAACTATTGCTTTGACTTATGATGGGAAGAGAGTCAATGCGATTCGATACCTTATATCTTGGGCAATATTATTAATTACATGACGATTGCTGACATTTAATACGGAGAATCGCGTGCAAGTACGTCTTGCTTGATTTGTCCCCTTGGTGGGCTCATATCCTTTATCATGCCAAATATTGCAAGTGAAAATTTATTTCCGGCATGGATAATAATGTTGAGCTATCTTTACTCCAAGGACAAAGATATTAATTAATATAAAGCTTGTTCAGTGGCTTAATTAATTAATGGACTAAGATAATCTTAAACGCGGAAAATAATGACCGGGAGCCATGTTATATGTGAAATCGTAATATGGGTTAAGATGGATAGTTCAATATTAATTTTATAGTGGAGTAAATTAATATTAATGGACTTGAATAATATTTGGCCCGAAATATTAAAGCTTCATAGTCCATTGGAGGTCCAATCTTAATTCTCCCAAAGGCCCCCCAAATAGCCCAAAATAAAGTCCAATTAATGAGAGAGGGAAGAAAATATTCTTGCTTATTTCCAAGTCATAATTTTCGAAATTTTTGTCTATTAAAGGAAGAAAAGATTGTCTTGATTTTCTTGTAGATATTTTATGGAAAGAGATAATTATTGTAGGAATACATAATTATCCCATAAATTCAAGAAGTCAAATCTTGACTCCTTTAATAGTGTAATTTTCGAAAAAGATAGGTAGAAGAGGAGAATGAGATTTTTATGGAAAATTTAATTAAGGAAAAAATAATATAGGAGATATATTCAAGATTTCTTGGAGATCAAGAAAAGATTTTTTCCCTTAATTTCTACCCTAATTTTCGTCCCCCCATCCTCCCTATATATAGGGGATGATCTCTTCATTCCCAAGTGTAATTCCATGTGTTGGAAATATTAGAAATCCTTAAAGGTGGTAGCAAAATATTTTATTTTCTCTTCATTAAAATCGTTCGTTGAAATCTTCCCACCGGATAACGCACGTGGACTTTGGGGATATATTTGGGAAGGCTCTTGGGTTGATTCATCCGTTTGATTCTTCAAGAGGTTAGTAATTCCGTAACTCCTAGTTCCGCATGTTTAGGTTTTACGTGAATTATGTGTACGCATGTTGTTTATTATTATGTTGAATTAATTTAGGATTAATTCATGCTAGTAATTAACTGTTTAATTTAAATTTGTATTTAAATAATCACCTCTAATAGATCCGGGCACCCATACTTTCCCAACAATTTGCCTCCACTATCAGATCGTAGAAACTTGATACTTTTTCCCTTATGATTCTCTGCTGGAGCCTTAAATTCTTTGAATTTATCAAAGGTCTTAGATTTATGCTTCATTAGGAAAATGTATCCGTAGCGTGAGTAATCATCGATAAAAGTAACGAAATACTCGTAGCCACCTCTAGCTTTGATTTGCATTGGACCACACACATCGGTGTGAACGATTTCTAACACTTCTTTAGTTCTAAGCCCCTTGGCTCCAAATGCCTCTTGGTCATTTTACCTTCCAACCATGATTCGCAAGTCGGAAATGGCTCAATTTGGAGAGACCCCAAAGAACCATCTTTCACCAACCTTTGAATCCTTTTCGGGTTAATATGACCTAATCTTAGGTACCAAAAAAGTGTCTCATTCACGTCAGCCGAGCGCTTTCGTTTACAAGATATAGTAGATGTGTTATAGGATGCATTTTGTGAGTGATGTGCACAGTTAATAATATAGAGATTGTTCCTCAAAGTTCCACGACAGATAATCACATCGTTACGAAAAACAGTAACATCTTTATTAAAACGAACATAATAACCATCGATAAACAGTTTAGAAATAGAAATAAGGTTTTTCCGAAAAATAGGAACATAAAGAACATCTCTTAAAATTAACGTCTTGTCGCCAAAGAACAGGTGCACTTCTCCCACTGCTTCAGCTGCCACTCTCGTACCATCGCCTAGCGTGATGAGGATCTCACTCTCACTTAGTCGTCGGGTCTGCTTGAAACCCTGCAATGTGAAACATACATGATCAGTGGATCCCGTATCCAATACCCACGAATGGGTAGCATACTCTGCCAAACAAGTTTCAACTACTAGTGAGTGTGAATTACCTTTCTTTCCATTCCTTTTGGGTTTGGAACAGGCCGATTTCTAATGTTCTTTTTCTCCACAGTTAAAACAATTTCCTTTTGGTGTCTTCTGGACTTTCAACCAACTTGCTTTCTTACCCTTTTCTTTTGTGGCCTTGCTTTGGATCAGACTATTCATCTCCTTCTCAATCTTGCCTTCCTTTGGCCTAGATTTTGAGAGAAATTTCTTAGTCACCAAAGCTTCGTCTTCTTGTCCCAAGTGTTTCTCTACCTTCACCAAGATCTCTTGTAGGGTATCTATGGTAAACATGTGATCGCTCATCACAAAATTACAATAGAACTTATTAAAGCTTCTTGGAAGAGTTAGGAACAAGAATTCGATTTGAGCCTCATCATCATCGATCGTGCACCAAGGTAAGCAAGTTTTTCAAAATGGTGTCTGATTTTGAGAATGTGATCCCTTACGGGTGTTCCTCAATCATTTTCAGCCTTTCGAGTCCATTTTGATGAAACTCTTTGATCATGCAGTTCTCAGAGGAAAACATTTCCTCAAGACTTTGAACAATCTCCCCAGCTTAATCAACTTCCTCATGAATGAGTCTCAAATCATCAGACAATGAAGTCAAGATTATCGGTTTTATTGATTCATTGGCTTGCTCCCAAATTTCGTACAAACATCTTTTCGAACTAGATGACCCTTCAGTGATTCTATCAGGTTTATGTCCGCCAAGAACCCAATAATGTTTTTGTGCAGAGAGGACAAAAGTCATATTACGTTTCCAAGTGACATAGTTTTCACCAGTGAGTTGGTTTCTTTTCAGTATATTGAACAGTGCATTAAAAGGTTGCGACATGATGAACTGAAATAAACATATATTTTGTATCATTATCCAGATCAACACAAACTTAAATCACATAATTCGATCACATGATTCATATTAAAATCTAAAAAAAAAAAATGAACATGTAACAGCCAACATCTCAAAACAGATTTAAATGAGTGTCGTGGGAGGGTCATCATTTAACTCACATTCAAGCAGGTTACAAGCAAGAACAGTTACAAACCTTTAAAAAAAATTAATAGTCGACTCCCACTTGACCAATATAAAATTGACAGGGACTTCGGAGAAGTATATAAATATCAATTTTATACCTAAGTAATAACCATGATTAAATACAGAATTATTACTTCGCTTTGATCGAGCCTCGTTGGAGGGTCATCGTCGCCACTAATAATAATTCACAATCATCCTTTTGGGAATTTATTCATGTGAAAGTTATCTTTTGACCGTCCCGTAGGGGAATTTCTCCAAAAGATTTCACAAATAAATAAATCATGGAGGTCAAAATTAATTTGTGTCAAAACAAATTAATTATCATAACATACTTAGTAATTTTTTTGAATTTGAGATTTTTCGTTGAGCAAGTCTCATGCAAACACATTTAAACAAATTAAATAAAGCACAAGAAAAATATAATAAAGAATAAATCAAGCAAAGCGTAAAATAAACACATTGGGCACAAATTATCCAACTGTCATGGTTTGATTTTTTTGGCTTGATTTTTGAAGAAATATCGTCTTGAATTTCTCCCACTCGCTCGTCTCAAAAAGAACTCCGCCTTGAAACGTCAAAACAAACAACTTCGCGGTCGGGGATCCCCGCCCCGATCCGCCGGCCGGTTGCCCGGGCGCCAAATATTACCATGCCATGGTTAGGGCACAGGTCATCGCCACTAATAAGCGGCTGGCCGGCGGCGCTAAGTGCCAGCCACAGAATTTTTTTTGCCGCCTCGACCGACGCTAGTAAAATCCCATCGCGTTATGATGGTGTCGCTTGCGCTTATCTTGTTTCGTCCGGCCGCATCTCGAAAAGGTCTGGTCGATGGCGATCCCCTTCAAGCGTCGTCGTTAGGCGAATCCATCACCGTTCAAGGCGCGCGCCATGCCTCCACGGCACATTTTCGCAAGATGGTGGCCTTTTTCCACGATTACGGATCGTTTAATTACCTTCACCTCCGCCTTCGTCTTCGATCAGGTTACAATTTATTTAACGAAAAATAAATACCTTAAATCTAGACTAGTCTATTACATTGAACAAAACAAATAGCCTAATCTACTCGTGGATTTTCTCACGAGAAAAATAAATCCGAACTAGTCGAATTAAAAACCATTCATTCATACGCATGAAAAAAAACACATTAAATACCATGACAATTGGATACCTGCAAAACAGATCTAGCAATTCTACTATCCAATTTCAATTTAATGTCCAACAATTTAAATAACAATTTAAAAAATCAGAGCTCGAAACCAGAGCTCTGATACCAGTTGTTGGGAAAATCGGGATGCCGGATCTATTCAAGGTGATTATTTAAATACATATTTAAATTAAACAGTTAATTACTAACATGAATTAATCCTAAATCAATTCAACATAATAATAAACAACATGCGTACACATAATTCACGTAAATCCTAAACATGAGGAACTGGGAGTTACGGAATTACTAACCTCTTGAAGAATTAAACGGATGAATCAACCCAAGAGCCATCCTAAATATATCCCCAAAGTCCACGAACACTATCCGGTGGAAGATTTCAACGAACGATTTTAATGGGGGAGAAATTAAATATTTTGTTACCACCTTTGTGGATTTCTAATATTTTCAACACATGAAATTGCACTTGGGAATGAAGAGCTCATCCCCTATAAATAGGGAGGAGGGGTTAGAAATTTTAGGTTAAGAAAATAAGGAAGAAAATCTTTTCTTGATCTCCAAGAAATCTTGAATATATCTCCTATATTCTTTTCTCCTTAATTAAATTTTCCATAAAAATCTCTTCCCCTCTTCTACCTCATAATTTTCGAAATTTACAAGCCTAAAGGAGTCAAGATTTGACTTCTTGAATTTATGGGATAATTATGTATTCCTACAATAATTATCTCTTTCCATAAAATATCTACAAGAAAATCAAGACAATCTTTTCTTCCTTTTTGGCCACAAATTTTCAAAAATATCTCCTGGAAATATAGCAAGAATTTTTTCTTCTCTCTCTCATTAATTGGACTTTATTTTGGGCTATTTGGGGGGCCTTTAGGAGAATTAAGATTGGACCTCCAATGGACTATGAAGCTTTAATATTTTGGGCCAAATATTATTCAAGTCCATTAATATTAATTTACCCCACTATAAAATTAATATTGAACTATCCATCTTAACCCATATTACGATTTCACATATAACATGACTCCCAGTCATTATTTCCCACGTTTAAGATTATCTTAGTCCATTAATTAATTAAGCTACTGAACAAATTTTATATTAATTAATATCTTTGTCCTTGGAATAAAGACAACTCAACATTATTATCCATGCCGAAAATAAATTTTCACTTGCAAGATTTGGCATGATAAAGGATATGAGCCCACCAAGGGGACAAATCAAGCAAGACGTACTTGCACGCGATTCTTCGTATTAAATGTCAGCAATCGTCATGTAATTAATAATATTGCCCAAGATATAAGGTATCGAATCGCATTGACTCTCTTCTCATCATAAGTCAAAGCAATAGTTATTATTTTCACACGATCCTATTTAAGGGACGGAGATTAAAAAACAACGCACCACTGAGGTCTAATTCTTGTATATTCAGTACCGAAGAATTTGTCCTCCTGTAGGTCCTCATTCAGCGCTCCTAAATGCGCTAGTGTGATCCCTTGGTCAAGACAGGTCAATTGTTGGGGAATGATTTGCACAGATCTATTCGGGGTGAATATTTAAATATAAATTTAATTCTTTAATTATTACTAGCATGAATTAATCCTATATTAATTCAAATAATAATTGCAACAACATATCATGCATATAATAAGCCATGTAAAACCTACGCATGCGGAATCTACGGGTTTACGTGAACGTACCTCTCGGGATGGCAGTGAATTCGGTTGGACGGACTAACCAATAGGACTTCCCAAGTATTCTTTTAGCCCTTGCTCGACAATCCGGTGGAAGGATACTCGCGAACAATTAACAAAAGGAAAAACTAAACTTTGTTGCACCACTTTCGTGGATTTGCTAATTTTTCCAGCACATGGAATTGTACTTGGGAATGAAACAATCATCCCCTATTTATAGGAGAGGAGTGGTCGAAATTTCCAGTAGAAAATCAATGTGGGAAAAGACTTTTCTTGATCACCAAGAAATCTTGAATATATCTCCTATATTCTTTTTCCCATAATTAAAATATTCCACAAAAATCCCACCTCCTCAATTATGGATTATTTTCGAAAATACTAAGCAAGATTCCAAGATTTGGATCTTCTTGAATTTATGAGATATTCTTGTATTTCAAGAAATACATATCTTCCATAATATCTTTTCAAGAAAATCAAGAAAATCTTTCTTGCCCACTATATTTCCAAAATTTCGAAAATTCCTTCATGAATAACCAAGTGGGAGATTTCTTGAATTTAATGAGATAATCTTGTATTCCAAGAATACATATCTTCATTCCATAACAAAATTCAAAGAAAATCTTTCTCCCTCTTTTATCCATAAATTTCAAAAATTTAGAGGAAAATTAAGCAACAATATTTATTTTATTTTAATCACCTTTTTCAGTTATTGGACTATTTGTTGGGCTACTCAGGGGGCCTTTAGGAGAATTAAGATTGGACCTTCTAATGGACCTTGAATATCTAATATTGAGCCACAATATAATTCAAGCCCATAAATATTAATTAATCCCACTACATAATTAATATTGCACTATCCATCTTAACCCATATTACAGTCAATATGGCTCCCGGTCATTATTTCCCGTGTTTAAGATTATCTAGCCCATTAATTAATTCAAGCCACTGAAATAGCTTTCCATTAATTAATATCTTTTATCCTTGGTCAAGGAACGGTTCAACATTATTATCCATACCGGAAACTAATTCCACTTGCAAGATTTGGTATGATAAAGCTTTATGAACCTCCCAAAGGGCAAATCAAAAAGCGATTTGCACACGATTCTTCAGATTAAATCTTAGCAATCACATGTGACCAATAATATTGCCCAAGATAAAAAGTATTGAATCTCTTTGATTCGCTACCCATGATAAGTCAAAGCAATAGTTACCAATCCCACGTGATCCTATTTAAGGGACGAAGGTTAAGAAATAACGAACCACTGAGGTCTAATTCTCCCTTGTTTTGTTCTGAAGAATTTATCCTCCTGTAGGTCCTATTCAGTGCATCAGTCATGCACTAGTGTAATCTCTTGGTCAAGACAAACCAATCTGAGCCTTACACCTCAACCTTTCGCGATGGGTTGTTCATTTCCATCTAGGTCGTGAATGGCGTACTTTTAGTTACAAGGGACTGTTAATTTAATCTTCTGTGATCTGGTATCACTAAATTAACTACAATGTAACACGTACAAATTATTGAACAGTTATGTAGTAAATATATGTAACATTCAATCATATTTAAAGCATCGGTGATAAACAATTTATTTCAGTAAATAAGTCTGAAAATTCAGTTTCGATTATACAAAGTAAAAAGCATACTTTTCAGTATAATCCCAACACCAATCTGGGTCTCACACTTCAACCGTTCATGATGGTTCGTTCATTTCCATCTGGGTTGTGAATTTGTACTTAATTACTAGGGCTGTTAATTTGATGTTCAGTGATCGGGTATCACCAAATTAACTACAACGTAATACGTACTGTCTTATTGAACGGGTTTGCAATAAACATATATAACATTCATTAATATTTAATGCAATAGTGATTAAATGATTTATTTCAGTAAATAAATAAGAAACTTCAGTTTGGTTATACAAAGTAAAAGCATACTTTTCAGTATAACCCCAACACGGCTGGTAGACTTGCTTGTCCACACTGTCAAGATTACACTGATGTTTTCTCTCTAAGGCTTAGTCGCAAGCAATCGTGGTTTGACAACCATCGTAAGTTCTTAGAGAGAGATCATCTGTACCGAAGGAATAAGACTGCATTCAGAAAGAATGTAGTAGTTGATGATGATCCACCTCCCATCTTGATAGGTGATCAGATCCTCCAACAAATTGATTGGATTGGCTTGATGAAAGTAACAGAGTTGGGTGCTGATGATCACAACAAAGGTTTACAATGTGGTTGGAAGAAGAAGAGAGTTTTCTGGGATTTGCCGTATTGGAGCTCCTTGTTGATCAGACACAATTTGGATGTGATGCACATCGAAAAAAATGTGTTTGATAATCTCTTCTACACGGTGATGAATGTCGCGGGAAAAACAAAGGACACAACTAAATCAGGGGAGAAACTTAATGAATATTGTTGTCGACCCTCGATGTAGAAATGTCCACACACAGGAAAGTACCCCAAAGCTACTTATTCCCTTGATAAGAAGCAGAAAGATATGGTTTGCAAATGGGTAGATGAGTTGAAATTCCCCGATGATTATGTGTCCAACTTGTCTCGGTGCGTAGACTGGACAAAATTGAAGATGTTTGGGATGAAGAGTCATGATTGTCACGTATTTATGCAGAGACTACTCCCAATTGCTTTCCGTGAGATTCTACTGAGGGACGTTTGGCAAGCCATCACTGAAATCAATTTGTTTTTCAAGGAGTTAACATCGAGGACCATTACTGTAGAAAAGATGACTCGGTTAGACAGTGATATCCCAGTGATCTTATGCAAGTTGGAACGTAAAATTTCCACCCAGCTTCTTTAATTCGATGGAGCATCTACCTGTCTATCTTGCGTATGAAGCAAAAATTGTTGGTCCAGTACAATATAGATGGATGTATCCATTTGAGAGGTACGTATAACCTATTTAATTCATTCAATTTTTTGACAATTACACTTACCCATTCATTCGAATTAGGTACCTTCACAATTTAAAGTTAAGTGTGGGTAACAAGGCACATGTGGAAGCTTCAATTGCAAATGCTTATTTAACAAAAGAGGCATTAATGTTTTGTTCTCATTACTTTGAGGAACATGTGCTGACGAGGCAACACAATAGACCTCGCAATGTACCTCGTGAAGTACCACAATCAGTGGGAGGTATACTCTCGATATTTGTGCCTCCCGGTAGTACACTTGGAAAGAAGGGTAGAAGACCGAATTGTAGACTTGGAGAAGAGAACGGCTCATACGTACGTGCTACTAAATTGCAAGGAGATTGAGCCGTATATTAAGTAAGTTTTAATAATTCGAAATTAATTAATTGTATATTTACAATCACAATTTCTCATCGAAATTTACAATTGTAGTGTGTTTTTCGAGCAACTACATAGAGTTCAAATGCTGAAAAGGATGAATTTCTTCAACAACAAATCGCTTCGTGGTTTGATCAACTTGTAAGTGATCAATATATAATATAATATAAAAATATATAATCGACATTCTAATAATTATATATCTCGTCAATAATATATAGGTGAGGAGAAATCGTGTTCGGGATGAGTCTATACGCGATCTTTCGGGCGGTCCTCTTAGTAGTGTCACCACGTACCCTGGATATTACGTGAATGGTTTCAAATTTCACACACGAGCTTATGGCGCATCTAAATCCACTATGAACAGTGGAGTTTGTATTAAGGGAACAAACTATGATTCAAATGAAAATAATTTCTACGGGATACTCGAGGAGGTAGTGGTGTTGGAATATTCCGGACTTACCGATAAAAAGGTAATTTTGTTCAAGTGTGAGTGGTTTGATCCAACTGTGCCCGTGGGAACAAGAATACATCCTAATTATAAGCTCGTGGACGTTAATCCTAGACGGCGATACAGTCGTTTTGATCCATTTGTGCTAGCAAGTCAAGCCAGCCAAGTTTATTATTGCAAGTACCACAGATCTGTGCGGGGTCTAGATTGGTGGGCTGTTTGCACCACAAAACCGAGATCCTTAGTGGAAATCGATAGAACTACCGGACCAGAGCTTCCCCCACTCCAAGAGGACGACATACCATCTCAAATGAATGTGAAAATAGATGACGAACCTGTAGCTTTGGCATATTTGAACGGTGCACTAGTTGAAGAAGGAGAAGGAGAAGGAGGAGGAGCAGGAGGAGAAGGAGAAGGATGAGGAGGAGAAGATTGATGAAACTAATTATTATCTATACATATCTTTGTTATGTACGCTTATTTTTAATTAATGAAGATGATATGATATATATGTTGTGGAATGAGTTGTTTTAATTAATTAATTATTATCTATATATATGTTGTGGAATGAGTTATTTTAATTAATTAATTAATTAGTATATATACATTATAATTTCCAGATTATTCATGATGTACGTTTGTGTTACAGATGGCAGGCGACAAGGGTATTACAAAGAAGATTTCTAGATTATTCGGGAGATCCAGTGGATCTGGGTCGAACTCCCGTGATAATGAAGATGAAGAGCAGAATCGGGTACCGATACCCGATACGACAAGTGATGATGAATGTGATAATGAAGAATCAACTGATGATTTGGATGATGATTCTTCTAGAAATGAGGATCAGATTGATGCGGAGGAACTCGCCGATCATGCTCCACCAGAGATCCGATTACACATACAAGTGTGGAATAAGAAGTATGTTATACTACTTTGTCCATTATTTATATATCATATATATATGTTTGTCAACACTCTTTTAATTTTACAGGTTATATCCTTCGAATAAATGTTCGAGGATCATTAGGAATATAATGTCCCGAAACATGGAGTTGGGGGGATTCACGTGGGCAAAGGTTACTAATGAGCGGAAAAACAGATGGTGGAAAACATTCCAGGTATGCATTCGTTTGATTAATTTAAGTAGTATGTTCATTATATTGTTACTTATAATTAATCAACGTTTAATGTTCATTTTTTTGTTAGAGGGATGTCACCTGGGATGTGCAGAGAGAGGATACAAGACAGATTAAAGATCTGTTTATGAGGAGGGTTGCCTCATGGTATTCGGATCTTCTCAACAACTGGAAGACCCTTCACCGTAAAAAGGGAAAGTTGCCCCCATGGGATAAAAATGTGTGGGATGCACTGAAAGAATACTGGGACCTGCCTGAAGTCAAAGCTAAAAGCGATCAGTGTCGAAAAAATTGATTGTCCAAAAAATCAATGCATCATGGAGGATCGAAAGGAGCGACCGACGTTGCTTATGAATTTGTAAGTAGTTTTTACACCACCACAAATCGACATTTAAATGACTTTACTACGTAATAACAAAAATTATATAAAATTCAGTGGCAGAAAAATGGACGTCTACCAACAGCATGGGAACTCGTCAATCATTTTCACAACAAAGAGGCCACGTATGAGCGGATGGCAAAAATACTTGTAAGTATTTCAAGTAACGTTATTTATTCAATATATAACTTAGTTAATTAATATTATATCTAATTTTAAATGTCAAAATATTTGTATGTCAGCGAGCGGTGGAGGCAAGAATCACCCATGAGGTCCCCTCAGATGCAGATGAGTACGAGCGCGCTAGACAAGCCAGCTAGTTTTATACACAACACGTGTCGTACTCCCACGGGAAATTCACGGGATTGGGAAAAATGTCGGAAATGGGGCGTCTTCAATCTGGGCCAGGAGGGACATCTGGGGGCACATCTATCGGTGGCTACTCCCAATTCGATCAAGAGCGCTTCTTGGCACATGAGCGCGCCCTCGAGAGGGAAAGACAACAAAGAGAGGAGATGGCCCGACAGATGGCAGTGATGCAATCCCAAATGAACCAAATGTCCCAATTTTTCTCGATGTGGCAAGCATCCGGTGGTTCTCAACAGTAGTGGCAGGGAACCGGTGGCACTCAGCAGGGGTCGTGGCAAGGAACTGGTGGTCCCCAACAGGGGCCGTGGCAGGGAACTGGTGGTCCCCAACAAGGGTCGTGGCAGGGAACGTGGCAAGGACCCGGTGGTCAACAATTCGGTGGTCCCCAACAGTGGGGTAATTGTTGGGGTTATATTGGAAAATATGATTTTACTTTGTATAACCAAACTGAATTTCTGTCTTATTTACTGAAATAAATTATTTATCACTGATGCTTTAAATATCATTGAATGTTACATATATTTACTGCATAACTGTTCAATAAATAGTATGTGTTACATTGTAGTTAATTTAGTGATACCAGATCACAGAAGATTAAATAAATAGTTCCTTGTAACTAAAAGTACGTTGTTCACGACCTAGATGGAAATGAACAATCCATCGTGAAAGGTTGAAGTGTAAGGCTCAGATTGGCTTGTCTTGACCAAGAGATTACACTAGTGCATGACTGATGCACTGAATAGGACCTACAGGAGGATAAATTCTTCAGCACTGAATTAGGAAGAATTAAACCTCAGTGGTTCGTTATTTCTTAATTTTTGTCCCTTAAATAGGATCGTGTGTGGTTAGTAATTATTGCTTTGACTTATGACGGGTAGAGAATCAATGAGATTCAATACTTTATATCTTGGGCAATATTATTGGTCACATGCGATTGCTAAGATTTAATACGAAGAATCGTGTGCAAGTACGCTTGTTCGATTTGCCCCCTTGGGAGGTTCATAAGATTTATCATACTAAATCTTGCAAGTGGAATTAGTTTCCGGTATGGATAATAATGTTGAACTGTTCCTTGACCAAGGACAAAAGATATTAATTAATGGAAAGTTATTTCAGTGGCTTGAATTAATTAATGGGCTAGATAATCTTAAACACGGGAAATAATAACCGGGAGCCATATTAACAGTAATATGGGTTAAGATGGATAGTGCAATATTAATTATGTAGTGGAATTAATTAATATTTATGGGCTTGAATAATATTGTGGCTCAATATTGAAAATTCAAGATCCATTGGAATGTCCAATCTTAATTCTCCTAAAGGCCCCTTAAGTAGCCCAAATATAAAGTCAAATAACTGAAAAAGGTGTTTAAAATAAAATAAATTATTGTTGCTTATTTTTTCCAAAATTTTTTAAAATATTAAAGGAAGAAAGAGAAAAGATTTTCTTGATTTTCTTGGAAAATTTTTATGAAATATGTATTTTTGAAATACAAGATTATCTCATAACTTCAAGAAAAGTCAAAGATCCTATTTCTTCCCTATTTAATGGGAAATTTTCGAAAACCCCTTAATATAAGGAGGTGGGATTTTTATGGAATATTTTAATTATGGAGAAAAGAATATATTGGATATATTCAAGATTTCTTGGAGATCAAGAAAAAAAATTTCCCATCTTATTCCTAGGGCAAAAATCGGCCACCACCTAGTATTATAAATAGGGGATGAATTTTTCATCCCCAAGTACAATTCCATGTGTTGGAAAAATTAGAAATCCACAAAGGTGGTGCAACATAATTTTATTTTTCCCTTTCGCGAGTTCCTACCACCGGATTGTTGAACGAGGATAAGGGAATACTTGAGAAGGTCTTTTGGTGTGTTCGTGTGAACGGGATCCATCTTCTCAACGGTTGTCACTCCGAGAGGTTAGTTCACGTAAACATGTAGCAATTCCGCATGTGTAGGATTTATGTGAACTGTTTATATGCATGATTTGTTGTTGAATTATTATTTGAATTAATATAGGATTAATTCATGCTAGTAATAATTGTTAGAATTAAATTTGTATTTAAATATTCATCCCGAATAGATCCGGGCAATTAATTCCCCAACAGTAATCCCAACCAAGCCGATATTTTTACCCAGCTTTTCCCAAATGACTAAGGGTGGTTATTTCGATCCGCACCACAAGGTTGGGCTTTTTGTTCCTCCAATCCTCAAAGATCTTGCCCTCAGAGATCCAAACGCCCTCAGAGGTCCTAGTGGTTATACCGCTCGTGTTCGACGTCGTTCCGTCGACTCTTCGGGTAGTACTCAAGCTGCACTTAATGAAATCCTCAGAGGCGGGACATATGATCCTAGTCTATTTCCCCAAGACAATGACAATGATGGTGATGATGATAATGTGATGAATTAAACATTTGTGTGTGTGTTATGCATGCATTAAACATTCGACTGGATATTTTGTTATGTTTTTGTTAATTTCTAAATATTCGAACGACTGGATATTTTTGTTAATTTTGTTATGTGTGTTTTATGAATATTTGTTATGAATATTGTTGATGAATTCCTACTATTAGTTTATGAGAATGGTTTAAAATATTTATTTTAAAATAAGATTAATATAGGTACTAATTTTGCAATTTTATTGAAAATATTTAAATAAAATAATGATCAATATGTACATGAGTCAGTAAATACTATATATGTAATTAGGATGATTGATTAATTTTTTTATTGAAAATAATTTAATTAAAATGTATTCGAATTGCATTTAGTGTACACGTGTTACTATAGTGAAAAAGAATATGAAAATAATTATTTGAAAATTTCATTGAAAATAAAATTAATAAATATAATTAATAGTGAAAAAAATAACAAACTAATTATTTAAAATATTTATTAATAATATTTTTGTAAAAATAATTAATAAAAGTATATATATAAATATACTCATAATAATAAATGATGCATAAGAATATAAATTATTTATTTCAAAATTTTATTATAAATATTTTACCTAAATCAAAGTATATATGCATGACAAACAATTAAAATAAACGATAGAAGAAAAAAAAATCAACAAAACACAATATATATTTTACCTAAATCAAAGTATATATGCATGACAAACAATTAAAATAAACGATAGAAGAAAAAAAAATCAACAAAACACAATATATAATACTTATACAATTAAGAATACATTTCTAACCAATAACTCGTCTAGCCCAAACGGTTAGGCACCTACACATAAGTCCTCCATATACCGGGAGGTCGCGTGTTCGAATCTTATGGGGAGCGAATTTCGCCCATATTACCTGCTACAGTGGAGGGCCTCGCGAAGCCCAATGGTTCGTGGATGCGCTCGGAGGCTCGCCAACCCGGGCTCGAAACCTGGCTGGAACGTTTTTAATTCGCGATTTAAATTCGTGAGGGCTAATTCCCTCGGTAAAACCCATGCCAAGTTCGCGAGGGCACCCTAGCCCTCGGTAAAATAAAGTTGTCAGTCAGCGAGGGGACCCCAGCTCTCGTTAGCGAGGGTTTTACCGAGGGGCTTCGGTCGGGAAAAAGGCGAGGGCTGCAGGCCCTCGCTAAAATGACATGTGTCAGGCCCCTCGTTAAAACCCTCGCGATTTGCCGAGGGTTTTTGAAAACCCTCGTAAAAGCTATTCCAAACAAAGCACTTTATCGAGGGTTTTTTTCCCTCGTTAAAACCCTCATTAAACCCTATTCCCTCGTTAAAACCCTCCTTAAGGCCCTCTTTAAATGGAATGTATTTTGTGGTGTTTGGCGAAAATAATGACTCAGGATGTTTTTAAATATTAAGTAAAAGTATGTGCTAAATTTGAAGATAGAAAAAAATATGTGCTAAAATTGATGGAAACCCAATAATATGTGCTAAATTTGATTATTTAGCCTTTATTTTTTTTATCGGATATAATTTATTTTTTTTTAATCGGACAAATAATGATTTTAACTAAGCTTCTTCACTTCAAGGCATATGTAATGGTGTTCTAATCGCTTGAATTATTTCACTTTGTCTATGCATAGACATTATAATTGTTTAATGTCTATGTATAACAATGACAATATGTATACATGATAATGATATTTAAAAAAATTGAGTTTACGATTGGATTCATATAATTTTTTGTCGTAATTAGAGTATTAATATCATCTAATTTTCATTAAAATTCAAAACTAAATAACTGAGGGTTTTGAGGCAAATAATTTATATTTAAAATTCACAATTTGCCCTTTTGTTTAGATTGGATTGTGTTTATATTAATTTCTTTTGACAACAAACTGTCATCAATAATTAGAGTGTACAATCTGATTGTTTAATCTAGGAGTATTAATTAATCAATTAAAAATGAGAATTATTATTAATAATATTTCCCGGGCAAGTTAATCATTGTTTCCGGGAAGCCGTAGCTGTTTGTTTGAATTCAATCCCCATTCATACTAAAATAAAATGGGCGATGCTGCAATTGCAAATACAATACTGCATTCAACTTCAAACATCATAACAGCCAACAAGCAACTGAGTCAACAATTCTCCTACCTAACCCTAACCCCCACCCAATTTCTAATCCCAAACCAAATTCACCGAATCATAAAATATCCGATTCTTGACTATTCTCCCCCTTTCCACTAACAATTTAATTGAATTTGATCCTCTGCTCTTTCTCCATGATCTTGCTTCATTTTGTGCATCACTTGGTTGAAGAAAACCTTTAATTCCGAATTTGAAATTAAGTTATGGCAAGTGGCGGTGGCAGTAGTCGGAAAGAGGTGGCGCTGAGGCTGAGGGCAGGGGCGGAGGAGGCGGTGCAGTGTATAGGGTTGGGCTACGATTTGACGCTGAATCTGCGGTTGAAGTATTGCAAGAAGCAGCAGACTAGAGAGCGGTCAACGTTGATCAACGTGGATGATGGTCACGTCAGAGATATCGCCATCCCCGGGGGTATTTTGGTCCAGAATGTCCCCAAGTCTATCAACTGTGATAAAGGCGAGCGCATGCGCTTCAGCTCTGATGTTCTATCCTTTCAGAAGGTACTTGATTACTTATAAAATTGAATTATGTTTGATGTTTTCTGCTTAAGCTGTATTCTGGCATGGTTTATTGAGAATTTTGAATTTAGGTTATTTGATTACAGATGTAGTGGATTGGTTATGGCTAGATTATTTATAGGTTGATTCTGAATTCAAGTGTTGATAATTCTTTTTCACTATCTAGATGTCGGAGCAGTTCAACCAGGAATTATCACTTTCGGGTAAAATCCCAACAGGCCATTTCAATGCTGCATTTGAATTTACGGGTTGTTGGCAGAAAGATGCTGCTTTCACAAAATCTCTTGCTTTTGATGGGGTGTTCATCTCCCTCTATAGCATCGCATTGGAAAAGTCCCAAGTAACGCTCCAAGATCATGTAAAACAAGCAGTTCCATCGTCATGGGATCCAGCTGCATTAGCAAGGTGAGCAGTAAATGTATTTTTTGCTTTCTGTAACTAGCGCATCTATCATCTTCTTCTGTTCTTCCTTGAGCTTTTCAGCTTTTCCTAACTGCACCAAGTTTGTATACGTTTAGTGGCTTTCAGCTGTATTTGAAGTTCTACTTGCCCACGTGAGTTCCTGAATTCTCTCATTTGGGCAGTTCAATGAATGACATGACTATCCATACCTTATTAATGTTTTCGCCTTCGTTTCACTGGAATATCATAGCTTGCATATTTAAAAATTAGAAGGTGTGCTTTATGAGACTTAGGGGGCTCTTAGTTCAAATTCTTGAATGGGAAAGATAAAGGAAATCTCTTTTCCATCTACGTCTCTGTAATGAAAGGAATATGTTGGAGGAAAGTTGTCCCAAATGGTGATTACATTGTTAGTGTTTTGCTCTAATTTTGAAATAAAGGGGACAAAAAATGATTGTTGGTTGAAAATTACTGGAATGATTTTGGAGAAATGGTTATAGGAGGGGAGATAGTTAATCAAAATGGGACTCATTACCCCGTAAGAAGTATGATGAAGGTGAATTAATCATCTTCTATTCTAACTATCACAATTACTCTGTGTTCCCATTGTCATTCCCATTGACGAATTTTAAACCAAGCGCTCCTTCAGTTAGTATCCTACTCCGTTCCGTTGCCACATTTTCAGGTTGTTGTCTAATGAACCATATTTTGTGTGGTTGGTCTAACCAGTTGTTTAACTGCATGCTTAGAAATTCTTTGGTTAGAGATCTTAATTAATTGTTGGAATGAACCTATGTGAATAAATACGACCTACTTCGTGAAGTTTTTATTATAGAATGACTTGTCTTCTTTTTCTGAAAACTTAATGTGCAGGTTTATCGAGAAATATGGTACCCATATTATTGTTGGTGTAAAGATGGGCGGGAAAGACGTTGTTTACGTAACGCAGCAATATTCGTCCCCCCTGCAGCCCACTGATGTACAGAAGAGATTGAAGGATGTTGCAGACAAGAGGTTTAGTGATGCTAGTGGACAATCTAGTGGGCAACCTGAGAAAGCTTTTATGGCAGGGAAATGGTTCGTTCTGTTTGCTCACGCGTTTATTTTATCATGCAATATCTATAATCAAATTCCATAGGTAGACCGTAATTTTGGTTTTTGCATTTGGATGGAGTTGCATTTGGGTGCACCAATCGCACCATGCAACTAATGCATAATTGATATTGTTCAATGAAAACAATTAATATTGTTTCAGTGAAAACAACTAGTGTTGACCAACTTATACCTTTTAGTAAAACAACTAATACCATTTAAAAATGCACTTGAGTTAACTAGTGCATACAAGTATTTGCCTCAGATGAATTATTGTCAAACTCTAGAAAAGATCATGCTTGCATTTTCCTTATATAAAAAGTAAAGTTGCTACATCTTATGAGTGCTTACATTTAAAAAAAAAAAATAGCATTGTCGAGGTTGCAGATTTCTCCTGCACAGTTCCAAGTTTGCTGTGGAACATATAAACTAACACCAGGAGTGCATGATCATGCCAATGCTAAAAGAACTGCAGTATAAAAAAATATGCAACAGCTGAAAGAATGTTAGTGTCATCAAAGTAACACTAGTACTCCTGAATTTTGGATTCCATGGAATTTTTTTTAAGTTTTGCATGTCTATTTCCCTTTCACAACATCAAAAAAATTTCACATCTGATATACTAAATGATGAAACATACATAAACTTCTATACTTCCATTTGATCTATCTTCAGCGAGCAACTAATGATAGAGGAGTTGCATTCTTGGATCCCAGCACACCAAGTTTTCACTCAACTCAAGAGGTAATACTTTGGAAAAAAAAAATCTGATTAGTCTATGAAAAATAAAGTAGTGATGTTAGTCAGATGATATTAGTCTTGAGAAACTTTATGATTGTTGGTGATGAAAATTGCAGGAAATAACTTTCTTCTGGAGGAGGAAAGGGGGAAGCAGCGAAAGGAATATGGCTCATAATAAGTGGTGTCAAACTGTTCAGCTTGAGCCAGAAGTGATCTCTATGTCCTTTATCCCGATTTCTTCACTCTTGAGTGGAATTGATGGCAGTGGATTCTTAGGTCATGCTATCAATCTATACTTGCGACGTAAGCAAAAAAATTCCTTAAACATTTGCTTTTAATTTCATGGCAAATTCCTTAAACATTTGCTTTTAATTTCACGGCAAAAAAACACTTGCACCGTGAAACTCAAGTGCACAATGCTATTAGCTGTTGTACTAAAAGGTATTAGTTGGTCAATATGAGCTGTTTTCACTGAACAATATTAGTTGTGTTTCATTGAACTGTATCAATTGTGTACCAGTTGCACTGTGCAACTGGTACACCCAAGTGTTACTCTAATTTCACATGGATTTTGCTAACGTTAACACATTGCAAACTTGAGTTGATATAATGTTGATGGACTTCTGGATAAACGCTTCCCAGCTAACCATGCAAATACTAAGAGCCACCTATTTTCTTATTGGCACATCACTTATGTTTTGAGTTTATTGCAAGAAACTCCCTTGCTATTTGGAATTATTGCGCAAAATCTTCTCATTATTTGGAAATCGCACAAAATTTCTCTCTGGTTTATCAAATACGGCTAATTCTCTCTTTTTAGAAACAAGTTAACCGTGTTATTTATTTTTCTATTTCCCATATCTTGTTTTTCCAAAAATTTAAGTTTTTAGACTACACCAAGAAGGACTTTATTTAATGGAGATCAGTTGGTTTTATTTAATAAACCACTAGAGGATTTAATGGAGATCAGTTGGTTTTAAGTCTATACTAAAAATGCTCTCTGGCACATCATAAAAATTGTACAAAACACAAGGTTAGCCCTTATGTTTTGAACAATTTTTATGATGTGCCAGAGAGCATTTTTAGTGTAGAATTCATCTTAACTTCATCTGTTCCAATCTCCTCAATTGTGAATTCTAAGCATGATAGTGATGATGTAAATCACTCATATGTTAATATAATTGTCAGAGGTATCAGCATTCTTTTGGAATGATAAATGTAGTCTAAATTTTGCCTTTTTTTTACTGCTTGCAGATAAGCCACCTATTGAGGAATTATATCAGTTTTTTGAATTTCAACTTCCAAGGCAATGGGCACCTGTTTTTGGTGATGTTCCCGTAGGTCCCGACAGAAAGCAGCAAGGTGCTGCTTCTTTGCAGTTCAGTTTGATGGGACCAAAACTTTATGTCAATACTGATGAGGTATACTCTACTATTTTCACTTTTGTCTGTGTTAGTTCAATCTCCAGCAAATCAATGCCACTTAAACTGTTTTCTATATTCCGTGAGAAATTACTCTTCAGGCAGAGTCCTCAAGCTAATTTATTTTGGGACGCCTGGTTCAATTTGAACATTGAATAATGAATTGGAATGAGAATGATGATTATATGGCTAATATTTTTTACTCTAATCTATGAATAAGTGGGGATAAAAAGTAATTGTTGGTTGAGGAATTATGGAATAATTGAGGAGAAATTATTGTATGATAAGGTGAATTGATATCTTTTATTTTCATTTACTAGCATAATTACCATATACTCAGTCTCATTCCCAAAAAAAAAAAAAGGTTTTGAACCAAGTGCCCCCCTTAGATTTCAAAGCAATGTCTTGTTCTTTGCAGATAATATTGTAGACTCGGAATCACTTTTGCTTCAAAAAAACTGAGTCTACCAACTTTGAAAAAATAAATGATTCTGCACTATTCAATTTAGTTTGCAAACATCCCCTTAATTTCATACAACTGATATATTGATTGCAGTAGTTCTCTTGTAGAGACCATCACACAAGTTTTCGTTTATCGATTGCCTTAGATTCTGCATTTGCCTTTTTCTTTTTTGACAATTAAATGATCAAATTGTTGGTTAAAACAGGTGGACGTGGGAAATAGACCAGTAACAGGGCTGCGCCTATATCTGGAAGGAAAAAGGAGCAATTGCTTAGCAATCCATTTGCAGCATCTATCATCCTTGCCCAAAAGCTTCCAACTCCATAACGAATCAAATAGAAACAACAGTAGTTCCTCCCATGATCGAAGATATTACGAAAAAGTTCAGTGGAAAAGTTTTTCACATATATGCACCGCCCCTGTTGAGTCTGACGACGATCTCTCCATTGTCAGCGGGGCCCAATTCGAAGTCAAGGAATCGGGCATGAAAAACGTGCTATTTCTACGCCTCCGTTTTTCCAAAGTCAACGGTGCAACCGTTGTGAAAAAACCCGAGTGGGATGGGTCACCTTCCCTTAATCAGAAATCTGGAATTATATCGACTTTACTTAGTAGCCATTTTTCAACAGGACAAAAACCTGCTCCAAAGCCATCTGATGTTAACATCAACTCTGCTTTATATCCTGATGGTCCTCCCACGCCCACACAAACAGTTAAACTTCTCAAGTATGTTGACACAATGGAAATGACTAGAGGGCCCCAGGACCCGCCTGGGTACTGGGTCGTATCGGGTGCTAGGCTTGTGGTTGATAACGGTAAGATATCAGTTCGGGTCAAGTACTCTTTGTTAGCTGTCATCTTGCCAGGTGAAGAAACGGAATTGGAAGGATGATTGTTTGATGTGAAAAATGATGTAGTATTTCTTTGTGGGATGTTGCTTTTTCTGATCTTTCAACAGTCTTTTGGCTTGTATTAGTATTAGATAACGTTCTCCCTGTAATATGTAGGCAATGTATATGATCTGTGAACCTCTTACTCTAGTTTGTGCAATTGACAATTTGATATTGTTGCTGTTAAGTTTTGAAACCTGACCTGTCATAACAGTTTCAGAAAAGAAAAGACAACAGAAAATTGAAATGCGAAATCAAATTTACGTGCTTCGATCAAGAACTATCGACGTGCACAGAGGATCGGGACACAGTATCACGATCAATTGCAACTTACAAACACCAATTTTCAAAAATTAATATGGATTCTCTCAATTTTCGAGATGAACTCTAATTCTCTAATTGGAAATTGAAGTCGAATTATCACAAGGGGAAAACTGAATTGATACAATCGAAATGCCCCAACTAACAGTGACTAGTGGTTAAATTAAGAGTTCGGTTCAACGTTTGTGCGAATAAAGGCCGGTTTCGAGCTTCCAAAGTGAGGCACAGTGCCTTGATCTTTAACCGTTGGTATTCAAGGGTGTTTAGCTAAACTTATTTTAAACATCATATAAGCTCTAATATTTTATAAGATATTTTAAAAACTTATAAAATGTAATTTTTAAATTTCTTATAAGTTGGTAAAGTGTTTTGCTAATAATGCTTATAAGTTATTTGATAATTTAGAAAATATTTTTAAAATTCTAATTTAATATAAAATAATTACTTTTTCAAAAAATAAGAAGATTTGCACAAATCATTGTCCATATATACAGAGGTATGATGAAAGGGCTATTACATTTTTTAAAATAAAACAAGAGCGTCAAGCTAGATGACAATATATACAGAGGTATGATGAAAGGGCTATTACATTTTTTAAAATAAAACAAGAGCGTCAAGCTAGATAAGCAGTTTGAATATTGTTGAACCATTTACAAATCTTCACTAGCCCAACAAGAAAAGAAAAAACTAATCTGCACTATAAAAGAACCACAAAGGGTTATGCATGTAATGTCAATTCTCCGTATTTGACTAAATAGAGACAAACCATACTTACTGTATTTTCAAAATAGAAATATTTTTAAAAAATATGTATATATACTATGTGTTTTGCATGTTACCATTGTTGCGTTGGAATATGTGTTTTGCAATTTAGCATTGCTGCATTGGAATATGTTTTGAACAAAAGGAAGAAATTAAAGGTGGAAGGTTGCCAAATCTTCACTAGCCCAACAAGACTGTCAAGATTAATTTTCAACATTGATTTACAAATATATACAAGACTAATTTTTTTTTTGTCGTAAGCATATAAAAGTTGCTTGTATCAGTGATATGTACTATTATGCGTGTTATGATTTTATTAATAATAGTGCACTTATTAGCTGTTATTAAAAAGAGTATTATTATAAATAAAGTAAAAGAATAAGAAACTCATCTTTGTGATTTCAAATCTATCAATTGAATCTGATGACCTTCCAGAAGATATGAGATGATGATCCAAACATATACAACTTCAACAGGAAAGTGCTTCCGACCTTCAAACCCAGCGTCCAGTTTACGCTTCCTTCCTCCCAAGGAATTTCTTGGTGAGAACGCTGCCGGGCTGCACAACCTCGTCTCGTCGGTTGCCGGTCTCAGGTCTTCGCACAATTGGTTGCCTCCACAGGTCTTTTCTTTTGATTTCGTTGTCTATTTTGGAGTTGTAGAATCGTGTCACTCTGAAGCAAGCGCCGCCTTATCCACCGGCCCAAAGCTTTATTCAAGAACACGTACATCTTACGCCAGCGCCGTCCCCGACCTCCAATTCCGTCGGGTTTCGCTTGGGGGATTCGTATTGTTGTCTACCGGTCGGGTTCGCTGCACTAATTCCATCAACATCTTTCTCCGGTGGAGCGGCCGCCGTCTGGGGATAGAAGCAGCAGCTTGCCGGCATCGGAATTACTAAGAGCTAAAGCAGGGCCTGTAGGGGGCTCATTGCAAGATTGATGGAAGGAGGTAGTGTTGGTCCCGGTGCTAACGAGTCTCACACGTGTATGGGGGAATACACGTGTTCAGTGATTTTTAAACTTTTCTTTCACTGAGGTCAGATGGGTCAAAGTTATCCCGATAATTTTGCCCCGAGAAGACGGATCGGTTCTCGAGTCAAAGTTTCATCGAGATAATGATCCTAAGTCGCTTTAAGCTTCAGATTAATTAACCGAACTTGAGTTTATCAAGAGATCCGAGGAGCTTGGATCAGATAATTATCTTACTGAACCCTCAGTTGAGTTAGTTCAGTTTGGTAACTATCTGTTTCTAGCTACTCAAGTGTCGGAATGGTTGGCCCTAAGTTTATACTCGTTTTTAGCTTTTCAAAAAATCTTCCCTTCGATAAAACGTTGATTAAAGGTTGTGATCAATTTGATGCAAGTTCAATTGGATTGGTTCCAATCAATATCAATGAAATATGCTTTCAATGAAAAAACATGCAACATATAAGAATCAAGATGTAAAGCAAACAACACAAAGAATTATAGTGGTTCGAGAGACTCAAGCTCCTACGCCCACTCTCTCTCGATCTTCGTGAGAAATTCCTTAACCACTTTCTAAAGCTTTTCAGAACTAACTCAAAGAAGCTTACTCACTTTTCTACCTTGAGTTTTCCTACCGACTCACGCAGCCTTACTAACTCAAACACACACAAGTGTTCGGACTACCACAAGAGTTTCTTTTACTAACTTATTCTCTAGAGTTTTCTAGCTAACTCACTATAGCTTACTAACTCTTTACAACTCTAACTCACCAATAAATCACACACAAATTACCTTAACAAAGGGTTTGGGTTTTGGGTTGGTTTCCAACAAGGGTGAGATATCCTTTACAATAAGAACAGATGCAAAGGCTAGGATATCTCTTCTAAGCTTTGGATATTTCTATCAATCTAGGCTTAGAATAGTGAGCTCTCTCCAATAGGAAACACTTGGGAAATTCTAGGGTTTTCGAGTGCTTCAATTTGCAATAATACTAATGAGCTCTTGAGTTGCTTGAAATTTCTCGTAACCTCTCAATGTAGAAGGTCACTGGTATTTATAGACAACATTCACCAAGGTCACTCTTGAAAAACTATCCGTTGGAGGAGATAGTATCAAGGGTTTCCTCTTCTAGTGTTTGATGAACGACTATATTTAGGGTTTGAACACTCTCTTGCATGTTTTAGGAAATATGCAGTCATGTAGTCAATCACCAATTTTTGCAGTCTGGAACTTAGTACTACTGACATGATTCAGGGTCCTGTCGCTTTTAGTGTCAGTAAAATACAGTGTTGTCTTCCTCTGATTGGTTCTTGTCTTCAGTGAATGTAGACAAACAAAATGGCTCTTTTTGGTCAATCTCTCTGAATGAGACAACCTTAAACAACACTTAGACTTAGTTCCTTTTGTCTGCATATGAATGTTTTGGGCAATATCTACTTTTCTGAATATTTGCGTTTTTCTCAGTTTTTGTAGTCTTCAGATAGATATTATTCAGTGTCTCTGAACATTCGTGTTTATATCGAGTATTCAAGATTCTTCGAGTCTCCAAAGAACTACCGGGTCTCAAATGTCTTCAAGAACTTCATCGAGTTATCGATTATCTCGAGTCTTCATTCCTTCAAAGATCTTCAAAAGATCTTTTCAACAACATTCGGTTCTACCGATTCTTGATTCTTCGATTCTTGATTCATCGATTCTTGATTACTCAAGACTTTCCGAAGTTCTTCAAAGAACTTTAAGATCTAACCTGATCTATATATGCTGACTATACATGGTGCAGATAACTTCCTGAACAATCTATGCTGAAACCTGACTCTGTCTATCAAGATTATCCTGAACATGTCATACTCAGGGGTTTTGGGATCTAATCAAAACTTCTTTATTAAAATCATCTCCCAACAGGTAGTGATCATGGTCCTGTTTTGGTGGGTGGTTTTTTTTCATATATTGACTTAGCAGCGTGTTAATTTTCGGGTGTACATATAAGTTGTTGGTGTGTTGGTGTTTTCGGCGTCTAGGCCATGGGGGAAACTTCTTCTTCCTTGGCGTTATGAGTTTTACAGAGTCTGGTTTGCTATTTGATGCATATATTAGAATGCTTTATGTTGGGTGGATTGCACTTGTACATTGGTCTTTTAGTTGTGTTAATTTTAGGTTTGGTGGCTTGCTAGTTTTTTGGTGTTTTGGTCTTTGTTGCATTTTGGTTGGAATCCTGGACTTCCAGGATGTTTGTGTATAGCGCATGGGTGAGCTACTTGTGACATATCTTGGCATGTGGATTTGTGTGGACGCCAGATACTCCAAAATTTATGTATTTTCGGATTCGTTGTTGGCCGTACGAGCAGTGACGGGGCAACAACTCTACTGAATTCACACAAGCATCATCTTGCATCTGTCTAGGCCGAGTCTCAGATTAAAGAGACACTTTGGCTTTTTTTTTATTTTACCCTGTCTTCACCATTTATTTGGGTTGAGGATGATATTTCTCCAAAACTTCGCTGTACTACTTTCTTCATTATGAATGAAACAGTTGGGTTTTCTAAAAAAAAAATCAAAAAATTGCCAAAGCACAAAAAAATAATGCAACTTGGAATCAAATGTAATATTAATTGTTAAGAGGGGGAGGAATAGAGCCAAAAGAAGTCTGTAGCATTGCACTACGTGTTTCTTTTTAGAACTGCCCGTTGCAACGTGTCATGTATTCTTACTTATGGCCACAGCTTCAAATAATACAATTTATTATTCCTTTCATTATGCTTATGCTTTCATGGGCGGGCTTTGGCCTTGTAATATCAACACTCATCAATTGGGCCTAAGGCTTGGTCCATAAAACTGTGCTTTGGTTATCTTCATTCATGATGTTAACGAATGTCATATTTTATTTGTTTTATAATTATGTATTTAATTAATTTATAAATGTAACTATCTTGAATCCATTATTACTATTTAATTATACATTAAAGAAATCAATTTAAGATTATGGCGCATTTCTCTTAACTATTTTTAATTCAAATAATTTTAAAAATCGTGAATCGAACGGGAGAAAATACTAGTATTGATAAAATAGAGAAAAATAAATAAAGCAAATACACGATTCAAAAATAAAAAGGACGCATGGCATAATAACTTGACTCTCCATTTGCTGACTCACGTTTTCTTGCAACTTACAGCCGACAACAAACGCCACACTTTAGACTCATTCCCTTTTATATATATATATATATATATATATATATATGATTTTGATATGGAGCTTAATAGATTTTTTACTCGGTCCGAACCCAATTCAACCCTACTCAAAATTGGTTCAAGTGGTTCATGGTTCACCCGGCCATAACGGTTGATGGTTTAGGGTTTACGGTTTATGGTTTAGGGCTTAGTTTGAGAATGTCACATAAGCTATTAGACTCCATATCAGAACTATATATATTGCTATTCACTCATTTTCTTTTTACTATTAATAAATAGATAAACAATTATACTTACTTGCATTTTAATAAACTCATGTGTGTAATTTAAATATATCATTGTTTGAAACTAAATCATGTATGGTGTTAAAATTTGCAATGGTCATTAATTTATTGTAAATAATTTTAGTTTTTCTACAATTGATCAATCATATTATCATATAATTTGTATTTGAATTAAGTATATATTAAAAAAATTCAAATTTTAATATACAATTGTTTCAATTATTCGGTCCGGTTCAATTCGTTATATATCGATAGAGCCTCATTCCATCTTTCGGTACAATTAATTTGATAATATTCAGATCTATAAAAAAAAATCAATTTAATGCAGTTTGAAAGAAATCGATGTGTCAATAATTATTTTCGATTCAATTCCTTTTCAACCCGAGTTTCAATTCGAATATGGTAATCTCAAAATCACAAGAACACCCCTCACAATACCATTTAAATTATGGCTAAACTTTGTATGCATTTAAGTGCATCGTGCATTCATAATGCATTTTAAAAATATATAATTTATTATATTAAAAGATGTAACTTATTTATATTAAATTGTGTAATTATTAATATGAAAAAATAATTATACAATTTAATATAAATAAATCATTTTTTTTATTATAATAAATTATATATATTTTTAAAATGTACTATAAATGCACGTTGCATATTTTATATATGATAAGTCCCACCCTTAAATTATAGAAAGATTCTTGATATTTACGGGGTATAATGTATTTTAAAGGTACTAGTTAGTGTTAATAAGCAAAATGAAACACGTAGGGTTGAGCAGAGCAGGTGTCGAAACGGGTAGACACGCGTGAAGCCATAAGAAAAGGCCTGCAGTTGCAACACACCATCATATATATATATATATATACATCTTTCTTCCTTGGGATATAGATTAAAGAAATGCACTAAGATCGGCCATACCAATAATACCATCTTCTGTTTCATATCCGCTGCTGCCTCGACCCAATCCTAGTATTAGTGTTATCACATTTTGTAAACCACAAATTAATTCGGCTGCTATTATACGATTTACGCAATCCGAATCGGGGCCTGACGACGAAATGGATCAGCAGAAGCAATCAACCCACCCTGAATCCCGGACCCTGTAAGTATATACTCCATTTTCAATTTTGTCATGACTTTACGTATATAATTAAAAATTAAATGGAATCATATATATATATATATATATTAATTGTAGGGATACTATGTCTTCATTCGGGGAAGGATATGCCACAAGATCCGATGAAGAAGGATTCGGTGGAATATACGCCGGAAACCAATACTTTTCCAACAAAAAACAACATCAACCTGCCGGTAATTATTAATTTCATGCTCAATTTTTTATAAAGGTTAATTCATCATTAAATTTTTATAAAGGTTAATATTAGAAAAATTAAATAAACGAATTAATTTCATATGTCTCTATAAATTTGGATTCTTAAATGAGACAGGAATTTTTTTATGGTATTAGCCGCCCATGTAGTGATTTCGGTTTTCGCTAAAAGTAATTTCACTCATATTAAATTATTCATCCGATGATTCGATGATTCTTCTCCCATTGAAAAAGTAAGAGAATTTAAGAAAATTAAATAAACGAATTAATTTCACACTTCTATAAGTTCGGTTGATATCAGCGTGCAATTTGCAATATGTACGAATTTTATATTTTTTGTTTCAATCGTTAATTTTGTACGGTACATGTTTAAATTGGATAAAAGAAATTACAAATTGCTAGTATAAAAGAAGATCATAGTATATGTTGCAAATTGATATTGTCCATTTTTAGTAAGTTATAACAATATTATTACTATTAATTATTAATTTTGTGATGGTTTGCTTGGTTGGGTACTAGAATTCGATCACGAGCAAGGGTCAGAAGTGAAAGAGAAGGAGAAAGCTCGAAACCAGGAAAAGGTTGCACCCTAGCTATTTAGGACAATATGTTTTTGTTGGGAAGAATTAATAGCTAGGGGCACCTTATACATTTCTAGTTTCTTCCTTTTAATTCTTCCCCTTAATTTTGTCCTATTTTTAGACTTAATTTCCCTTCGTAGTGTTTGTACTTTGTATGGTGTGATAGTCCCAGCTGCTTTCTTTGGGCATCCATTGTAATAAAAACAACTTCAGCCCTTAATTTCGAATGTCGGCCTCAAGAGTCGAAATTAATTTCCAAAGTGAAAGCTGTATTATAAAATGTCAGTTGGTATCCCAAATTAAATGAGTGAATTACTTTTAGATGCTGCAAAAAAGGTGCAAACAATTACTGTTAGGTGTATGCATTTTTTTATATTATTAGGAGAAACCATTACTACTGTAGGTGTAAACATTTTTTTATATTATTAGAAGGTGTAAAATATTCTTACTTTTCAACATCATCCCCTTCTCCATAATAATTTTTTGTTTATTGTCTTTTATTTAAGGGAATTGATGAAAATAAAAAAGTATGAGTATATCTTCTTCTTCCTACAACTCAACAACCATCACTTCCAACCTCTCGCCTCTCTCAAACCAACAACAGACGGCACCCCACTGACACAGCCCACCCCAGACGGCAAACGAAGATGAAGGATGAAGAAGATGGGGTATTTGGGTTTTATGTAGATGCATTGGTTCATCATTTGATGAAATTTAAGATGCATTTTTATGTATCCGCGCATGTGAAATGAGGACGAAGAATGTAAATTTTGAGATTTTAGATATTTAATTTTTACTTTAAATATGAAAACTTTAAATTGTAAATGAAACAATGTATATTTCTATTTATTGTTTTCATCTATTCATCTAAAAAAATAATAAATAAAAAATAGGAGTGAATATATATTTATTCGAGTTCGTCATTTTCAACGTGGTCTCTCCCAATTTTGTATTGCAACCAACAATTTAAAATTAGGAAAGTGAAACAAAATTTAAAATCAGGAAAGTAAAAATGGCAGGTGGGTATAAAGAGGAAGAGGGTATAAAAATTGCGGGAGGATGGAATGGGAATTGATGAAATGTTTGTTGACCTTTTGTTTTAAGGGCAATAATGTCTTTCAACCATTAAATTTGTACCTAATGATATTGTGTTGAATTTTTTTGGACCTATTAATAATAGTGGGTGCTATTTTGGAGTTACAAGTTATTCACTCTTCAAAGATATAAATATCTTTGTTTTTTTTCATTGTGCATAAGTGTATAAATTTATGAATTGATGCTAAAAAGTATGCATCATGCGTAAATATGCATATATTTATGAATTTAAAACCCAAATTTCAGAATGCCTGATCTATATAAATATTTAGAAATCAAATTGCAACAATTTTTAAACTTGAAATTTGCATCTTCAAAACGCTCTCACGAAGAAGAATTTCAGATATGACTTTTAAAAATCCAAAAAAGCCCAACAACTAAGAAATCATATTCCTCCTGCTTAAGATCTCATATTGATATTAAAATTGGGGTGTGTGTTTATTTGGAGTAGGAGTCTTCTATGAGGTATTGTGCAGCTCCTAATAATATGAAAATATGTTTACACTTAGCAGTAATTGTGTGTAGAATTTTGTATCTATAAGTAATTAATATAAATTAAATCACTATAATGGATGGATGTATTATTGTACCGCTCACTGAAGGGCGTGCTTGTCATAATCCTACACGGCTATAAGAAAAGTAAACAAAAATCTAAAAACGATGAACCAAGGTTACTTGTACCCATGATTTAGTAAGTACACCCATTGTTTTTTTTTTCCATTGTTTTGTTTTTTTAAAGAATATACACACAAAAAAATTATATGACACTTTCATCAATTTAAATCAATAATGATCATTGGGCAAATAATTGTTAGGTACAATGGTAAATTGAAAATAGCATTGGGGTAGCTTTTTGGGCTGTGTAATTTGGCCAAAATGTCCATGCTTCCCATTTGTTAAAAGATGGTCAAATTAAAAGTTATTTTGATTTGACTGCAAAAAAAATGTTACACCGATGTCATTAATCAAATTTTCTTTTTTTTCTTTCTAACACTAACTAAATATCATAAACAATGTTACTAATTAAAATATTATTGTTGATGAGGTTCTGCAGAATGTTCACATTCACATTTCTTTTTTAAAATTTTGTAATTTAAATAAAACTTCTAATTTTTTTAATAATGACATATTATTGTAATCCTGGTGTATTGTTCAAATTACAAATTTGCATATACCTATAAAATTACATTGTTCGATAAAAAAAATTGCATATAAAAAAAACACGTTTTGTATTCATTATTTTAATTTATTAATAATTCTTCCTAATTTGGACTCATGTTTTTTTTTCTTACAAAAAAATATTTTATGAAAAAAAAATTAATTAAATAATTATTCTTCTTATTAATATAATTAATAATTAACATTAAATGATTATTTTATTAAATAAAATATTACATAATCACTAAACAAACATTGCACGCACTAATAAATTAAATTGTATATACACATGAATTTGCATCTTCACATTGCATATTAAATAAAAAATTATATACACTAAAAATATTGCATACACGCGTAAAAAATTGCAGATACACGTAACATTGCATACACACGTAAATATTACATATACACAGTCAGTTTGCATCTACGTTTACACATTGTATAATCACCAAAATTCCATCACATAAAACCAAAATTTAAAAATCCAAATTAAATATCCAAAATCGGGTTTTTTAAAACCTAAAACAACCATATTAGTACAGTACCGGACCATCACAATAAACTAAATTTTTCTTAAACTTACAACTGGGATCCTGGGAATAGGAAGAAGAATTTGGAATTTGAGATCCAAAAAACTGAAATTAAAACATTACAAGATTTAATGGCATTCAAAATATAAAAAATAGAAGCACAAAAAAAATAAAAAACCAATCTCACAAGATTCAAGGTAAGTATTCCCTGATCTTTGTATTTGTTGTGTTCAATATAATTACTCAGTATTAATCGAACACGTCGGAGGACACGTGTAATATTCAATTATTAAAATAACCACGCTCAATGAACAAGTGTGCTCGCCGCTTGCCGACCAAACAAGTTTGTTCGCTAGCTCGCCACTTGTCAACCATGCGAGTATGCTCGCCTATGAAGTAAGTTTTGTTCGCCAGCTTGCCATTTACCAACCAAGGTTGTTCAACCAAACCCTACCGAAAGCAAATGTGTATGTTCGCCAGACTAACCGAGCAAAATGATCCTGAAAAGATGTTGATCTGATCAGTCAAACTGATCAGATCAGGGAAGAAGAAATCAGATAGCCTGAGTCAAGTGACCTCGGGGTCAGTATGCTCGATGCTCAGATATCCTGAAAGCTCAGACAAACCTGAGGGGTCAGTATGCTCGATGAGGACAATATTCCGGCATAAAATTGATATGGTTTAATGGGGCGAACAAAGCATTCAATGAAAGCAAAAAGATTGATTTGGACGACCAAAAAAGAGTGCCTTATAGACAAGCAAATGCAAAGATCAACCAGAAGACGGTTGGAAACGTGGCAAATATACATGATGAGTTCTTGCATGGCCCAAGTCTCCAAAATTTCATGCATGCCAAAACATCTCATGCTTGTCAAAGTACTATAAATAGAAGAAAAAACAACAAGAAACAGGTTCACAAAAAATTTCCCAGAGGGGTAAGGTTCAGAAAAATTCGAGAGTTCATCCATACACATAAAATACCCTAGCACTCATATACCAACTCTCCAAATCATCTTTATCCATAACGATTCATCTTCATGAGATGTATCATATATTGTACATGTAAAACTCACAATACTACATCCCGGCTTGGTACGCAAGACTTCCGAGTAGTCATTTCTTGTGATTTAATGGGTCAACAACAAATTCCTCTTATTTACAGTTTATTTTACACGTGCATATTTTGTTTGTGAGTTGTCACCGAATTAGCCACATAATATTCTCCATATAAAACGACTCGCAACAAATTGGCGCTAGAAGGAGGGTCCCAAAAAACCAACCCATACACAATCCCGTAGTTAGCCGAGGCAGAAAAAAGAAATATAATGCCTCAATCTAGGAATACACAGACAGAGAGGTCGGGACAAAGTCGACCTCACGACCGGAAAAAGGCTCAGCGCCAGCCTCACAAAGATCAGACAGTGGAGACCATCAATCTTGAAGATATTGCCAACGATCCGTGGCCACAACAAAGGCCATCACTTTCTTCTTTGCGAGCACGAAAAGAGAGGGAAAAAAAGAGTGGCAAGTTAAAAATTCAGGATGATGATGATCGACGCTCGCATACACCTGATAGCGAGCAAGTTAAGATAAAAGCTGCAAGGAAGCGGGCTAATAAAAAAGCAGATGATATGTCTGATGACGAACAGCCTCAAGGGTCCAGACCATCAGCGTTTGGACATTTGAGGCTCTCCGCCAAAGACCGACCCAAGAACTATAGGCGACAGGATCCGGGAAGGAAGAGCCGAGATAAACATGCCGCTCCTCGAGATCCTCATGATCATTCGCGATCCCGAAAAAAAAAATTTGGAACAAAATTGTCTATCCATCATCGATTGGGTAGTCAAGCACGAACTTGGAAGGGGGATCGCCTATCACGAGCATGACCCATCGGGTCCTCATGATGGGATCTGACCGATCCAAGTCCGTCGGGCCCACAAAATTTCTATAGAAATACTGAAAAGCCATCGAAGACTTACAGCCGACTCGGCCTCAACTAAAAAGGACTCCCCCGGCGAAAGACAAATACCTTGCTCGCCACTAACACCAGCGATCATGGCGGTTAAATACAAGAGAAAGTGGCGAAGATCCCACCACCAATCCCCATGTTTGAGGCCGAGTCGGACCCACATGTTCATCTCAAAAATACTCGGATTTTTTATGATGCCATGGGTGCCACAGATGCGACGCAAGGCCGATCATTCCCCATGACTTTGGGTGATCGAGCACATAGATGGTTCTTCATTTTGCCCGCCAAGGCCCATCACATCTTTTCTTTTCGGTTGGGAAAGCAATTCGCCCCATTTTCATCCATGTGTGCTCGCCAAAGACTAAAACAAAGGTTAGCACATTTTTTCCCAACCGAGGGGTGAGTCTCGAGCATACATCGAAAAGATTTGATAAATGTTTATACGATGGCCCCGGTTGAAAAAGGATGCCAAGATCCTCGCGGTGGTCGGAGGCGACCTCGAATAATTGACATGTGGAAAGCCATGCATCAAGACCGGCCGAACACATATTGAGATTTCGAGAGCGGCGACCAAGATCATAGCATGCGCAGATCCGCCGCCCAACCACGATTGGGTCAGAAACAACAACTAAGAAAAGTTTTGGGAAGAAAGTGATGAATGAGGGGTATAAACCCCGTGGTCTTTTCAAACCATTCAAGAAAGAAAGAAGCTAAACGCCCTACGAAAGTCTTCAAGGCCAAAATAAAACAATTTTAACCAAATCAAAGATCGGGACATATTGGATAGGCCTCGAAGAATTATAATGGACAAGCATCGGCTTAATGCTTCTAAATATTGTAATTATCACAAGTACATCGGGCATAATACGTAAGATTGTCGCGATTTACTTAAATCAACTTTGGAAGTTATAACGAGGAGAATCGTCTTACCCGGTTCCTTAAAAAGCCGGGCAAAGCGAGACTCTTAACGTAAAAAAATGCGAGATCGCAGGGGTAAGTTTAAAAGTCAAGAAACATCCGACAAATGATCCTGAAGAATCCAGAAGAGGTATGAATTACCCAAAAGAGGGGCTCCTACTGTGGGTAGAGGTCGAGAAAGTCAAGAGATCCACATGATACGTCCTGAATATGGTCCAGTGGGTGGATGTTATCAAGCACCGACATTATCGAACAGACAAAAGAAGATGGAGATGCGTGCCATGCAAAGCATCCATCAGGTGAAGGTGGCGAGCACATAAGCTAGCACGCCACCCTCTCACCAAATTATGTTTTAAGAAGCGATCTCGATGGTATAATCACTCCCCACAATGACTCTCTAACCATCGATTGCTCGCCTCTCGCCGGTTTGAAGGTGCACCGCCTCCTAGTTGATACTGGAGCATATGCGAACATTTTGTTCGTCGACACTCTGCACCAAATGGAAAAGCAAGTTGGGGACTTGAGTAGCTATATTGAACCATGTGATCACACCATTATGGGTTTCAGGGAATCTGTAACCCGACCCTATTGTATGATCAGGTTAGGAGTCGAATTAGAATCAAATCTAAATCCGGAGATCCGACGAGCTAGAATGCTAGATTTTGTAATCGTCGATGCTCCGTCTACTTATAACGGGTTTTTAGGTCGCCTGTTTATTCAGGAATTTAAAGCTGCATGTTCTACTTATTATTACTGTGTTAAATTTCCAACACAAGATGGAACGGGTAGCGTAAAAGGTGATCAGAAAAAAGCTCGAGATTGTTTACTATCATGTGCACCAGAAAAGTAAAATATCGTTAACATGATGGAGCAAACATGGGAGATCGGAGAATCAAGCCAACAGACAAAAACGTTGCCAAAATATCCTTTGACGAGCACACCTCCATGCGCGAACACAGAAAGCGCGAACACAGAATCCGGGATGGTAACTCATGTCCCAGATCTCCCAGATCTAATGAGTATTGATCCGCTAAACGAGCTACCAGACCTAGAACCTCGCGTAGGTTTTGAACCTATGGAGGTTGATGACGAACACCGGGGGTCGATCGAAGATCCTCGGTAGAAACAAAAAAGAAAGCGAGCAACACCTGTTGAACAACTGGAGTCTATCAATATCGACCCGAACAGACCTGAGTTAGAAGTGTTCATTGGTTCGGAATTACCGGAACCAATCCGAACAGAAATGATCGCATATCTTCAAGCAAACTTTGATGTGTTCGCTATCGACGAGGACATGGTTGGCATTGATCCAAAACATGCATGTCACTCCCTCAACCTTGATCCAACACAAACTCCAGTAATCCAGAAGCGCAGAAAGTTCAGTCCGGAAAAGTATGCGGCAATGAATAGTGAAATCAAAAAGTTGCTTTCGACAATAAGTCGATTCGAGAAGTAAAATGCCCAAGATGGCTTGCATAACCCCAGGCTCGCGTCGCAAGTCTAATAGAACTTGGAGATTATGTATTGATTTTACTGATTTAAACAAGGCATGCCCGAAAGATAATTTCCCGATGCCGCATATCGATTATTTGGTCGATAATACAGCAGGCCATGAGCTCATGACCTTCATGGATGCTTTTCTTGGCTATCACCAAAAACCCATGCATCCCGGACGATCAAAAGAATACGCAAGATTCGCAATGAAAAGAATATGTATTGTTGGCAACGATGCCATTCGGATTAAAGAATGCGGAGCAACATATCAACGTTTGGTGAACAAAATGTTCGGATTTAACACATCGGCCGAACAATTGAGGTGTATATTGATGATATTGTGGTAAAAAGCAAACACAAGGAAGACCACATCACCCACCTCGCACAAACGTTTGATATACTAAGGGAGTACAACATGAAGCTAAATCCGAAGAAATGCAGCTTTGGGGTTCACTCAGGAAAATTCCTTGGACATATGGTAAGTCAACGGGGATTGAAGTTTAACCCAACAAAGATTCAAGCCATGCTCGACATGCACGAGCCCCTGTGAGTGTGAAAGAGGTCCAAAAATTAACCGGACGTTTGGCATCCATAAGCCGGTTTATATCACGAACTGGGGACAAATGCAAACCTTTCTTTGATGCATTAAAGAAAGGGAAATTCCAGTGGACCGAACATTGCCAAAATGCATTCGAATCATTAAAGCAATCATTAAATGTATGGGTATATACAACTATATATGTATCTGCAATCATTAAATGCATGTTCGGATGCAGGAAGATACATATATAGTTGTTCGCCTGGTCCGAACATGCAATTAGCGTTGTGCTCGTTCGGGCAGAGGGTACGACACTTGCCCATTTACTATGTAAGCCAGGTGATCAAAGAAGCCGAGCTCCGGTACCCTCCACTGGAAAAATTAGCATATGCCCTCGTTATGAGTGTTCAAAAACTGCGACCATACTTTTTCGATCACTCAATCGAGGTATTAACTACATTCCCATTACGACAAGTCCTCCAATCGCACTGCATTAATCGCAGACAGTTACTCAAGTGGCTGGGTGGAGTTAAAGCAATTGGCATTAAGTTCTCTCATGAACAATGAATGAAGGGCCGTCTACGGCCGATTTCACGGTCGAAAGTTGACATATCCACAAATGCCCGAAAGAGTCAGTCGACCAACCATGGCATATATGACGTTGATGGCTCATCAACAAGTTCAAGAGCCGAAAAGCGTGGTTCTCATCAAAATTTAACTCGACAAACTTTTCACAATGACCATCCGTTTTGATTTCCCAACTACAAATAATAAAGCCGAAAGGCACGGCTTTGATCGTCGGCACACTTTGACTTATGACAATGGGAATTCGAGGTCGATGATTTACAAATGATTCTCGATAATCGTATATCAAGTAACAGTCGAGTAAGAGGCCCGAGGTGAACAGATGGCACAATATCAGCAACTAGCAGAAGGAGTGATGAACACAACGGACATTGTGGTCGTCACAACTTGTTCGCCATCAATTCCCAGAGTTGTGGTCGCCCATATAACAGGCGAGCAAGAAACCTGGATGACTCCAATTTTGAGTTACTTACAAAAAGGACTTCTCCCTGAGAATAAAGTACAAGCTACTCGCCTCAGATTACAATCTGCTCGTTATACTATCTTAGACGAGAATTTATACAGAAGCTTCTCACTTCCATTATTGAAGTGTATTACTCCTGAAGAGGGTCATGTAATTCTGGAGCAGATTCATGATGGAGTATGCGGAAATCATACAGGTGGGCTCGTCCTGGCACATAAAATTATCAGACAAGGTTATTATTGGCCAACCCTCAAAAAAGATTCGCTCGCGCGTGTCACAAGTGCCAGGTACATGCCCCACTTATTCATAGCCCACCTGAAGAACTAGTGTCAATTTACAGCCCATGGCCATTTGCTAAATGGGGAATCGATTTGATCGGCCCATTTCATCGCACGCGTCGGAGTAAAATTTGTTGTGGTTGCCGTTGATTATTATACTAAATGGGCGGAAGCCGAAGCTATTGTTAAAATCACCGAACAAAGAATGTGGAACTTTGTTTGGAAAAATATCATTTGTCGTTTTGGGCTTCCCCAATCATTGGTAATGGATAATGGCAAACAGTTCGATGGAAGTGAATTCCGACAAAATTGTGCTCGCTGGGGCATAAAAAAGCATTACTCAACTACGTATTATCCCCAGTCAAATGGACAAGTCGAAGCCGTTAATAAAATTATCAAGCATACCCTCAAGGCCAGACTTGATAATTCCAAGGGGGGAGGATGGGCTGAAGAGTTGCCCGAAATATTATGGGCCTATCGAACAACTTACAGAACATCAATTGCGGAAACCCCGTTTGCCCTGGCATTTGGTGCGGAAGCAGTTATACCCGCAGAAATCAAGATTCCGAGTCATCGGACAATGACTTTTGGAGAGCACATCAATGACCAGGCGCTCGCCCTGAGTGCAGACCTGTTAGAAGAAAGAAGGACGGAGGCTGATTTCAAGAACGCCATGTACAAAAAGAGATCAGAAAAGTTCTATAACTCCAAAGTCCGAACACGCAGGTTCAATGTGGGTGAGCTGGTTTTAAGACGAGCAATGGGTGTATCAGGTGGTGTGTTCGGCCAAGCATGGGAAGGTCCATTCAGAGTTACAGAACGTTTGTTAAATGGGGCGTATGATTTGGAAGACCTGAATGGAGTCCCCTTGTCCTACTCGTGGAATGCGTCAAACCTGAAAAAATATTATCAGTAATGACGAGCATAACTGGCCGAACATAATCAGCCACACAGCTGAAGCGAGCACAACTGGCCGAATATAATCGGCCACATAGCTAAAATGAGCATAAATGGCTGAACATAATCTGCCATTCACCTAAGACGAGCAGGACAATCCTGAAGGAAGAACACATCGTTTTCGACACAAATCTTCTAAAAAAAAATGCTGGCCAGCACTATTGAAAGATAGAAGATACGTGTCAAAACAAGTTGAGAAGTGGTGGCAACCAAAAAAGGAACATGTCAATCCTTGAATAAGAACTGGCAAAAAACCGGACATATGTCAAAAGGAGGATTCAAAGCGGACAGATGTCAAAAGGAGGATTCAAAGCTAGAAGGTTAGCACCAACTAGCTATGCCAGCACCTGTTTGGGATAGTACTATAAATAGAGGCATATTGATAGCTGAAGAAAGTGGAAAAAAAAACAGAGGAAAAAGGAAAAAATACTACAGTTATCGGAAGAAAGTTGGTTCAGTATGCCTCCAGACGAAGAATCCAGCACTCGATTCAGCTATCATTCTGTTGAATCGAAAGCATCCATCCTAAGTACTTTTTTTATACCCCATGTGATACGCCGAGCACAAAGGTTGGGTGGTCATGGTTGCCACTCCACATTACTCATCGCTTATGCAAGAGTAAATCACTAGTCCCACGCATCCCCAAAATCTCCTCCGGCGAGGGATGTCGGGTATCCGCTGAATCAACATGCGGACGCCGATGCTCGTGCATCTACCGGGGATAAAATGGTGCGGTGAGGATTTGCTCGCTGCCGATATAGGCGAAAGTGTGTTTCGCCACATGTCATGCCCGCAGACACCCAAGATAATCACAACTTGTCCGGGAGGGACAAAAAGCTTATCTTCGCCGCCGCTTGAGCATGTTACTTAAAGAAGGGTAGACAGCCGACGCATTTCGTGCTTGTCAACATCAATTCCGCGGACAAGGTGAGGTCAATTTATGTCTACTCAAGACAAGGTTTAAATTCAAGACCATAGTCTGATGTCTATAGTTGTGTAATAGACAGTCTTCTTCAAATGTAAAGATTGTAATAGAATACAAAGTGATGCAAAAATATTTTTGTTTGTTAAGATTTTCTAGTTGAAGCTTCATCGAGGTCGCGACCTAAGTTTCCGGACGGCCTCGAACAAAGATGAACGAGCCAAGTCTATGTTCACCGACGAACGAAGTTCGTACTCGATACCCACAAAGAAAAGCTTAGTAATGGGTACGCAGTCGCAAAAGACGACTCATACTTACAGATACCCGTAGCAAAAGCGAGTGATGAGTGCGGGGTCCCAGCTAAATAAGACGACCCTAGTACGAAGTGATCTTCCTAAATAAGACGATCGCGAACCAAGAAATGGGGGGTTGCATAAAGTTAACCCATCTGGTCGCACCTAAATAAGACGATCAACCGATTGCATCACAATAAGACAATAAAAAACGAAAGAAGTCAGGAGCGGACATAGGCAAACACAATGTTCGAATTCATTCAGAAGAAAAGAGGCATAAACTAGAAACCAAGGCAAACATCAAGCAACACAAGCATCAGTCATTCATCAGCAGCAACATTCATCCTCAACAATCAGGTTAGAGGAAATTGTTCAATATGCAAATTCAACCATTCCATTTTGAAGTTGTTCGAACAAAAGAAAAAAGGGCAAGAAATTACACAAGTTCAAAAAAAAAAAAAATAGTTCGAGCAAAAAAGGGAAGAAGAAAAAATTGCACAGCAATTGTTCAGCAGAGCAAGAAATTACACTAAGGGACAAATTCATTATTGGGGGTGGGCAGAAGCGAAGTATCGAGCAAATCATGCCCCATCTGCTCTGCCCCCTCAGCAACGGCTCCTCTAGCATGGTCAGGCCCAGTCTGCTCGCCAGGAAGTACTCTTTGCTCGGTCACAGGAGGTCCCCTTTGTTCGTCATGCACCTGATCGAACCCGGGCTCGACTCGAAGAGTTTGATCAGCAACATCAGCAATGTCCGCATCCGAGCCATCTTCCTCATCCAGGATAGGATCATCAATCTCGATCCCTTCAGGAAGTTTGGAGAAATCACACAGATCGTTCAAATCAGACATCGGAAGGTTGCGATCTGGGGGGTTATCGATCAGGTACTGCTGAAATTTTTTTATGAGCGGGGCAATATGTTCGCCAGTGAGCGTGTGGCGAGCAGACCGAATGGCATCGGCAAAAGCAAATATGTACGAGAAGTTCGACATGGAATCAACATACTCCTCAATGTGCAACCTTGAATTTTTGAGACCTAAACGAGTGTTGGTCTCTTCAGCAATGAGGAGTTGTTGGCGGCTGAATCCTTCTCACGTTCCACGGCCTCAATGCCAGATCCGAAGTTTATGGCTCGACATTCATCTCATCTTGAACTCTCCCGATGCGACCACCTCCTCCTCGAAAAGGCCTAGCTCCTCCCTCGCTTTGGCGAAGCATCTTCCCGAGCACGGTGAACATCCTCTTGAGCTTTATGAAGCTACCTGAAATTTGGGTTTATTTGTCCCTCGAGCCAACTTCAATTCATCCCCGAGATCTGTTTCAAATTTCATTCACCTTTTCTTCAAAGTTTTCGATAAGAGCTAAGTAATGGCGGCATGAAGATTGGCGGACTCAAAGATAAGCCTTCTCAAGAAGAACCAGAGATTGACTATGATGTATTAGGCCAAGTCGCATGGTTTCCAAAGGTGTTGGACCCTTGGTGGCCTCTTCAAGCTCAAATGGTCCATGCTCAGATAGGGTCTCATAAAGCCTTTCGAACATGCTCGGGAAGACCGGAATATTGCGAACACTCGGAGAGCAAGTAATAATTCTTCAATTCGCATCGAGGCGCCTAACCCGCTCAACTTTGCATGTTCATCCGAGCAAACAAATGAAATAAAGCTTAACAAAATCAATTGAAGGAAAAAAAAAGTGATTCAATGGGCGAACAAACGCACTGTTCGCCCGAAAGGTGATCCCATCCCAAAAATGATTTATCTTGGGGACCGGAGTTGAGGGTTCATAGGAGTCCAAGTCCGAGGTCCCGGAGGAGGTGGAGAAGATGTACCCACCTCCATTTTCAACCTATTTGAGCTTAAGGACCGACCACGAGGCGGCCATTCGATCGCTTTCCGGCGGTGGGGTCTCCCTAACAAAGATCGATGCTCATCCCGAAGTTCGGGTCGCTTCTCCCCCTCGCTTCGTCGGTTTCCATCCTTGGTCTTTTTGGCGATGGAGCTCGTTCGCCGCCCCGCTTTCGAACGAGCGAGTTGTCCTCTTGGTCGGCTCGACTTCAGGACGAGACGCAGATGCTCGGCTCACCACCCTACTCACCTTTCGGCTTCCCCTCGATTTGCTCATTGAGCCTCCATTTCGGCTTGAATTCGAGCAAGCTCCTGAGGTGTTTTTCTTCAAGCCATTTCAGTATGCTCAGATGTACTCACGGCAGCAGTAATAGCAGGGAAAGCTATGGATAAAACATTTCATTATACAAGAAAGAGAAACAATGAAAGCAAAAGGTACAAAACATGCAAATGTAAAAAGCAATCCTTACCAAAAGGATTAATCAAAGAACAAGATGGTGAGGGGGCACGCACAAGCCTCCTTTCTTCCTTTGATCGGCGGTATTCAAAGTCTTCACAGATCGTTCTGAGCGAGGCTCGAGATCGATTCGCCAGACGCTGCTAAAATAGCCGTCGTTTGTCTCTTTGTCCGTCGCAGCTGGAATTCCTGAAATAAAGAATAAGTTAAAATTAGTTCAAGCTGAAGAGCAAAAGACACAGAAATACTTACTTCGGTAAACCCCAAAATCATTGGGGATGTCTAAACGAAGCATCCGGTTCGCTTCCGTAAGCCGCTTTTTTTCCAATCGCCCCAACGGCGTAATTTTTTCCTTCCAATCATCGATTTTGTTCTAAGACATCCTCAATGATCTTGCACTTAGCATTTGCTTGCATAAACAACCATCCATGTTCACCCTTTGGACGGGTCAAATGCACTAGTCGTGCGAGTTCAGCTGCTGTGGGATAATATACGGGCTTCATTTTGCCGAACAAAGTCAAGAAGCTCATAATCATTTGCCACCCATTCGGCAATTTTGCAGAATGGTAATGTTCCATTCTACGAGCAAACGAAAGTGATAGGATGGATGGAGTGGAAACCGAAGGTCCGCTTTCCATCGTGTCCAAATTCACAAAGAACACAACCCTCGGGGGTGGTCCTTTCGCTCATCGGGACAGTGCGGAAAAAAAGACATCTTTGGGGGTTTCGTAGTTTCTATACAGCTGAGAGAGCATATCAACATCAATTATGCTCGCAATTTTGCTCCCCGGGTACTCATTCTCAACCCTAGTCCTACAAGGTTGTTCGGGCCAATCGAAATCATAACGAGCATTATACTCGTTATATGTTGGGCTATGAGGGACACCAACAGGGATATCAAGTTCTGTGTTCTGCTCGCCGCCTAACCCCCTGTTCGACTCATCGATATTCACAGCCATCAAGAATTCCTCCCTCACATTATCATCATTCCTATTCACATCAAGACTATCTACAACCCTAGACCTAATTTGGGATTGGGGTAAAGAATCATCACTCAAATCATCCAAAAAATCACTACGGGCTAAATCCCTATCCAATTCGTTTAGGGCATCATCGGAATCGGAGGAAAGAATGGCAAACGACTGCCGAACTTGCCAATGAGACCTTGATCCCGAAGCATTTATCTTCGATGCATTAGCGTCGCTACGGGGGATTGTACAGAAAGAGGGGGAAGAAAAACTATGGTGGTCCGATTCTATTGAGGCAGAAGAGTTTGAACGAGAAGCCATAATCGGAATAAGAGAGAGTATGTAATAATTACCTGAATAAAATCTTTCATCGGAATGATGAAGCCCTTGCCGGAAGTTTCAGAAAAGAAAGAGAATGAAAGCAAGAAGAAGAAGTAAAGAAAGAAAGGGGACTAAGGCGGCAAAAATAGGTATTTATAGATGCCGGGTTTGAAATTTTTTTGAAATCTAGCACAGAAGACGAAACGATGCTCACGACGGCCCAATCAAATTATAATAGCCAGGTCCCCATGATGAATACAAAGCGACCCGACTGGGGGGTATTGTTGTGTTCGATATAATTAGTCAGTATTAATCGAACACGTCGGAGGACACGTGTAATATTCAATTATTAAAATAATCACGCCAATGAACAAGTGTGCTAATAAAACTGTTTAATTAAACAAGTTTGTTCGCCACCACCACTTGTCAACCATGCAGTATGCTCGCCTATGAAGTAAGTTTTGTTCAAACTTGCCATTTACCAACCAAGGTTGTTCAACAAAATTTACCGAAAGCAAACGGTATGTTCGCCAGACTAACCGAAAGCAAAATGATCCCCGAAAAGATGTTGATTTGATCACCAAACCGATCGATCGGGGAAGAAGAAATCGATACTCGAGTCAAGTGACCTTGGGTCAAGATGTTCGATGCTCGAGATATCCCTAAAGCTCGAGACAAACTGAGGGGTCAAGATGCTCGATGAGGACAATATTAGGCAAGAAAATGATATGGTTTAATGGGGCGAACAAAGCATTCATCGAGCAAAAGATTGATTTGGACGACCAAAAAGAGTGCCTTATAGACAAGCAAATGCAAAGATCAACCAGAAGACGAAGTTGGAACGCGTAAAAATTATTACATAGAGTTCTTGCATGGCCCAAGTCTCCAACTAATGCATGCCAAAACAAATTTCATGCTTGTCAAAGTACTATAAATAGAAGAAAAAACAACAAGAAACAGGTTCACAAAAAATTTCCCAGAGGGGTAAGGTTCAGAAAAATTCGAGAGTTCATCCATACACATAAAAAACCCTAACACTCATATACCAACTCTCCAAATCATCTTTATCCATAACGATTCATCTTCATGAGATGTATCATATATTGTACGTGTAAAACTCGCAATACTACATCCCTGGCTTGGTACGCCCCCAGAGTAGTCATTTCTTTGGTTGGGTCAACAAATTCTCTTATTTATAGTTTATTTTACACGTGCATATTTTGTTTGTGAGTTGTCACCGAATTAGCCACATAATATTCTCCATATAAAACGACCGCAACTAAAAGATATTGATCAGATTTTTACCTTTCGAAAATGACTACATAGGATACGGTTGAATTCTTTAGTCCTGATTTTATTATCACTAGATAAAAAAGGGTGAAAAATATTTACTTAATAAAAAAAACCTTCACGTGCCCAAACCGCCTTCCGCTCCGCCCAAACCCGTCTTCAACCTCGCCACCACATTAGATCCGCCATCGCGTCCGCCCCATCCTTCTTCGCCATATCCATCAAGGGCGCCGATCCATCGCCATCCTCATCAGATCCACGCCGCCGCCCACCAAATCCCTAAAAACCACCACCTGAAAAATACGTTGTCGCCGCCCCATCCCAAGATTTAAAAATCCTAAAAATCCGCCTCCCCGCGATACCAAATCCACCACCGACGCCATTATCCCTCCCCCCAAACCCTATATCCGCCCCGCGATACCAAATCCACCACCGCCGCCGTCATCCATCACCATCTCCGCCTCCACAAACCACCACGGCCTCACCTCCACAACTCATACAAAAACCATCTGCGGAAGATCCTGGCAAAAGATCTTCCATCTCAATCCCATCCCCGTAAAACCCTAGATCTATTCCCCACCACCTCAAAAAAAGGTGAAACCACCGTTTACTCCTCTCACCACCACCGTCGTATAGAGAGAGCTAGAGAGAAGAGATGGGTGGTGGCGGATCCATTTTTTCCGGCGAGAGAAAATTAGAATGAGGAGAGAGAGAGAAGAGAGCGTGAATGAAGAGAGAGAGAGAGAGAGAGAGAGAGAGAGAGAGAGAGAGAGAGAGAGAGAGAGAGAGAGAAGAGAGCGTGTAAATTAAATTAAATGTGGAGAGAGGGAGTGTGTGATATAATATGCAGAATAATTAGATGATTTGGGGTATGGAGGGTAATATGGGTAAAAAATTGTAGTGGGATGCTATTTTAAAAGGGATTTGTACCCCATTGCTAGAGGGGGTTCATTTTATGTACTAGGTTGCAATCATCAACCCGTAATTCTCACACACGATCCCGTGGCCGCCGCCTAGTAAGTTGACTTGAGAATACCCTAAAATATGTTATGATAGGCCCCTCGAACCGCCTTGCTTGCATGTGGGGTTCGGGAGTGGGCGCACATGCGAGGTGAAGATCACTATATTTATAAGACAAATTTCATTTTGAGTCTTTAAATGAGTGGGGGAGGCATAGAATTTTTACAACATAATATATATTTATTTTATTTTATTTAGATTACAAAATTCATGAATACAATTTTTTCAGAATTTTTTTCATTTATTACAATTATTTTTATTTAACTATAGTGTCAGTTATTTGTGCTTTGTGGCTTTGTTTCCTTCATTACTTTAAACTTGATAAGCAAATTTTATAAATATAATAAGAAATGAGCCCAAATATTTCACTTATTGTCGAAAAATATTGTAGACTTGCATTTAACTAAATGCGAACAACAATATCGTGATAAAAAAAATGTTAAATACCGATAAATTTTATCGGTGGACATAAATTCATCACAATTGGCGATAAATTTTATGACGGGTAGCAAAAAAATTAATAAATAACTATGAAATTATTGACAAAAAATATTTTTGTCAAGAATTCTTGACGGTCATGAATTTAAAAGAACAATTTTTCGATGTCATTACCAATGGATTTTTTGAATAATAGAAAAAAATTAAAAAATAATTATATATTAGCAACGGAAATATTTTTTGTGGGTCATTAAAATGATTTAAAATATATATATTTGATAACATTATCGATGGACTCCGATTTAATAGCAAAAAATTAAAGAGGAGTTTATAAAAATTATAAGTCTTATACAAGTTTTTAAAAAATAAAACTACAAATTTTAAAAGGTATATATATATTTTATAGTTTGTGTTCAGTTTAATGCATGTATTATATATGTGGATTTGTGTTAAAAATATATATATGTACACGTACTAAAGATAATATAAGTTTTAAAAAAATCTAAATATAATATCATATAAGGATGCAAATGTGAATAAAACAATAGTGTTCTAATAAAAAATTGCAAAAATAAAATTGAAAAGTATATATATTGAAAAATTGAAAATGAAATACAAATTATAACAATTCGGTCAAGAATATAAGCAACTCAAGGCAATGTCCTAGTGGTTGTGAGCTTCTACATGCCTCCATCGATCCGGGACGGAAATCCTTGGGCAATGAAATTTAATATAATTTCAGAGGAGGGGTTAGCTTGTGAAGTGAAGATGATTCATTAGTTAATTTATTTTTTTAACAACTTTTAGTGACGGTTTAGATCCATCGGTGATTAAAGAATATTTGATTTATTCGTCAGTGAAGTTTTTGACGAGGTTTTTAAAGATGGAAAATGAGTCGTCGGTAATCCCGCGGTAACCCAATTTACCAATGAAAATTTATTGTAATTAACCGTTTTTTTTTTGGCAGTAAATTTACTTCTTATAATTTTGGAACTTCACTGTTTATTGATTTGGACATTGTGCTTGAAACAATGACTATTTCTTGAATATGAGCTTTCGATCATCAAATATTATCCACATAGCAAAATAAAAATAATATAGATATATAAGCAGTTTATTCACTTTAAGGTTTGATTTATTGCGTGAGAAGGTGTAATTCAGTCGTAAACTTGTACCAATTTGGCATCTTATTTTAATTGATCTTTTATATTAGTATTTAAGAACACATTTTCAAGAAATTTCAGTAAATAGACATAAGGTGACCAAACATTACTTTTATTAAATTTGGCCAAAATAGGTCCTTTTTATCAAATTTTATTTTTAAAACTAATCATATAAAAAGGGATGCCAAAATAATTTGAATAACATTTCTGTGAGGCAAGTACGTACATGAATTCTATTTAATGTTATGTATAAAAATTATCGTTGTTGTGCATAAAACAATTTTACTATTAATTTTTTATTTTTTTTTCAGACAGTGATAATTTTTGTACATAGTAATGCTAATTTTGTATAAAATAATAATTTTCGGGAAAATAGAGTTCATCCACACAATTTTTTTAAGGATATGAATGAGCATAATTTTAAAGACAGCATGTTGCATGATTTTATAATTTTATGCCCAACAATTTTTGGTTTTAGTTGTCGAATCAAAATATCTTAATACCATACATTGGTAAATTTGTTTAAGCCTATATAGCGGATTCACGTTGGTCTCCGCAAAAGCCTAATTTAATCGAATTATTTTGTTTCAAAATCGTGCATTTTTATTAAAAGTTATTTCAGCTAAGTTTTAAATTTATCTAATTAAATTAAGTTTTTAATTTTTATTATTTATTAAGATCATCTCCATCTAGAGCAGTCAAAATGGGTATGGCCCGTTGGGCCACCTACCCTCAAAAAGATAAAGAGATGGACCGGTTAAGAAAATTTTTTAGCCCATTTGGAGGCGGGCCTAGATGCAATGCCTGTTCAATTTTGTGCATTTTTATGGGTTGGGCGGACCTAGGCCTACCGCCTCCCTAAAAATAAGTTTTTTTTTTTTTTTATGTATTTTAGCACTTATAATGTTATTTTTCGGGATATTTTGTAAATATATATTTATAGATGATAAATTTAATATGTAGAAGATTATGTTTATAAATTATTTTGGTTGATTAGTGGTAAATTTCAATTTATATGTACAATTACATACAATATTTTTTGTGAGACCAGTCCCAATTCTTGATGACAACAATCATCCACGTTGGATGTGGTTCAGAGTAATAAATTATATTCTTTCATATTATAGTTTGTGTGTTATTGGCATGTTATTTCATATGCTATCAAGATAACAAACTAAAGTATCATTATGCGCTATATGCAGGGTTGTTTAGGTGCCCTTGATGGTACCTATGTTAATGTGCATGTCCCAGTACGAGACATAGGAAGATAAAAAACATGTAGGGGTACGATTTCTACTAATGTGTTGGCCTATTGTGATCACGAGATACAATTCTCGTACGTTCTTCGGGCTGGGAAGGGTCTACATCGGACGCTAGAGTGGAGTTCATGGGTTAAAAATTCCCACAGGTATGCTCACTTGATCAATTGTATTTCTTATGAATAACATATAATTAGAATTGCTAAAATGGATAGTCCAACTATTATAGGTACATACTACATACATGTGTGACGGTTATGCAAATAGTCCTGGATTTCTATCTCCATACAAAGGAGTTCGTTATCATTTGAAAGAGTGGGGGCCTGTTCAATCAATGCCGGTCAACTATCAAGAACACTTCAACATGCGTCATATAAACGCACGAAACGTTGTAGAATGTGTATTTAAGGTGGTAAAAAAGCGATAGAGCATCTTAGTAGTACTACATTTTACCCAATTAAGACCCAAAGTAGGAGAAATACTATAACATGTTTCTTGTTGCATAATTTTATTCGGAATGAAATGGTTGTAGACCCCATAGAGGCGAATCGACGATGAAGAAACATAAAATGAGAATCACGGCGCGAAAACGAAGATTACATTGAAGGTGTTGAAGCCACTCAAGAATGGTGTGCTCATTTGAAAGATTATAATGGGCATTAGAACCGCTATGAAAGAAAAAACCTGGTTATGTTATGCTATTATGTTTTAGGATCAATTTTACTATCGCAATATTTAATTGAAAGTTATATGCTTAGAATAGTATTATAATTGTTTAAAAATAACATGTTTATTAAAATACTAATGTGTTAATAAAAAGTTAAAAAGAAAAAATAAAATATAAAGAATTTTGGAAGCCATAAGCATTAGTATAAAAAAAAATAGACATATCATACATAAAAAGTTCATTGTATATATACAATATACTTATATAAAATACATGCAAACCCCGATTTGTATATAAATGACACAACCAATAAGGGATCTTGAAATCATCACACTTTTTTGCAGCTCCTGCTGTCCTGCACAAGGTTTTTATTAATTTGCAAATAGCCCCCTCCTTAACCATTTTTATTCTTTTGTCTCATATCACACAGTCACTTCCGTCAAAAAATATATCGCCAAAAAAAAAAAATCTTCTTGAGAGCATGGTGAACACACGCCGCACCGTGAACGCCCCCCATTAACATAATGTATGAACAACTTTCTATTGATTAATCTATTATTCTGTGCAAATTAGGAAATATTCGTCATCATATGTTGGTTACTGAAAGCAAATACATATCCTATAATGCATGTACGAATTGACGAGGGACATAAAATTTGATAACATATTATATTCTTTGCTCCATTTCATATAATTTTCATTGTCTTGGATTGTCTTGGCTTATAATGGGTAATTATATTATGGATACTAGTTTTTTGTCAATCCATGCGTTGCACGGAAGTCATTAAATAATGACATATTTTATTAATATATTATTATATAATTTTAGTATCACTTTAATTTATATATTATAATTATTCTTTAGATATTAATTGTCATATTAATTGGTAACTTAATCATCCCCAAAGTTTTAACTGCAGGAGATCCAAAAAGTTTGAGCCTCTCTGTTTACCACTTCACAATTTGATTTTTGAAACGACGCTTATTATGCATAAGTGATTATCATTATCTAATTTTTAATATAAAAAAATTAAATACAATATATCAAACATAAAATAATAAACATACATGTAGCAGTAATTATATTATTTTTAAAATACAAATAAAACAAAAACAACCATTTTTTTAAAAAATAACATTCACCTTTTCAAATAAAAACAATGTAGATAAATCCTGTCAAAAAAAAAATGTAGATAAACAAAAAAAAATCACAATATAATTCTAAAAATCTAAACATTTCGGAAAACTTCTCGATATACACTATTCTTTGTTGTATTATGTTCAAAATTGTCATTATTATACAACATAATCCTCAAACCACGTCGACTGGTAACCCTAGAAACTGCAACATAAAGCTGGCCATGGCTACACATCGTCTTCTTAAAAAATACTCTAACATGGGAAAATTGTTGTCCTTTACTTTTATTTATTGACATAGCATACAAAACAATCAACGGAAATTGCCTACGTGTGTTGGGAAATATGTAACTTAGTTTTGATGGAAGTTCCAAAACAGGTTGTAATAGGACGGTCGGACCAGTTAGGTGATCGATGACTTAGAATCGATTAAGATGACCAAAATTGAAATGTATAGATAGTCAAGTAAAGATAGGTCACATATTGGGGGGAACTCAATATGTATAGGTCAGTCGAAGCATCGATGACCCAGATAAGGCGTATGATCGTAAGACTAAGCTCAATCGTAAGACAAGAAGTCAAGATCGTGAAGACAAGAAGACATCGAAGACTCGGGATGAACTCAAGACTCGGATGAACTCAAGACTCGGATAAACACCAAGACTCGGATGAACTCGAAGACTCAGATAAACTCAAGACTCAAGAATAAAACTCAAGACTCAAAGATGACCGAATACACCGAGGCTCGAGAGACACCAAGATCAAAAGACCAAGACCTACATTCAAGCAGAGTCTCGTGATATTGAAGCTAAGACAATATGCATTCAAGACTCAACAAGGTAGATCGACGCTTATCCGATCAAGTCACCACACCGGTGACAATAAAAAAGATACACCGCATAAGATTTAATCTTCTACAAAAGAATATCAATCGCCTAACGGACAAAATTGAAGTGCCGCCTCGGCCAAGGAGAAAGCGACACGCGGCAAAAAAAGAGCCGACATTATGGATACGACGCCGCGGATAAAAAAAAAAGCTCTAATGATGCCTACGGCCACGCCGATAATCGGAGCACGCCACAATCATATCCTACCATTTCACCTAATAATATAGCTCCAAAATTCAAATTGCTTCCAACGGCTCTTTGATTTCGAGGTCTATAAAATGGGATCGATCTTCATTTTGAAGAAAGAGGACCAACAGTGATTAACAAGCACCAACAGAGATAAAAGAAGAACAAACACGGAGACACCGCAAAAGAAGCTAAAGCTACAAAGAAAATCTCCGTTCAAAGAACACTACATTTGAAGATTATTCTTAGAGTGTTCATCCCATTAGTTCTTAGCAAGAAATCCTATCCACTAGCATTTTGGCTACCTAAAGCATCAAGATAGATTTCCAGTTGGAACCCTCAATCATTCTTTACCCAAACGCAAGTTAGGTTAAGTTTGTAGAGTGCGAACTCATTAAACATCTCGGCTATCCTTTTTAAGGATATAAGTCCCGCTGGTTACGTTTGTAGAGTGGGAACTCGATAAACATCTATATCCTTTTAAGGATATAAGTCCCGTGAGGTTAAGCTTGAGGGAACTCGGTAAACATCTCGCCATCCCATCTGAAAAAGGATATAAGTCCCGCAGTTAAGTTTGTAAGAGAGGGAACTCGGTAAACATCTCGGCCCATCCCGAAAAGGATATAAGTCCCAAGAGAGTTAAAGTAGGTTAAGGTTCCCCTGTGTTAAGGGAAGAGTGGACGTAGGACGAGTTTCGTCTGAACCACTATAAAAAGTCTTGTGTGCATTTACTTGCTTTCTTATTGCTTTACAAAGCCACACAACTGAGTTTAAAATAGCATACATATTCTAAGTTAAGCTCAGTCTGCACCAAGCAACTAATCTGATCAGATTGACACCTTAGTCAACGGTTGAAAATCGACTTTAATCGATTGATAAACCGTTTTTCACACGGTAAAAACAAGCTTCCGCACCATTCGTTAAGTTTGACATATATCAAACCGACCGCCTCGTGCACTCAAGAAGATTGAACATCGCCTAAATCGATACACTAGCACTCTGATCGGGTAATCTGTAGTTCACACCTGATCCGCACGAAAAATTTTAGAAGTCTATTCACCCCTCCCCTCTAGACTTCCACCCTCACAAAACCCATTCGGGACCTACAAGTGGTATCGAGCGGTGGTTCTGGCTGCACCAATCTGGCTTTGAGTATCATCGATTCTTGAGGAAGAATCTTTGTGGTCATTTGAACAGATCTTGAAAAACCATTTTCAAAAACTCATTCGTTTTCAAAATCACTCAGCATGGATAATACCTCTGGTATGTATCATGATTTGCCTAAGTTTTCAATTGATGAGTATGCAGATTGGGCTATATATATGTGCAACCATCTAGGATCGATAAGTGGCAGAATGATGAAAGTCATCGAACGAGGACCCATCATCATATATCACGACAACCCAAAGCAGTTGGAGGAGATCCAGATTTTGCCACGGGAAGTCTTGTGCTAAAAAGTCCGGCCTTGATGGATGCAGAGGAAAGAAAGTTGTATACTCTAGATACAATCGCCAGCATATAATCATGAAGACGATGGATAAAGTCACCAAAGAGAAGATAAAGTATCTCAAATCCCTGAAAGCCATGTGGGATACTCTTGCTGAGATATGCGAAGGAAATGATCAGATCAAAGACAGCCGCCAACAAGCTGAACTGGTGAAGTTCGAAAAGTTAAAGATGTTGCCCAACGAGATAATCAACGAGCTCGATGGGAGGATCACCATGTCAGTAGAATAAGCTACGAGAACTTGGTAGAGATGTCGACAAAGATATCAACTACAAGATCTTAAGATCTCTCACCAAGAAATGGGACATGAAAGTCACCAGAATCAAGGATTGTCAAGACATTTCAAAGATGAAGCCAGTAGCTTGTTCCTAAGCCTTTTAAAGCTCACGAAGTTCGATGAATCGAAAGAGGACAAGCAGATGAAGATGAGACGTCTGTTGAAGCCTCAACGCCTAAATCGGCCAGGTTTAAAGCAAACCAGCAGCAGATCAAGGCCACCGAACTCATTTGAAACATAATGAGTCAAGGTAGCAGATCGCTTCCGCTTACCAGAAACTTGAAAGAACAAATACTCATCTTGGTAAGTATCGGAGATTCTATAGTGACTATCAAAGAAACAGGAGGCCAACCGATGCATCACACGAAAGAACCGCACTGATGATCAAGAGAGATCAGAAGAGAAGAAAAGAAAAGAGATGATCCGGACAGATGAGAGAAGAGACAACAGATCCGATGAAATGAGCTCGACATTATCGAAAGGAAAGTCACCGACAGATCCTACAGACGGCGCTGACTTCCTAGCAGCAAGAAGTTCCGAGATCGAGGATCATGCTTCAATCGCGATAAAACCAGTCACTACAAAGACCGACGCCCCGACCGACTCCCGTGAGAAAGAGAAGAAAACGGAACAAAAGAGAGCAACGCCGTAGAGATAGGAAAGCCCCGTAGTTACACATCCGAATCGATGATTCCTATTCCGCCTTTCTCGAGGACTCGCTACTCTTCAAAGAGAAGACTCGCTCGAGCAAAGGTTGTTGACTTCCACGAGCAAGAAGATCCGATATTCTATTCAGATGATTTATGAAGTTCCGCTCGATGGGCAAGGAGGACCAATCGAGGTAACCTCCAAACCTTATGCTTTTTCAAATTCCACACCGCTATTATTAGCACACCTGCTGGAGAGATTGACTTGCAGCTCTACTCTGAGCAATTGCTTGATGATCTCTCTGATGAAGTAGACACTTACACAATAGTGGAAGGTGAAAATGACAAGTTAAGGATCGAATAATAATTTGTTAAAGAGAACGCCTCAAGAAAAGCTTACCGAATCGAAATTACTGAAACCGCCGAAGGTAACTGAAGAACTTAACATTCTGAAAGTTAAATCTTCTGATCAGGAGAAGCAGATCAAAGATCAGTTAGCAATCAACAAACAACAAGCTGATAACTTCAAAATCCTTCAAGCTAAATTTGATGAGCTATTCGACTACATGAGAGTCTAAAACTACTAAGGATAGTTTTATGCAAGATAATAGAGGTTTTCACGAAGTCATCTAAAACCGCTCAAGAAATGAACACCTATTTTTAACGCCGATCAACAAGAAGGAATTGGGTATGAGGACCCTTCTACATCCTCAAAAGTCCCGTTTGATTCACTTCAGAAGGGTGTAATCAAACGAATCTTTAACAAAGATACACTAAAAGCTAAACTTGTATCTAATAAGGGAAAAAGACATGCTGAGCAAGTAAGGCAAGTGCCTAATCAGAAAGGGAACATAAATGAACCCTAATCGATAAAGCATCACCGAGGAATCAACAGAAGAACCGGGTTCTTTCGAAAGACCTCAACTCGACACAGATTAGGTATCGTAAGAGACAACACAGAAGAAGGAAATCTAATCAAACCCAATCAAGGTCAATCGCCTAATAAGCAAGCTATAGGTAAACCTAAAAGACCACCTATGCCTAAAAGATATGAATCTTTTTGATGGTAGTAGCCTTTACCTACCCTTATAATCGAGAGATCTAGGGCTAATTACTGAGCCAATAATCGATTAAAGAAGACAAAATATCAAGAATAATCATACTAATCAGAAAAGTCGTATAAAGAGATGTATGATTATGTTGATATGTATGGGAGACAAATCGGACCTTCTAATCTATCGATTTTCATAGAAGTGCTTTCTGTTTGTGTGGATCCCTAAATCCACCACTAACCCCCAGACCCAATTCCAAAGGGGTACCTAAAGCTGATTTGATTGCAGGTTCGTGGGACCGACCAACAAAGGAGGTACACAAGCAATTATCGGTACATCGATAGTGGATGCTCAAGGCACATGACCGGAAGCAAATATCTCTTAGCTCTTACAAAGAACAAGAAGGCCCATATGTACTCTTTTCGGTGATGATAACTTTGGTTTTACCAAGGATTTAACCTTAGAGAATGATGATGTACAAGTAATCGGAGTCTCGTGATGTTGAAGGATTGAAGCACAATCTACTATCAAGATTACAATTTCGCGATAACCGGATTGCGTTTGAGTTCTCGAGTGACAAAGGTACGATAAGGAATCGAGCCACTCAACAAATCTTGATAATCTGGTTCAGGAAAGGCACAATCTCTACAAAGAGATTGGAATAGTTGCCCTAAGAATACATGTTTAATTGTTAAGAGTTCTAAAAGTAGCATTGGCTCGCATAAAAGAATGAGTCATCCGAACTTCAAAAACTCTCAACAAGATCGCTTAGGATGTCTTTGGTTGAGGGACTTCCGGAATGAGATATTCTCCAAAGATCGACATGTGCCGCATGTCGGAAGGGGGAAAACAAGTTAAAGCCTCATTCAAGGGAATACCGTGACCAAAGATCCAAAAGAGAGTATCAAGAATCGCCTCCATATGGATCTATTTCGACGGACCGATTACACCGGTCGATCTCAAATGGACTTAAATATACTCTTGTAATCGTGGATGATTATTCCAAGTTTACTTAGGTTGTATTCTTATACAAGAAGAACGAGATAACGACTAAGATACCCGAAAGCCGCTTCAAGAAGCTACAAAATGAGAAGGGTGTCAAGATAGTAAAATCGACGATAAAGGTAAAGTAGTTCCGAATTCCTTTATTACTAATTTTTGCAGACCGAAGTTTGGTATACAACATGAAACGTCACCGCAAGAACGCCACAACAAAATGGAGTAGAGTAATGGAGAAACAGAACTCTCAAGGAAGTTTCGCCAAGACTATGTTAGTTTAACATGCTACACCAAGCCGCTTTTTTAAGCAAAATAATCAACACAAAGATGCCATACTCGTAACGTATGTTCTTCGACTAAGACTCACTTCAAAACACCTTATGAACCGTGGGAAAGAAAGAAAACCTCGTGGTTTCATACTTCCATGTTTTTGGGTGCAAGTGTTTTATTCACAACAATGGGAAAAAGCTTGAAGACTTTTGAGGCCAAGTCAGATGAAGGTATATTCTTAGATATTCTCATCCAAAGAAAGCCTTCAGTGGTTTACAACAAACTAACTCTAGTTGTGGAAGAAACACCACATGTGGTCTTTGATGAGACATCTTCAACAAGAGAAAGTCGCTTTAAACAAGCTGCATGCGGATCAATCTATACCGACACGCGAAAAATGGATCACCTAAGCATCAAGGAGAAAGAAAGTTCGAACACATAAAAGTGTACATCCGGAACTTGATCTTGCCGATTCAACAGTCAATCGGACTAAGGTACGACAACCTGCTGCTGAAGAAGCATATACCGAGATAAAGATCAATCGAACCATCTGGTTCAGGGGAACTCCCTGAAGTTCCTATTTAACGTACATCAAAGACATGATGAGTCCAACATCACCGAGACATGTTCTTATCAAGTGGATCATAATTCTGCACCACTCCCAATCACTAGTAATGAACTATCAGATACGGATGATATTCTTCAAACAGACGCGACATCGTAGCGTATGACTCGGATTTACCATCCAACCGACCGATTATCGGAGACCCATCCGACAGAGTCAAAACTAGACATCAGATTGGTGAAAGTGTCATGTACTGTTGTTATCTATCTTTGAAGGAACCAACTACATTAGAGGAAGCTCTACAAGACGCAAGCTGGATTCTAGCCATGCAGGAGGAGCTGGAAAAGTTTGAGAGGAATCAAGTTTGGGAATTGGTGACGCACCAACTCATCAAGACGAATTGGCACGGTGGGTATTCAAGAACAAGAGAGATGAGAAAAATGTCATAACCAGGAATAAGGCAAGACTTGTTGCTAAGGGGTATTCACAATCAGAAGGAATTGATTATGATGAGACCTTTGCAGACCGCCGCCGCCGCTTGAAGCCATTCGCCATTTTAAGCATATGCTTCCCACGTAGAGGGTTCATGTGGTATCGATGGATTTAAAGAGTGCATTCTTAAACGGGGTACTAGCAGGAAGTTTATGTTTAACAACCTCCGTGCTTTGAAAAAAGGTAACCAAGTGTACCGTTTAAGGAAAGCTCTTTACGATCAAACAAGCTCCTCGAGCTTGGTATGATACACTCTCTCGTTCTTGATAGATGAGCCGGGTTCACTAAAGGAATAGTGGACGAACCTTATTCGTAATAGAAGATGGAGAAGATATTCGATGGTTCAGATCTACGTGGGCGACATCATCTTCTGATCTCCCAACAAGAAGGCATGTGGTGGAGAAGTTCAAAGAAGTTGATGCAAGGGAAGTTCGAGATGTCCATGATGGGTCGATGAATTACTTTCGGGTTTACGAGTCAAGGTAGTACGTAAGGGATATTCATCCGCCAAAAAATATACAAGGAATCTTCCGCAAAATTCGAGTTCAACATTGCAAGGAAGCCGTAATTCCTATGATGACCGGTTCAAGATGGATCCGCATTTAAGATGGTTAGAAAATGAATCGGCGAGTATAGAGCTTTAATTGGATCACTACTATACCGACCGCCGCCAGACACTGCATATTACGCGTTTGGCAGAGGTGTATGTGCGATTTCAAGCAAATCCAATGCAAGTTACCCAGAATAAGCCTAAGTTTGATTCTCAAGTATCTCAAGGGGATCAGAACCTTGGTTTATTTTACCCATCGATGACAATCTAGAGCTTAGTGGGTATTTTGATTCAGACATGAGGTTGCAGAATCGACAGTAAAGTCAACCTCGTGTTCACGCCGGCCGGGAAATAAGCCGATCTCATGGTTTTGAAAAGGGACATCGCCATGACATCTACTACCGGGCTGTAATATATGGTCAGCAGAAGTCGTTGTTCCCAACTAACCGCTAAGTCAAGATTTGAGGGATTACAACATCGTAGCTAAGAACGCATCTATATTTTGTGACAATAAGTAGTATTGTGAATCACTCGTAATCATGTTCTACATACAAGATGCAAGCATGTGGATGTCGACACCATTTTATCGTAGAGTTCATGTTGAAAGAAGAATATCGGGATGGAAAAGATCCATAATCGACAAAGCGTAAAGTCGATATCTTAACCAAGCCGCTTAGCCGAGATCGATTTAGAGAGTTATAAACGAAGCCAGACTCGGATCTTGGAGAAAATGCACCTGATATGGGTCAAGGATTGATCTCCGTAATCACGGTTGGTTAAAAGACTAACTGTGTTAAGTGAGAATCATTGAGTTAGTGATCTCAACCGATCGACTACACCGTACGAGGACCCGATCCGAAGTTCGGGATAAGGAGCAGATCAGAAATTTAGATATGTACCGATATGGGGTTCGCATAAAGGGCGATCGACGCTTCAAGACATATCGATTATGGGGGAACCGATCGATTGGAAGATTACTTTATAAGTCGATTAAAGCTACAAATAACATGTAAATCAAGATTAAAGCTACAGATCGCATAAGTCGAAGAAACAACACAACAATGGAATAAACAGAGTTTTTCATCGATAAAGACCCCGGAGGTCGATTTACAAGTTACAAGTGATATCACAAGCCACAAATGCTACAACTATCTTCAAGTGGTATTACAAGTACAAGAAGACCCGAGGTCAAAGCATAAACCATCGACCCTAAGACAACCCTAAAGCAGGAAAGCGAGAGAGAGGTCAAGGTATGACACTCTCATTTTCCCTCAATCCTAAGAAGGACGTCGGGAGAGGCTTGGTGAATCCTGAGCCAATCTCAAAGCTTCTGGAAGGAGGAGCAAGAGAGGCTTTGAAGGATGTCCAAGCGGGAAGCCCTCGTGACGTAAAAAATCAGCGGGACTTCCAAATTTGTTAAATGGGGCATGATGTTAAAGGTTTGGTCACAAGGACCAAACAGAAACTTGGTCGATGCAAAAATTGAGCTTTGATATACGGAGATCATTTGTTGATTGTCCGCACCATATACCAAACTCATATTTTGTTTCCCTGACTAAGTCTATTGATGTTAATTCCGTCTATGTTTCCGTTGGCGCACAAGGTGATACTGTTAGGAGAAGTGCCTTCTCATTTGCTTTAGCAGATCCGCCTCCACTGCGGGTAAAGAAGTTTAGCATTGATCGTATGTGAAATCTTAGATGACGAATGAAAAGTAAAGGAACACACAGGTTGATCCGAGAAGTCGATTTCATTGAAAATGGCTAAAGGTTCCCACCGGAAGTTTCACCGAAATAAGGAACTCATCGAAAAAAGCATGAAGGATATGCTAAAGAAGATGAAATGGTTTATGATTGTGTTGTTTGCCTAACACCCCCGTGCTAATTTATAGATGAAATTAGGTATAAATGCAAATTTTATCTTCTCGTAAAATCTTAAGAGAAATTTCAGATCGACAACGCGTTAGGTACACGCGGCTAATGGTTCGATGAGTTAACGGTGTGATTAAATCACAGTAGATCTAAGCCATTATTACATATGTCAAATCAATGGCAGATTTGGGGAATCGAGGCGATTTTTGGACTCCCAAGTAAAAGTTTTGCATGAGTTGACTTCAAAGAAATGCGGGTTGTTTAGAAGAATGTTTAGAAGAAGATCAGAGGATATAGAGTATCTTAAAAGAGGATCGATAAGTGGCGAAGTGTTTGAAGCAAGAATCTGACGATAAGTGAGATATTGTTGGGAAATGCATAAGGCAACCATCGATAAGTCAACAAAGTACCAAATCATATCATCGTGGTAAGCGATTGATTACAATATCAATCATCGATACACTCTCTTATTCATCTCTTTTCAATACTTTATATGCGTTATTTATTTTAATTGATTTATTTTACATCGTTCATGACGACGCACGCCGCAAAGCTTTTTAATGCGACTTGGGAAAATGTTTTCACAACGCGTTTTATTGCGATTTTTTCGAGTCCGGAAAATGAGAAGACTACTTTTTTCAACCGATGCGATCAAAATAATTTTTGGCCGATTAATCTCAAGCCAATCGATTTTAAAACACGGATACTTGAGTACTTTGGAAAGTTGTGCAAAAAGGTTTTCCTCGATTCTACAAAATCTAAATTTTTCTTAGAAAACCGATTTCCTACTAAATCGCTTTCTCAAAAATTTTTAAAAGATCATTCGCTTTAAAAACCCTCCGAGAATTACCTTCAAATTATTTGATTCTACACTTCCGATTTCAAAATCTTTGAATCAATTCATCGTAATTTCTTTTAATTATATGATCTCAATTTCTTATGGTACCTAGGTTTACAAGTTGTATTTCAGAATTTGATATGATCTAAACACTTACTTGCAAAATTGATGATGAAATTGCTAGTTTGACTGAATTTATTGAATTATCTTACTCAAACTAAACATCAATTTGCACATCGCATTTAAATGGAACACCTTGTTTCAAGACCGAAGCCAAGGAAGAAGTATCGCAACTTCAGATCGATGAAGAAAGACATCATTGATGAAAAGTGAATCGCTCTTCAACATCACCTCAGATCCGGAATCGCCGAAATTCGAGTGCCTTGAGAGTGCGGATCGAACGATATTGCTCTACTCATCGTAACATCGCTCACACCCATGAAGCCCTGGAGTTTCTTTTTACAACCGCAGAGGGACGAAGACAATGATGCTGACCTGATTTCTTCCATTGACGGAATGGAAGTTCAAGTGACGAATGACGATCTACAGAGGATATTCGGCCTAACTCGAGGAAGCATCAATCTAGAGACCTACACGACTACGGTAGGAGAAAAGGAGTTTCTGAAGTTTAACCGTTGAGACCAAAGAAACAAGGAGAACACGCATTTAACGCCAAAGCCTCCTATTCGAAGAGAAAGTATCGCTTTTTCTTGAAATTGTTCAAGGTGATCATGTGCTCAACTTACGTGACCTTGATGGGCCACTTCTTACAAGATAAGTGTCATGGCTGCAATAATCAAGAAGGCTTCAGACATCGATTGGTTGGGTATGGTCAAAACAAGACTGAGAAAAGACTCCGGGAAGTTCGAGCTGACCCAGAGCAATGAAGTGTGCTTATCTTCAAATGCTATTCATACAATAAAATCTCTATCATTCCTCACGATAAGCCGCCATGCACTATGAATGGAACGAGAATGGAGCGAAGGTTTACCAAGAAAAGCACAAGGCCATACTGGGTAAGGATGAGTCCCTACCGACAAGCCGATGAGGATCCGACTCCTTATGTGCCTAAAAACCCAAGGGAGAAAAGAAAGGAAAAGATAAGGCAATCGTGATCGCCTCAAGTGCATGAAAAAGGCCATTCTAGAGAAGAGGATGAAGAGGAAGGATCCGCCAAAAACCAGATGCTCACGGAACGCTGTAAGAGAGTCTCATCTCCTCAAGACTACTCCAAGTTCTCGCCAAAAACAATGGCTAGAATCGGAGGATCCGATGCAAGAAGAATCAAGAGGAGATAGCAAATCCGATCCCGAGCCACCTATCGAGAAGCAAGGGAAGAACAAATGATCACAAAGCAGAAGGAGAGAAATTGCCGGCCGGGCGAAGTGGTGCAACTCGGAGGAAGAATCACCATCCGATTCTCTCCTCAGACGCTTTTTCACCTCACCTTCGGGCCACCGCTCAGATCACCTCTTGTTGTCGAGAACTCAGAGAGGAGATCTCACCGCAATTAACAACTCTAAACAAGAAGATGTCCAACCTCTTTGATGCAACCAAAAAGGGGGGGAAGGAAAAGAGTCCAAGGAAAAGAGAATACGTAAAAAACAGACTCAAGAAAAAGAGAACAAAGAGAAAGAAGAAAAACAGACTGCATACGCTTGGTAAAAATTTTCATCTTTACAAAAAACCATCAGATCTAACTTCCCGCCCACTCCATCTACCGATCTCGCTGGTTTAAATGAAAGAAAGTGTGGAGCAACATCAGAAAGAGATCGCTGAAAGGTAAAAGTGCTCTTTTTCAAAGAGATTACCGCCAGAGTCGATAAAATTGAAGACTTCTTCATCCGCTCGTAAAAGAATGGAAATCGGCGATCGTGCCAAGAGCCTTGAACTCGCTAAGAAATTTCAAGAAGATGAACAAGATGAACCCGAAAGCAGACTCGAGAAGGAAGAAAGGCAAAGGCAAGATGATGAAAGCAAATGCTAAGATCGTGAGACAAGGCCAAACTTATTCTCAATCAAAGCTGGGATGACTTCGAACAAGTTCAAGAGCAAACAAGACAGAATAAGAGAGGCCGCAATCAAGAAGCGTGGTTAGCAGAGGCAAAGGGACTGAACATCGCTACATCCGGAAGGAAAAGGAAGAACGGCAAGAAGAGGAGATTGCTTGGGGAGAACAATGCCCTTCCAAAGACTAAGTAAAGGTATCCTTCATAAGATGGCAAGATTTGATTCCTTAACGGGGATCAAATCAGAGGAGAATGGTTATGTGACGCCTACATCCCCGGAGAAGATTCCAATTCATCAAGATCGATCAAAAATGATGATGAATTCGAACCGTTAGAAACAAAGTATCCAGACTTCTACCAGATAAAGGATGAAAGAAGGCAAGATCATGTCACTTATACCGTAAGCTCCACCCTTTGAGCCACTCCTTCCACCTCAAGGCCCGCATAACAAGCTAGATCATGTTAAATTCAAGAATATCTACTATGGACTTACAAAAAAGGAGGAATCCATAGAAAAGAAGAGCTGGACAAACTAATGCAAATGATGTACAAGATGTTTCCAGCATCCCCAAAGAACCGCAAATGTTCAAATACACCAAGAAGACAACTTGGAATCGATGATAGGTACGCTCTTCATGTATTCTACAATGCACACACCTATTCTAATAAAATTCTTCATCTCATCGATTCTAAGACAACATCTCATTGTCTTTCAAGTATGTACTATTTGCATTTTCTACATTTCCATGCATGGTATCATTTTTTCCGATTAAGTATGGTTAAATGTTTTGGTTCCATCAAAAAGGAAATTGTTGGGAAATATGTAACTTAGTTTTGATGGAAGTTCCAAAACAAAGTTGTAATAGGAGAATGACCGGACAAGAAGGCCGATCGATGACTTAGAATCGATTAAGATGACCAGGTGAAATGTATAGATAGTCAAGTAAAGATAGGTCACATATTGAGGGGGAACTCAATATGTATAGGTCGTCGAAGCATCGATGACCTGGATAAGTAAGCAGATGATCGTAAGACTAAGCTCAAATCAAGACAAGAAGTCAAGATCGTGAAGACAAGAAGACACCGAAGACTCGATGAACAAGAAGACCAGATGAACCCTCAAGACTCAGATAAACACCGAAGACTCCTGATGAACTCAAGACTCAGATAAACTCAAGACTCAGAGAATAAACCTCAAGACTCAAAAGATGATCAATAAATCGAGGCCCAGAGACACCAAGATCAAAAGACCAAGACCTAACATTCAAGCAGAAGTCCGTGATATTGAAGCTAAGACAATATGCATCCAAGACTCAACAAGGTATACCGACGCTTATCCGATCAAGTCACCACACTGGGTGACAATAAAAAGATACACCGTAAAAGATTTAATCTTCTACAAAAAGAATATCAATCGCCTAACGGACAAATTTCGGCGTTAATTGGGCCTGGCCAAGGAGAAAGCTTTAACGCACAAAAAGAGCCGACATTATGGATACGACGCTAGGGACAAAAATCCAAGACTAATAATGCCTACGGCCACGCCGATAATCTGAGCACATCACAATCTTATCCTATACCATTTTAATATTATAAATTAAATTCAAATGCTCTCCAACGCTTTTGATTTCGAGGTCTATAAAATGGGATCGATCTTCATTTTGAATAAAGAGGACCAACAAAGGATTAACAAGCACCAACAGAGATAAAAGTAAGAACAAAACACTGAGACACCGCAAAAAAGAAGCTAAAGCTACAAGAAAAATCTCCGCTCAAAGAACACTACATTTGAAAAAATTATTCTAGAGTGTTCATCCCATTAGTTCTTAGCAAGAAATCCTATCCACTAGCATTTTGGCTACCTAAAGCATCGAGATAGATTTCGGTTTGAACCCTCAATCATTCTTTTACCCAAACGCAAGTTAGGTTAAGTTTGTAGAGTGCGAACTCATTAAACATCTTCGCTATCCTTTTTTAGGATATAAGTCCTACCCGTTACGCTTTGTAGAGTGGGGAACTCGATAAACATCTCGCTTATCCTTTTTAAGGATATAAGTCCCATATGTTAAGCTTGAGTGGGAACTCGTAAACATCTCGGCCATCCCTTAAAAGGATATAAGTCCGAAAAGTTAAGTTCAGAAGAGTGGGAACTGGGTAAACATCTCGCCATCCCGAAAAGGATATAAGTCCCGCAGTTAAAAGGTTAAGGTTCCCCGTGTTAAGGGAAGAGGGACGGGACGAAGTTTCTGGCTCGAACCACTATAAAAAGTCTTCAGGTCCATTTACGCTTTTCTTATTGCTTTACACAAGCCACAATAACCGAAGTTTAAAACAAAGATACATATTCTAAGTTAAGCTTATTCTCGCACTAAGCAATCGATCGGATCGATTGACACCTTAGTCAATCGGTTGAAAACCGACTTCAGAATCGATTGATAAAACCGTTTTTTCACACTGTAAAACAGTTTTTTCGCACCATTCAATTAAGTCGACAGATATCAAACCGATATGCCCTCGTGCACTCAAGAAGATTGAACATCGCCTTAAATTGATACACTAAAGACTGATTCCGTAACTCACTCACACCGATCCAAGACCTAAAAAAATTTAGAAGTCTATTCACCCCCCCTCGAGACTTCCACCTCACAAAACCCGTCGACCTACAACGGTAAACTTGAAAGGTAACCTAGTATAAGAAGGAGTCAATGACAATCCAGTATCAATGCTAGTTCACCAAAGGTTGCTACCAAGAAGAACTTTACTCGATTACTTATCACTCAACCTAGTGATCACCAACCTTCAATAGAAAAAAAAAAGAAATTATAAAATTAATCTTAAAAAGAAATTGTAAATATTACTAAAAATAAATTTAATGTTAATAAAAAATAACTTGGTCCCATTACATAATCCCTTTGAATGGTCTATATTTTCAACAACATAACAGACGCCTCCAACTTTGAGATTAAGTTCATGGCTCGCACACCGAAAATTTCAAAGTGTTGAGGAACTCTGGAGTATGAACATCACCAGAGAATCAAAATCGAATCAGACCTCGCAAAAAACCATCCGATCGAGATACTTAAGTAGATTCCTTTTGATTTAACCTAAACCATGTAATCATTAATAAATTTAACAACATCAAGTGTCCGGGCAAGGATAGCTCGTCTCAGAATATTCGCGGATCGTGACATCCTCGATTTAAAATCGATAAATACAATCAACAATAGAAGCACCAGATTTCAACAAAATATCATCTGGGATGATAATATCGTAATCATAATCGCTTTTTGTCCCTATTTTTCCATCACCAAACCGATTCAATCCATTCAAAAAAATAATTTCATTTCATTCATCCCTTGAACACTTAATCGAAAGTCAACATTAACCTCATGTGTTGGGAAATTTATTAAGTTTTGAAAAAATTCCAAAACAGATGTAACAGACCCGTAAACCGTTAACCGATCGACGCTTATATTGAGAACTAGGGTGACCAGCTTGATAAATCGATGTATAGAACAACCGATGTATAAGTTAGATTAGATCACACATTGAGGGGGGAACTCAATGTGTGTATAGCTCTTAGTCTTGAAGATCATTTATGAAGATCACTTATGAAGATCAAGAGAAGAATCAAGATCTCAAGATATCAAGATTGAAGATGATAGAGTACATCGATGAAGTAAGTAAGTTGAGCTAAGACAACTTACAACCGAAGATCTTCAAATAAGGGCAGATCGGGCCATTCGACCGCCAGCCTGAAGAAGTGTTTCAAAGTTCACTATACTTTCGTAAAGGTCGACGATAACAATCATAAAACCTATCAAGACCAGATTCAACGGTACTTGCTAACCTATGAGAGATCGGCAATAACCAGAGGAACCGATAGACTCGGGTCGAGGCATAATGTTCAACTACAGAAGGACAAAGTTGTATGCTTTCGCCTATACCGCCTCGAGAAGAATCATATCAACCCCGCAAACCTACCTAAAAATAGATCCGGTTGAATTGCTCTCCAACGGCTAATTCAAACCGACCTATAAATATAGGATCAAACCTTCAGAGTAAGGCTACTGGAAATTATTCACAAGCGTAAGCTCTCAAGATTTCCGCAAGAAGAACACAAGTTCAAGATTATCTCTAAGTGTTCTTCCCTTAGTTCTTTAAGAATACTTATCCTCTAGCTTTTAGGCTAATTAGAAGATAGGATAGTATTCCGGTTGAACAAAACAAATCTTATACCAAAACCGTGTTAGGTTAAGTTTGTTATAACATGATTTCTATCTAGGTTTCTAGATTAGATTGGATCGGGATTGGTCGAGTGTGAACTCATTAAATATCTGTTGGTTTTACCGTGTTGGACTAACACATTAAACTAAGTCCGCTTGGTAAAGTTGGTGCCCCCACGATAGGGAAGAGTGGACGAGGGACAAGTTGTCCTAACCACTATAAATCTGGTGCCTTTAATCTTGCTTTACACACCGCACACAACCCGTTATCCAAGATGCATATTCTCAGGTGACGACACCAAGATCAAGCTTCTCGATAGATAACCGAACTGATTTGGTTTCGACAAATCAAGAAGTCGGATATCGCCCAAACCGATTCACTTCGCAGACTCGACAGGCATACTTGCAAAACACACCTAATTCACGAAAAGTTTTTAAAGTCTATTCACCCCCTCCCTCTAGACTTCAACCTCACAAAACCCGTCGGACCTACAAGTTTCTTGTCAATTTCAAAAACATTGCATGCATTCCACAAACGTCAGATGAATTGATAGTTCCATATACAATGTCATGTCTTCTTTCTTTTGGAATGACAGACAATATCCGACAAAAAATCTCTTCAAAAACAATGGTTTTTCCACCAAATGGTGTTTCAGAGCGATGGATCGCATAACCGCATGATATCTCTCAATGATGTATCTAATGCTTCAATACAATGTCCGTGAATCATTGAGCTTCATCCCATATTATGAGCTTGCACTTAATCAAAAGTTCAAATGAGGTGACTACCTTGGTTGATGTTACACGAGAATCCTCAAGGCAATTGATTGAATGCAAGACCTAGAATGCGCTTATCGCCCACCAAGAAGTAAAGTGATGACATGCCACTTGATGCTACATTCAATACATTCTCACCTTCAGATCGCGAGTCCAAACAGATAAGTGTACTCAAAAAAATGTTTTCCCAAAGACCTCCACAACCATACACAAAAAACATTCCACCTAAATCGACGACATCGATGTAATTATTTTAGCAAAACAACACGCTTTCATCATTCAATCTCCTTAGCAAAACTTCATACTCCATTCTTAGGTCAACTTTATTATACGATAACTCAAACCAAAATCATCCTATTACTTGGACGTTATAATCGCTATCAAGAACTCCCACGTATATCCTATCAAAGTCATGCAAACTCTTACCAAGAGAACGCTACATATTATCAATTTCCAAAAGACAATAGTTCTTGACCTCATCATTCGACATTCTCAACTCTAAAAATATAAGAAGAAAAAAAAAATTATCATTGAAAAACCATACATAATGTATTAAAAAGATTATTTTTAATAAGATATTAAACAATTATAAATAATATATATATATACATGACAATATATACACCAACAATATAAAAAGAAAATTATTTAAAACACTTAAAATAATATAATTATATAATTATAATTGATTATATTAAACGCCTATATAAGTAAATCATGTAAATAACAAAAAGTAAAGAATACAAACCGAGCTTAAAAAATAATCATGAGGGAATTAAATTTAAAGAATTTATAATATAAGAAATAAAAAAACTGAATACCACATTATTTTTTCTTCTATTGTACAAAATATCATCGACATATATTTCCAATACTTATCTCATATCTCACATGGATTATTTAAAGATTCGAAATGAGAAGAAGAGTAAAAAAAGAGATCTCATTGAATATGCAGATGCCCAAATGCTAGCTTGTTCAAGTCCATCAGGATATTCTCTATCATCATCCAACAACCCCCTAGCAAAGCACGACGCAAAATGTTGGATAAACAGATCCTCTAAAAATTTGATATCATCAAACACTTAGGTGCAAGAATAACGCTCAACAAAATCGCTCAATAATATGCCTCACAAGATGCAGTGTGGTACATAAGAAATACGACCAACAAAATATCCCCCACTGGGTTCCCACGTCCTTTTTTTTTTTTAAAAATAAAAAATTGAGGAAATTGAGCATATGTCAACTCAAAGAGCCTTCACCGTATCGTTTATTCAAATCAAACCAAGCTAAAAATATGCTAGTCTTCACACTCGACCAGGAAAAAATAGAATGTAATGAATCAAGGCCCCTAACACAACATTTGTTGTTTCGAAGATGGAATACCAAACATTCAATAGACGGACACCAGAAGTTAATTTCAACTAAATAATCTCCAAGTAGCTTCACACCTACGAGATATACCTACAATCATATTACATCTTGATCTCATCAACATCTGATGCATGATTAGGCTCCCATTATTTTCAAAAAACGAGAGCCACACGATCATAACCCTTGTTGATATACTTGAATAAGTATTTAATGGCTCTATATTGATTGATCATTCAACATTAATATATGCACCGTGATTTCGAGAAGATATCTATTATGAGGAACAACAAATCTATAGTCCAAACTAGTAACCTTTTTTCTTCACGGTTTTTTCATCGCCCATTCGCTTATAAATAGGATATCCATCATCATCAAATGAACTCTCGTAATTTTTTTTTTTTTGGAAAGTGCTTTATACATTCGGGCCGCCAGAGTAAAGACTGAGAGTACTTAAAATGACCACAAGGGCCATGCATCAAAAAATCACCGACAACTTCAAAGTATTGTTTATCATTCACCCATATCCGATAATTCAACTAAAATTATGTGATCAATATCCATCACCGAAAAGAGCATCGTTATACTTTTTCGTAAAAAAACCAAGATACGCGCATTTAGGCTCCCACATTTTTAAACTCCACAATATACAAAACCGCAAAATAATATATAAATTTAATTATAAAATTCTACATTTAATTTATGATAATATCATTATTATAATTGAATATAATTATAAATAAAACTTTAGAAAAAAAATTATACCTGCTTTAACGTTTTTTAATATTTTATTTTGTTTAATGTCACTTAATCGCATCCAATTTGACCTAAAGACGCGTATAACACACAATATCGTGTCCCATCTTCGAGATTTTAACCTCTATGCGATATATAACTAATAATTTGGCCATTTTACATCAGACGAAATGTTATAAAACAATTGTGGATAACCAAATTTCAACGACAAATAGCTATAAGATCTTGATAATTTCAAGATCATAAAACCGTGAACCTCCAAAGAAATGAAGGAGGCAAAATAATTTGTTTACCAATAGTTCTTCCTTCCCTTTCTCCATTCAAATAAAGATCATCTTCAAGACCGACATACATATCACATCGTTCTTTTCGATGATTTTATGTACAAAAGTCAAGGTGACTCAACCATCATATATGCATCTACAATGAATTGTCAAGGCCAATCTCTTTGCAAGATAATAGTGTAGGCTCCCCCAATCCTCTCTTGAAGACGATATGCAAAAAAACTCTTTGATGTTAATACCAAGATTATGTCCAACCCTTCCCAATACAGATTGAGAAAATGGTATATCTTCCTTGTATCCATCCTCACTATAAGAAAAAGAAGAGGATATTGCAAAGCAAGATAAGACGGTTCAACTCTTATTAACGCTGCAACATACCGTAATATGTTTGAATGATAATATCACCAACCACAATAGTACTATCAAGATCACCAAAGAATCATAACCGCAATTTTCAAAACCAGAGGTAAGCCAGCATCCTCGATCGTAGAGCTCTACTTCCATTTAATTGCATAGTTACGCTTATGTGACCGTAGCTAAATTTATCTCTAGCGCTTCTAAACCTTCAAGACGCAAAACATTGTTGTTGTCCAACATCTCTTTCAAGTTGGAAACAATCTCACTTGGTTGTAACTAATTTGATTGAAGATAAAATAATATGTAGATAACATTTAAAAAAAAAATTACCTCAAAGATCTAATCCTCGTTATAAATTTCATTATTAGTGTCGATATGTAAAGTTGAGCATATGTCATGAGGAACACGCACTACTTGGAAGCAAACTACCCAATCTATAATAATTCTCGACCATGCATTCAAACACCTGGGAGAGTTACCTCTATTTAAATTTCTATCAATTGTTCCACTCTAAAGATGTAAAAATAAAACATATTGTTGGATGAACCAATATTATCCAAAAAATGTTTGCTTTTTTTACTTTGTCCCCATATCAAATTTTTGAAGAAGTAATGAAGGTTTAGGCATTAGAGGTAATCGATTTTTCCTCAAGATACAACACAAGAAAATCTTTGAGCTAAATCTTTTTTTGTAGATTTCAATCGCTCATCAAACCAAAAATATAGCACCAAAATTCAAAAATTCACATCGCATTTATCAGGATCGCCAATATCTCAATATTCAATATCTAAAAACAAAATTTTATAGAATAAATATTTAATTTAAAACTAATAAAAACAAAGTTTTTTCTAAAAAAAAATTGTTAAAAAAAAGTTAACCAAAAAAAATACAAACAAATAAAGAAAATAACTTACAATCAACATCATTATCATAAAAAATTAAATCATCTGGATCTCAATTATCTTCTGACTATCATTATCAAATGGCGTAACATCGCTAAATATGAGCTCTCTAGACCTTAATTCTTCAACATGGATATCATCTCTAGCTAAATGATTAGGAAAAGAAAACTTCCAACATTATGTTCATTTACGTGTTGATCGCATCCGATCCACTAACCTAGCTTGACATAAAATAATAATTATTGATCAAAACAAAAGTGATATAACTAATAATACTTATAATAATACGAGTAAATATGTAATCATTCATTAATATAATAGTACAACCTGATCATAAAATCTCAGATATGTAATCATTAACAAATAATGATACATTAATGTGCAACTCCTCAACTCGACCTCAAGAATTTTAAATACATAAAAAATAACCAACTCTAATAGAATTAGCACAATAATTTTTTTTAATCCAGACCGAAAATTAATCCTTTCTTTTTCTTTCGACACCAACCTTCAACATTTTTACCAACAAACAAAGTTGAAAAACTTGAAAGATGCAATGTCAAACTTTTTATAATTCTTCCGTAAGACTTTGGAATAGTCTCGCATAAAGAGATAAAAAGGTTATCATATATATATACATGTATATATGTATATATATATTTTGTAACATTCAATTTTCTTTTTTATAAGTTACATACTAATAATATCTAAATAAAATTAAATTAAAAAATATTTACCAATCTAATTCTCTATGAATATTAGATTTACTAATCAAGCTAGAGAATGACATCAATCATATGCAACACAAACCACACCTTGAGCACTAATACAACACTTATTTTTTGATTTCCTTTTAAAAAATAAACATGCTAAATTCAATAAAAAATAGAAAAATATAATACATCTAAATATTTTAAATATTCAAAACAATGATAATTTTATATTATATTACAAAACAATAACCAATAAATTACATACCTTGATCAAATAATTTGTCTTTTGTTTGAAAATGTTGAAAGTTGAAACATCCATTATAGGAATATATTTTAATCCATATTGTATAAAGTCCTTCATAGTAAATAGAAATATAATCATTTTTGTTAACATTGTTAGCATCAACAAATGATTGTCAACCATCACCAAATGTATTATTTAGTGTGTTTAAAAATTTAGTTTTATAACCCATAAATCTCCATTCTATTTTCGCAGATATATAGATTCTCGAAACTTTCCACCATGAATATCACCCATATTTGAGGAATTACCTATAAGTAAAAAACAAATTAGTAAATATACAAAAAAAAATTATGAACAAAAAAGACATATAAAAAATCATACCAAATTATTATAAAAGATTTCGAAAAAAATAAAAAAAAAAATTTTCCTCCTTCAAAGATTTTTTTTTTATTATCAAGAATAAAAAAAAAATATTAATTTAGATTAATGGGACATATACACTAAATAATATACTCACCATATACATGCCCACAAAACTTCCCACCAAAAACAAAAATGGTAAAGAAAAAAGTGGTAAAAAAAAATTAAAAGGAGCGATTGATGGAAAGAAAATAGACGGCCGAGATTAATCCAAAGAAAAGTGATCAACGGTCATAAAAGAATGGTGCCAAACTATATAAAAGGAAAAAATAGCTCCTATTATATATTTATGATTTTATTATATGATGTTGCATTTCAGATGGAAAACAAAAAAAGTTGGTGCAAAACGCAAGGGAGAGTCAAGAAAACAAACAACCAACCCTTGTTGGACATGGACAAAAAAAGAAGAAGAGTATAGATTGCAACCTTGAAGGAGTTAGTGAGTAACGGGTGGAAGAGCGGTAATGGATTCCGGAACCGGGACTACTAACAAACGAGATGTTATATGCAAGGTATATCTCAAACCGACTTCAAGGTTGAACCTAACATTATATAAAAAAATGACCATTTTGAAGAAGACTTGCGGCGCCATCATTTTCGCACAACGTGATATCGACATGTTGGTTTCAACACTACTATGAACACTTGAAGTGACGGACGAACAAAGGAGATTCTGCTATCAAGGTATATCTCACGCACTCAATTTATAATATGTCACTATTTTGCAATCTAATATTTGTATTTATTTTAATAAAGCCAAATTTGCTAACATATTATATATCATTTTGATAAAAATAATGACTGGAAATATGAAAGGGATGTGTTATAAAGAATGGTCGTTGTTTCTGGCCAGATCAAGCATTTGGGAAAGGATCGCGCAACAAAAGTGGGTAAAGATGTAAACGAATGGGGCAAGTACAAATGAAGAGTCAATGTGTGCTGAAAACAACAAATTTGATGTTCAATCAATTTGATGATGACAACTACTGGCTAATCTTGAAGATCCTCGACTTTTGTCGGGTCTCGCCCAACAATCATATGGAAAAAGAGACCAAGGTAAAAAATAACATCAGATAAAACCATCGATCCCGAGCCATCGGAAGAATAAGTCAAAAAATGGAAAGGAAAGATGGATACACCGGACACTACTATGGTTAATTAGTTCAAGACGGAGTCCTTTAACTCGAGACCGCTCTGAGACAATTGCAAAAAAAGGATTATATATGATCATGATTTTGTGTGGGAAGCGCGGAGAAAGTGTTCGATTGTTAGTCATGTGATTGCCCAACAACTTTGCGTAAGACAGAAGTTTTGAAAATTTTTCGGGCAAAGGTCGAGAAACTTGACATTTTCATAGGGTTGACGGAGATGCTCAGGTGGTTTATGTAACGCCTCAATCCATAATGAAGCCTTTATTGCTTTTAAATAACACTCTAGATTCGAAAGCAAAAAACCCCTAATAAAAAAAAAATCTTTTAAAAGTAAAAGCATTGAGTAAAATATAAGTTTTGTTTATTAAAATGATTTATATATTATGAAAAGTGCGACCCCGATTTAAAAAATTAGATGTGACATTATAATAAAATCGCCTTATAAGATAAGATACATTTTAATCATCGAGCAACTTTTAGAGCCATTGCCGTCAAGATATGAATAAATGCCCAAGTCTTTGTGTAGACTCGTCAGAACTTGGTTTGTTATGGTAATCTTATTAGTAGCTTAATTTCTAAACATTGATGATATTCTATAAGATATCATTCATCATGATCATTTGATCATAAACATTTCCATTTTAGATCCTCAGATTCATTTTGGGGACATCGTCGCTTCCCTAACCACGTAAATCTCCTTTGTCGCTTTCCAACCTACATCGCATGATAATTATATATGGGGACACCGTTTACCTACCACGTAACCCCCTTTTTCATCTTCCCACCTCCTTTGTGAAATCGCATCTTATATATCTCGAAGACACATATCATATCATTCATAAGCTTGTTTATTTTATTAATTGTTTTCAGGTTCTTAGTTATAGATTTGTGTTTGTTTTGTTCACCGAATACACCAAACAATCCATATAACATTCAAGGCAATATAAGGATGACATTCCACCTCGCTAACTTAGAAAAGTTAAGACTTGAAATTTGTTTTGAGAGTCGAGCGGCGGTGATCATCCGAGTATCGCTTCGAGCAAAGACTTCACCCAAGTAAAATATTTTATTGTTCAAGCAAGTATTAATTATTTGATTAAAGTAATTTATTTATAAGTCTAACGAGGATATTAAGCTTCTTTTCACGGGTTTTATTCACTTGAATATTTATTGAATTTCTACAAGAAAATGACTATTTAGGAGTTTATTAATTAAAAGTCCTAAAATTACTTCTCAAAAATGATCTTGAAGGACCTAAGTTTTAGGCACAAAGTTTATAAATGAAACACATAAGGTTGTGGAGATAAAATTATCCAAACAATTATAATACTATCCAATAAGTCTTTTTTAAAATTGTCAAGATTTAGTTTTTGACATTTTTCGTAAAGTTAGTGTCCCAAAAACTATGGATTTTCTTCCATTTTTATGAAGTTGTTCCCATTGATTCGCTTAACCGATCGAGATGAAACTTTAGGCTTTTTAAAGCTTGTAATTGAACTTAGTGGCAAGAAAATCCTTTGAGAAAATAAATTCAACGAAAGTCGTTAAAAGTGTCATGAAATTCAGTATTTGAGACCAACTCCTTGTTCAAATAAATTTTCCAGCTTTTTTATCCTACTTTTTAAAACGCATATAATTTTTATACAATAAACTTAAATGACTCAAAATTTTATATTTAGAAACTATAGTATATAGAGAATATAATCCTTTTTGTTAGTTCAAAAGAAGTTTTTATCGTAAAGTTATAGAGGAGGAAGTTACCTCCTCCATACTAAGATTACGTGATTTATTCCAACATCAGCTACACTTTTTTGAAAGAAATTATAACTCCGATTCTACCCGCTGTAAATCACCAAATTTTATACTTAATAAAATACACTCGGCGAAGTTTAATTTGACGTTATTTTCATCTCAAAAATGATTTCTAGAGCTCGAGATATGAATTTTAAAGTTGTAGTTAGAAATTTCGAGTAGCGCTTTTTTTTTTAAATTTTATTGAGCTTACCATGTTCGAAATAAAAAAAAAACGAAAGTAGCGAACTATTAATTAAAATTGAATATCGAGACTACGCATTATGCACTACACATATATAAGGAGCACATAGACGTTTTATAACATAAATTTTCAACGCTAATGGAGCACTCCAACGACGAGCCAAAAATTAGTAGATATAGTTTTGATGTTTCAACTCGATTATATTTGAGTTTAAATTTCAAAGAAGATTACGTTACAATTTTTTAAAAAAAAAATATGAGCATGAAGTCTACACTTCAAACAACACGAGGAGTCTCTAAACTAGCAATTTCCAAACACGCTTTTAACAACCAAAGTAAGCTCATCAAAGATCACACAAAGCACAAATTTTAAATTTTGATCTGAGGTTACCTTTTGTGCTCTCCCGGGGCTTTTCATTGTTATACGTGAAAGTATAAGCTTTTACTTTGTATAACGACACTTTACCTCTTATTTATCGAGAAAAATCTTTATCACCGATATGAATGAACTTTTATTTATTTATTGCAAATTCAATATTAGTACATATTACATTGTAGTTAATGTGTTGATAACCCGATCACAGAAGATCATGTTAACAGCCTTGTAAATAAGTACATCTTTCACAACTCCAGATGAAATTGAACACCCATTGGTAGAGGTTGATGTAAAGCCCGACGAATTTGTCTTAACCAAGAGATTACACTAAGACATTGTAATGTCAAGGACCCACAGTAGAGGATAAAATTATTCCGCATCGACTTTGGGATGAAGAATTAGACTCGGGTTGTTGATTTCTAAGACCATCACTTAAATAGGATTACACAGAAGTTAATATTTATCGCTTTTGATCTATGTCGGGTTTAGAATCGAGAGACATTCTATACTTTGTATTTTGGGCAAATTTATTAATTACATGACAATTGCTAAGATTTAATACAGAGAAATGTGTGCAAGAAAAGTCTTGTTTGATTTGTCCCCTTGGTGGGGCTCGTGGTTTTATCATGCCAAATCATGCATGATTAAGTTCCAGATGAATAATAATGTCGAGAAATTTTTTTATCCAAGAAATAAAATATTAATTAATATAAAGCTTTTTCAGTGGCTTAATTAACACTACAAAAATAGAGGATTGTTTACTTAAATTTTTCTAAAAATAGAGGATTGCCTAGTGAATATTTCAATTCGCTTGTACATTTTTATTCATAGGTAAAATTTACAACGTGAATGTAATTCGGGGGAGGTAAATTTATTTGTAAGTCATTTTAAACTATAATATAATTGCCTACAAAATGTAAGTTGCCTAGGAAATTATTTGTAGTTAATTAGTTTGCCTAGAAAATTAGAAATGTAGGTAGTTTCATGGTATGTAATTAATTTGCTTAGAAATTATTTTGTGTAAGTAGCTTTTTCATAGATTATTTTAAAAATTGGTAGGCAAATCTCTAGGCAATAGTCACTTTTTAGTGACCAAATTATTTTTGTAGGAAAATTTCAGAGGCATTTGAAAATTTTTGGTAGGCAATTTTCATTTTCTTGTAGTGTAATTAATGGACAAAAAATAATCTTAAACACGGAAAATAATAATCCGGAGTCATATTATCGCATTATGAGTTAAGATGTATAGTGCAATATTAATTTTAAATGGAATAAATTAATATTAATGGGTGAATAATATTGTGATTCAAGATTAATCTTGAGCCCACGAGAGGCCCAATTTTAATTTCTCCTAAAGGTCCATCAAGAGCCCCAAATATAATTGATTTGCTCCTTTATTATTTTTTGAGTAAAAACAACGTGTTATATCAAACAAATAAAATCTCAGTCAATATTTTGGTGATATTTTCTTCCCTTTTGCAAGCATAATTTTGGTCAGTAGATTTATTCTATTCCTATTTCCATGCATAAAAAATGTGTTCTCTCATTTTTTTTATACGTGAAGTTTGGCTGCAATTTCAAATGAAATTGGGGTGTAATTTTCATACTGAATAATTTATTCCTTCATTCTCTTTCTGTTGTGTTTATATTATTTTGTTGCTCCTTATCATGATTTATCCTACATCACTATTAATCCTTAGAGATCAAGTGCAAGGCAAATCCTTTAAGAACAGCAGCATTTTTGAACTTCAAGAGTTTCCTTTGTTACTTATTAATTATATTTTCTTATTCTTCTTTTGATTTTTGGAAGTTTTTCTGAAATTTTCAGCAATCTTAAGGATTTATAACCCAAAATACAAATAAATTTAGTATTGTATCCTTTCATGATTAACAGAGATGGGGCGGTGAATTCCAATTCAATCTCAATTGAGGTCATTGATAGAGTCGTTTAGGTCCACCTAAAAAAGAGGAGAAAATTTGAGAGGTTAGAAGGAGATGTTAGCAGAAAATGCACACTTTTTATTTCTCACATTCAAATATCAAGGTACAATTTTTTTTTCCAATTAAATATTGATATTTTCTGCTTAATTTGGGTTAAATAGTGTTTAAATTTTAAGGACGAAATTTTCCTGAATTTTCTGTGAAATCACATTGCTTTCTTACGTTGACTATAATTTCTTTTTGTTGAATGTTTAGTGATTCTGGTATGAGGTTATTAGTTGTCTGTATTATGTTTATAATTGTTCATTGGTTTTATAATTTAACAGTGTGTATGGAGATTAAGGGTTTAGTTGGCTTTAAAAATTTCATTAGTTGATTTTTTCTTGGATATAAGAGATTTATGATGGATTTCACTTTAAAGATTAAATAAGGGTAGCATAGACACTTCCAAATTAATCTAATGAAGATCAAATATATTTTCGATTTACGTTGTATTTGTGTTATTGTTCAATATGCAAATTATGTGGATTAAATTTTGGGATCAGACTCTGTACAATTTCTTTTATTTTTAATTATTCACGGGCTTTTTGGTTAATACTGCTTATTATTTGAGGAATTTGTATTCAAGAATTATTCTATAGTTTGTATTAAATAATCTTGACTGGTATTATAATTTTACATTTTTTAAAGGAAAAAAAACGTTGATGTTTGGAGGTAGAGAATTGAGGATGGCATGTCTAATGGACTCTTGGAAATTTCCCTGTAAAATGTAGAATTTCATAGTGTCTTTATGGCATAGGGAGTTGTTGGTTATTGGAAGAACATTTGTGCCAAAAAGTTATAGACTAACTTAAAATATTAAATGTGCAAGATTGTTTGTATTCCTACATTCACGTGGTCGTTCTAGAATTCAAATTGATGCATCACTATGTTCTATTTATTTGGATGTTAGATTATGTAATGAATTTGATGATCTAAAATATTTAAAAGTGGGGGTTATTTTGCGTAAATTATGTTATTCATAGATTTCTTTGTGTTGAAAAGTGTGTTAGATACAACACTATTGTTGGGACAAAGAATGTTGAATTTTTGTACTTGTATTCCTTTTAACTCATGATGAGCCAATATCTCATGCACCTTTTCTTAATAATAGAGTTGATCATTTTTCTAGGTGAAAATTTTTGCAAATGATTTTTTGTCCTTTACCTTGTTAAGAAGGATTCCCTAATTCAAGTTATAATATTTCAAATGATTCAATATTTTGAAAGATTTTTTCTATTGTAATTGAGTTCTTAAACAAAAAAATTAAACATAATTTTTAAATGATTTACCAATATGTTGTAAATCTTTTTTGGTTATGAATGGATTTTCAAAATAGTTTTACTCAAAATAAAACTTTTTATTATTTTTGACACTGCTTTCACGTTGTGTCTATAATTTCTCATTCATTTGAAATTTAATTAAATTATCTTTCGCTCAGAAACTTTTTATTCATTAAATAGAGATCTATATTATGAGATTTATACGAGTGACATGAGAAATGTTAAGTTTGTTATCTAGTACTTTTGCTTTCTTGAAGTAGATAGTTGTGTATATCAAAGTGAGATTCTGGGTTTCAATTCTGAGTATGCACAAATTATTGAGAATTTGATGCATAAAATATAATTGTTAAACATATTATGGTGTTAGAGTTTTATGCTTCAAAATTATCCGGCAATGAGGCCAGCGCATTCCAAGAAAATTGATTACTTAAAATTCAATTCACGGAAAATCCACATTCGCTGTCGATGCTTTCTCGATTGATATAGCTAAATAACCATTGTTAAGAACTAATGGTAAAAGTACATATTTGTATACTAAATAAAATGGTTAACCAAAATTGGGTAGAAGATGAAATGATTGATTAGTCTTAATTGAAGAGGAATAGGATAAGTCAATTGAAAATTAACAATAATGGAATCCAACTTCATGGACAAGATCCTATGAATAAGGTTCATACTGCATCATAAAGCCACTTGTTAATTCTCGGCTTAGCACCTAAAATTGCATCCCTTCATAAAGTGTATGGTGATTGACTACAAACAATTCCTAAAGTGTGTGTGGTGCTAAACCCAAAATGGAGAGGATAAAAATTTTTTTTTAATGAGTTATAAATTTTTGTGTGGCAGATATTATTCAGTAATATACTTGATTAATTCACCTATATGAGTATGGAGTGGGGGCCGCTTGAGGAGACCATGACTTGTTTCCTAGAGCACTCATATGAATAACCAAGCACACGCATGGCCTATTCGCCAAGACGACTGTTGAGCTACAAAATAAACGATGTAATGTGATGAGTAAACCAATTTAAGTTACAATAATGAAGTCGTTGGTTCATAAAAGCTATATACTTCACCAATGTTCAATAATGTATAAATTTTATTTTCTAGGTCTGGGTTCATAATCCAAAAGACATTAGATTCGATGCATTACATAGTCCTCGAGATACCCAATTATTTTTTTATTTTATTTTGATGCTTTATAAATCTTATTCTTGATGCTTTTACAAATCTTTTGAAATAGGTGGGGATTGTTGTAAATTGTATTGTATTTAATGATTTATAAACTTGTTTTATTTTATTTTTAATCGATTTGACTTAGTCTTTTTTATTAAATCAAATCTTATCATATTTAATGAAATTTTACCAAGTCAAAAGTGAATATTCCCTACTTATCTTTTTTTCTAAATCACGTTTCAAAGCTTATCCATCAATCTGAGTTTGCTCCTTAATATTTGTTGAGTAAACAACGTGTTATATCAAAACAAGTAAAAAAGCTCAGTCAATATTTTGGTGGATATTTTCCGTTTTGCAAGCAGAATTCTCGGTCAACAGATTTATTTTTTTGTTCCTATTTCCATGCATAAAAACATGTTCTCTTATTTTTTTTATACGTGAGTTTGGCTGCAATTTCAGATGGAACTGGGATGTAATTTTTCATAATGAATAATTTTCTTCCTTCATTCTTCTTTTTGTTGGGTTTATATTATTTTGTCATTCCCCGATCCTATAGTGATAAGAAGACTTGTTGAATCCTTATCATGTGTCAGTAAATCCCTAATGCGGCATTTTAATTTTTTACACTATCAAGTGGTTTTCTTTTTGTTACTTATTAATTATATTTTCCTATTCTTCTTTTTAATTTTTGAAGTTTTTATAAAATTTCCAATAGTAACAACTACTCTATACAGCATAATTGCATCCCTTTGCAAATCCAATGTCTGAATATATAGTAAGAAACATCTAATGGGTAATTAATGCAACATATATCACTTAAAAAAATAAACGGATAAATGATAACCTTTCATTCTGATGCATATCTACAAACTACAAAATCATTGCTCATTGAAAAGTAGATAAATATGACAAACATTCTAATACATAAACCATTTTTGAAACAAATAGTTAGGTCTAAACAAAATCAAAAATTATGTTGGGGGTTATACGTGAAAGTATGCTTTTTACTTTGTATAATTAAACTGAATTCTATCTTATTTAATAAAAATAAATTTTTATTAATATTGCTTTTAAATATGATTGAATGTTGTATATATTTATTGCATAACTGCTCAATATAAGTAATGAAGTTACATTATAGGTTAGCGCGATACCAGATCACGTAAGATCACATCAACAGAGATACTTGTAAATAAGTACAAATTCATTAATCTAGATGAAAACGAATAATCCATCATGAAAGGTTGGAAGTGTAAGGCACGAGATTGATTTGTTTTGACCAAGAGATTACAATTACAAGATTACGATGCGGGGAATATGACCTACAACGAGGATAAATTCTTCAAGGTCAATGTAGAATAATTAGACCTCAAGTGGGTTGGTTATTTCTTAATCTTATCCCTTAAATAGAATCGTAATTAATAATTATTTTTGATTTATGTCGTGTCAGAGAATCAACGCGATTCAATACTTTTGTATTTTGGGCAATATTATTAGTTACATGACGACATTGCTAAGATTTAATACGATAATCATGTGCAAGTACGCCTTTTGCTTCGATTTTGTCCCCTTAAGGGCTCTGTTTTATCATACCAAATCTTCGCAGTTTTAATTAGTTTCCCAGATGGATAAGAATGTTGAGTTGTCCTTATTCCAAGGAAAAATATTAATTAATATAAAGCTTTTCAAGGCTTAAATTAATTAATGGACTAGATAATATTAAACACAAGAAATAAATAACCTGGAGCCATATTACTTTAATATGGGTTAAGATTGATAGTGCAATATTAATTTTATAATGGAATAAATATTAATTAATTGGCTGAATAATATTGTGGCTCAATATTGATAATTCAGAGCTCATTAAGGTCCAATCTTAATTCTCCTAAAAGGTTCATCAAGTACCAAATATAAGTCCAATTATGAAAAAGTTATTAAAAATAAAAGAAATATTTGTTGCCTATTTTTTTATTATTTTAAAAATATGTAGGAAAGAAGAGAAAAGATTTTCTTGAAAATATTTTATGGAAAAAGATAAAGTATTCTTGGAATACAAGATTATTCCATAAATTCAAGAGATCTCAAATCTTGTTTCTTTCTTGTTGATTTCGGAAAATTGCCTAATATTAACGAGGAGATTTTGTGAAAATTATTTATGGGAAAGAGAATATATCGATATATTCAAGCATTTTGCGACAAGAATTAAAGATCTTCCTTATCCAATTTTCAACCAAATTCAAGATATAAAAACAGGATGATTTTTTCATCTCCAACACAATTCCATGAGTTGAAAAAATTAAATCCACAAAGGTGGTGTAACAAATTTTTTTTTCTTGTAATATTGTTCGTGAGAATTTTCAACGGATCAACGAGCAAGCGATTTAGAAATACTTGAGAAGGCTGCTTGGGTTAGTTCGCTGAGCTTTGTTACCTTCTTTTTCTTAACAGCTTGTCTCTGGTCAAAAGGTATGTTCGGTAAAACCCTAATTCCGTGATACAAGATTTTACGTGAATATATCATGTGCATGTTGTTGTTGTTGGAGACACTATTATTTGAATTAATATAGGATTAATTCACGCTATATAGTAATAATTAAATAATTTGAATTTGTATTTAAATATCATCCCTAATAGATCCCAGCACTGCTCCTCAACAACCGGCATCGTGAGCCCCTGCTTTGCCATGATCTTTAAAAGTGTAATTTAAATTGTTGTTCATTAAATTTGAAATTAGAATTCATAGATCTTTTGTGTATCCAAATATCATGGTATTTAATGATTTTTTTTATTTACATGCACGTAATTGTTATTTTTAATTTGACTCGT